>KV425569.1:74643-129856 GCA_001632425.1 Neolentinus lepideus HHB14362 ss-1 | reverse complement strand
TTCTGTTGTCGCGTGAATTTGGATCAAATGTGCACCAGCACTCGAAATTACAAACATTTCTGGCTGTAGCTTCAGAGCTATATTATAAATGACGGGCGACATGTCCGGATATTGGATGTGATTCCCGACTGCCGGTGCCACAACTTGCATTGTCCGGTGTCCGGAGGCGTGCCCGAAGCATCTCTATCTCCATACGATATGTCTGCTCACGCTGCTCGTATCATAATTTAATGTCGAATTTTCTGAATTTATGACGGTCTGTATAGTACAATATGTGTGGCCACCGTCATCAACTTGACAACAATGAGGACAATGTCACGCGACGACGACAGCGCGGATTAATAGCGGTGCTACTGCGCTACAAATAGCTACAAATTATCTATATATCATAATTTACCATGCATTTTTATCGCCATATGCAGGCGCTGTACAGTCGACTCTCTCATAACCCATCTCTCTAACAACCCATACTCTGTTCTAACCCATACATTTTTGCGTCCACCGAGTTGGTTCCTAATTAATTTACGTGACAACCCATATCTCTGTAATACTCCATAACCCATGGCTTCTCAGCCAATCATAACCCATACATTTATTTCATTTTGGGTAGAATTTACTATACTTGATGCGATAATAGACCAGAAATATTAGTTCTATAGCCGAAACTTATATGGTATGATACTCGGAAGGGACCGGATGCTGCTCACAACCCTTCTTGTCACCACATATCAGACAAGGAAGTCACGTGGATGAGCAAATCAGGGAGCTGGAATCAGTTCTCGATGCCGGATTACCGATTACTTTGCTCGAAACACTCATCCATGATATTATAGAACCTTCTAATAGTATTAATTCCTGTATATATATAATTTGTATTTTAATGATATTTTAATGATCTCTCTCGCAACCCATACTCTGCAATAACCCATACTTTGGGACGTCCACGGACCCGTATGGGTTATGAGAGAGTCGACTGTAGCTCGTTATTGTCCACGACAGCGGCGGGGCAGGCGGGAGGCGCTCGTTTACCCAATTAGGCAGCACCGGCCGGCGTCAAGTGCCGCTGCGCGCATCGGGGACAGCTACGAGTTGTATTATATATTAATACTGCTAGATACAGTACATTCTACTATATAATGTCCCTCACCACCGGTACAACCGCTGTCTTAATGGCGGTGGCGGGCGTGATAGCGGGCAGCACACGTCGGTGATGCATCGATGAGCGCTTGAGCTGCCGCCGGTTGCCGTCGACATCACTCATTGATGTCATCACCGGTAATCCGGTCACCAGCGGCCAGCAGAGCATGAAGGGGCAAGGCCTGGGAATTCAGAGGGGGCGGCAAAATAAGGTTTTTGAGCATTACTATCCTGGGCACTTCCCCAGTGTCAAGGATAATTATGCTTGTTACGGGTGTCATTTGGGTGCTTCATCACGTTTGTGACTAGATGTTAATCTATCCCTAAATTTATTTGGGTGCTCGATATTCTCACTTAGATTACTTCATATTGCTCTAATAAGTCATTTTCCAGTGGTTTTGTACCTTAGATTATCATCCGAGAGGCAACATCATTATGACCCAAGGGCGCTTAGTCATCAGACTTCCATCAGGAAAATGTCAGGCCGAAGGGACTTGGCTTAAATTTCCTTAGGGGACTTAAAGGTGTCTTAAACGGACTTTCGGGCATCTTTTGCCACCTTTCGGCGCTTTAGGCGCCGGGACTTGGCTTAATTTCTCTTAAATAAGGTGTCCTAAGACCGAAAAAGACCGGGAAAGACCGCTAAGCCCGGATGACATTTTCCTGATGTCCCCGGACAAGACCGGGACTTGTCTGTCACACCATGACGCAATCATGACACGTCGCTTGAGTCTCAGGAAAAAGGACATGTAACAGGACAGGTGACAGGACACAGTGTCCTTTTTTTTGCGCTCCCATCAAAAGGACAGGTCATTTGCTCGCTGTGATACCGAGACTCTCATGGATCCAACTGACAACTGAGTGAGTACGAAGATGGATACCTGCCACCGTGAGAGGATACCTTAAGCTTGGGTCCGACTCACGCTGTTTGGAGTCCAAGTGTTCTTCTATTTGACCAAGCACGCAGGCACCAGCGATAGCTGTACTTTTTGACAAGATGACATGGATTTTGGTCAAACTTGAATTTGCGCAACGCCGTAGGAACGTGATTCAATTCTAAACCAAGATTCTGCTTTTTGTCGCTTTCTAAGAAAGAATACTGCGGGACCGGGGAATTCCGTCGTGCTGACCGGGGGATCGCTCCCAGCCAATCATCTCGTCCAAATGTCCCACGGCAGACCGTCTGGTAGGAATTCGTTTTTTATTTATTGCCAGATCATGATGGCCGTCGCCACTAGCACATATCTACGTCCGGATATTCAGGAATTTTTTTCGACTAGGTCTTCAATCTGAGGGCGCTGAGTGCCTGCATGCTTCAATGTGGCGAAACAGGTACGAACAGCAGTTGTGTGATGATGAGAGCTGAGGTCCGGTCATGACACGCAGTATTCGGAGTCGATATAGCAATGTTGTCGGTCGAAAACAAAAATGTCTAGCCATCATCAAGGGTCATCCTAATCTGCCACTTTTGGAAGATAACGTTCACTGGGCGACGGGCCCTCAGCGTTCAGCGTTCAGCCCCGCTCAGTCTGTCATCTCATCAGAAACTATCAGTGTTATCTCAATGGATTTATCGACGCCGAGGCGATTCGCGGCCTTGATGAGTTGATGAGTAAGGTCGTCCCAGTCGGTCTGGGAGCTAGCTCCGAACAGACGCCCAACGTGAGATGGCATACGAGAGCTCAGCCGGAATGAATCACAAGGTTGACGACCAGGTGGAGTCGGGACCTGTACTGAGTGCTCAAGATGAAACCATAGTTCAAATAGAGTAAGCGACCAATCGTGACTCCGGAGTGTCGACATAGCATCTTCATCTACTCAAACATCGCTTGTCTGTCATTTTAAGTTAACTGTTAGTGGACTATGCTGTACATCTCATAATCATGGCCTTTACACATGCGATCAAATATCAAGGAGTACCGTAAAGTTCGTATAAAACATCATCTGATCACGTAGCATACATCTCTGGAAACCACACCCAATAAATTACAACCGGCAGTGCTTAGAATGCTGAGGTGGTGTCAAACGACGGTGATATCGGGTGACGCTTCTCCAGCTTCGTACCCCCAGAAGACTCGGAGTCCTACACGATGATAAATAATATGATCAACGAGGGGATGCTCTGAACACACCTGCAAGTTATCCAATGCAATCTCTTCTTCTTCTGGGCCATCGAGCATGAAAGTAGCAACTACGTTGCTAGGTTCCTTTGACTGACTCGCAGCCCATCTATCTCGGTGAATAGTCGTGCTAGCAAGGCTAGTGGGACCCGTGTTTCGTTCTACAAATTGACGATTGTTGAACATGACGAGAAGAGTGTTGCTGTACCTGTGCACGACATGAGATATGCTGCCACGGCGCGATCAGAAATGAGACTCACAATTTTGCCAGGGTCGTCGCTCTGGTTGATAGTGAATATCAGTTGGTCGTCAACAGTCAGGCGAGCCAGATCTTACGGGCACATGTGCAGATTGTTATGCTTGATGTACACGGTCAAGACGGTCTAGCAAGGGCAGAGGAAAAAACCCACTTTGAAGGCATTGAAGAGTATCACATCCACCACTGCCCACAATGCTTCCGTCATAGTTAGTAGTCAGTATATCTTATAGCAAGCAAGCCTGAATAATGATTTCTTACCGGTGACCATTCCTGTCTCGATTGTCAACCTCACCAAGCGATTAATTAATCGGTCTGTCCGCCGGAGGCCGACTTTCGCTCTTGTCAACTACAGTCAGGATAGGCATGAAATTTCGATTTGGTGGAAGAAGAGTTAATTACCAGGTAAGTCATGGCGATCGCAATCAATACGTCCGCAAGTGCGCTGCACGTGAGCCAGACCTAGGTATAACGGGTGAGAAATTCTCCAAAGTCGATACTAGGTTGCTCACTGAGGTTGGAGGAGTTAGTGTTGATATCTCGGAAATGTCATCGAGTCTTCGCAGCTGGAGACTGAGTGAGCTCATCGTCCAATCACTTTAAAGCCGTGTCTAACCATGATTCCAGATGCGACACCGGCAGTGCCTGATACTAGTGCAACCTACCATGGACGTGATTATTATCCCCTGTGTAATGCATAACTCAGACACTTACCAAAGCAATCACAATGGGAAGATATATCGAGTTCGATAGAATCCAGATCCTCCAGCAGAAGAAGAGTTGGACAGTAGCGGAGATCATGCCACCCATGACGGGGACATTCAACCACGAAGTATATATTTTTTGCAAGGCCTCTGGGCGTCCCCAACCGGTGACTAACCACTTGACGGCATCGGAGGTGGCGAGAGCCGTCTGGGCAGTTTCAAAAATGTACAATCCGTACACTGATGTTCCAAGTTCATATCAGTCACCTAGCAAAGGAACAAACTGAGATGCTTGAATTTTGCCTACCTAAGGCTTTCAGTCTACGATTGTCCCCCGGGAAATACAGGTAATATAGATCTAGCAATCCATGGTAGATCTCAGTGACCGCATCTTCAATAGCGCACAGATCATTACTCACACACTTGCACAGAGAGCACGCCGAAAAGGCCCCAGTTGAACAAAAAGCCAAAGAGCTACAGAACTGTTGTTAGGCATACGTCTGGACGATCCTACAGCTGCGCCGACCTGAGGCCCCACACTACAACCGAATTCATCAGCAAGGTTGTCCTAGCTGTACTGGAACGTAACTCTTACAGAAGGTTGATATCCGGAGGAATCACTGCCGTTGTACAATTATCAGCCATTGTGTTGTCTGGCCAAGAGACCTGGGTTCAGGTGATCCATCCTTGCCTTTTCAAAGGATCTCACAAACCGGGAATGACCAAAAGAGTTTGATTTGGCGGAGAATGCCAGTTACCGAGCAAACGGACGCCCAAAGGCCCTCACGCGTTACTGATGATACGTCTCTCGATTCCAATGCGACCTGGATGTTAAGATCACAGGAGAGCGTATCAAGTATGCTTCCCCAGAGATGAGAGCGAAAAGATGATACATTGGATCGTGACGATTTTCTCTATTCCAAGAAGAGAAGATGTGGACGAATCTCTGGGTCGCTGCTTCCATTCGGATAACGGAGTTACGGCACTCCGACAGACTGGCCTCTTCACGAAGTAAATATAGGTGCTGATATCAACTCACCATGAGGCTGTCCCGAAGCGTTGTGAACCCCTGTATGATCGCAACTCTGTTCAGACCCGCACACCACGATAGCTACACGATTACAAAAGCTCTTCTGTTCGTCGCTGTGTTCGGTGAGTATCGTGCTCGTGATTGGTGGAAAAAGGCGCCGCGCTTCAAGGACTCCCAAAGTGGCTCCTCGAGCCCACGGACAAACTGACGAGTTAACAATTGAGTAGCACTACGTTTCAAGTCCGCGCACCGACACGATCGGTGAAACCACACTCTCGGGCGATGTGCTGACAATGGACAGATTCGGCGACGATCTTCTTGGGCCGCGCAGCTCTTCAAGACACGCAGCCTTAATGAATTATAACGAAACCTGACTCGTTACTTGAAGGGACAGCTCTCATACGATTTTCCCAGCTATAAAGTGCTCGAGGGGCTCCTAGTTACGGCGCAGACTGCAATTAGAACATGGAAATCGTTAGCCCGCGGATCTAGACAAGCCTTGGGCTGTGCGCACTCACATGACAGTTCTGATATGAAGTTTTCCATCAGTGAGCAGACTACGAGGTTTGAATAGAAGCTGTAAGACATCCCCGAAAATGGCAATGTATGTCGGGGCGTGTGACCTCGGATCCATTCATGGTGGCGCAGCACCATTCTCCGCTTTTCTCCGACCCAGATCATGAAAGTGCACCCTATACTTGGCTCCGAGGTCTGGACATCGCATAGGTCTTTCAATATAGGTTCAATACCATATTCAAGTCTTGCATGCATGGACCCACCAGTGTGGCCCGAACGTGTTCCGAACCGTACCAAAAGATATATAGACTATTGTGCCGACCTATCGACAAGACACGCGTCTCGCCAACATGGTCCTTGCAGATATCGCGCGTATTTCGGGACAGAGATTCAATTTCGTGATCATTGGTCCGTAATGCCTTGATCCAGACTGGTAAAATAATACATCTTCTTACATCGCGATGGTCAGGCGGTGGTGTGGGTCCATCTCCGCAGTGCAGCACATTGACAAGTCTAAGGCTGACTGACCTTCCGCAGACTAGTGGATTGTGTCTGGCAGCACGTCTCACTGAGAACCCCAAAGTTACCGTTGCCGTCTTGGAGGCTGGACCTGCGCACCTCAATGATCCAGCCATCCGTATGTCTGACTTGGAAATAGCGGTCATGGCGCTGAATTATTGTCACTATAGTCACTCCAGCTGCGTTTACCAGGCAAATTGCTAATTCGGAATATGATTGGATGTTCAAGACTGTGAGCCAAATAGGCTTGTTGCCTGCAATGTACTGAGCCGGAAGATTAGGCACCACAAGCCCACACAGGTGATATAGAATATACGATCAATAGGTCTGTTTGCATGGAAAGTACATATGTACTACTGACGTTCTTCTTTGTAGCGGAAAAGGATTAGGCGGGAGTTCTTGCATGAACTTCTTGGCCTATAACAGACCTACGCGAGAGGACATTGACGGTACGAATTCCATCTAGAATGGCCCTTTCTCGTTTAAACGATGATTCAAGCTTATGAAACCCTCGGCAATCCCGGATGGAACTGGGAGAGCTTTGAGAAGTATTGCAAAAGAAGCGAAAGGTATGATGCCGATGAGTTATATCCACGTTCTGTGTCGACTGAGAGCACCGCGTGGAGGTTCATACCAGGCAGGCCGGAGGCTCTGAGTAAATATGGTCAGAAATATGAGCAGGACACACTCGGAATTGACGGTAGATCAGCAGTTCGTGTGTCGTTATCTTAAGCTAATGACAGCACAGGAAATCTTGCTCTATCTTTTCCTGCTGTCGTTTCCGGAGGCGATCTGGCTCTAAGAGCTGTGAGAGCTCTATTCCTTCTCATTACTCTTCACCTAGGTCTTACTATTCTGTATCTAGACTCTTGAGTCGAAGGGTATCCGTGCTCTGCAGTCTCCGGTAAGTCTCTCATAGCTCGTAGTGACGTAGCTCACTCCATCGTGCCACAGTTGCAAGGAGAGGTACTTGTGAACGTGAACGCCCAACCGTAAGTAGACGCTGATGCTCGTTATGCAGGTAACCGGAACTTGGTGCTCGGTATCAACAATTGATATAGCTACACAGACTCGAGCGAATTCCGTGACGGTGAGTTCGGTCATCTCAGCCCCATCCTTGTCCTGATATCTTCATTCTAGGCTTATCTTCAACCCAATATGGACCGTCCTAATTTACGAGTCCTAACTGGAGCTTTTGTTAACAAGATTATTACCTCCGTCTCCCAGGCCGGTGTTACTGCATCGGGAGTTGAGTTTACTCATGGCGGAGTTGTCCATGAGGTATACACAGATGGCGACGTTGTTCTATGCGCTGGGTCAGTCTCGTCGGAGTCGTGAAGACTGAAACTAAAGGAGATCTATAGGGCTCTACAATCTCCAAAAATCTTGGAATTGAGCGGCATAGGCAGTAAGAAGATTCTCGAGAAAGCAGGTGTCGAAACCAAACTCGATCTCCCGGGCGTCGGCAACAATGTACAGGAACATATTAGTCACGCCGGTGTTAGCTTCGGTGAGACAGTTGATAAGCTTAGAAGGTCCAACGTCTGTAACGGTACCTTGCAGAGCTGAAGGATGACAACGATATTCAAACTTGGGATCTTCTCAGGAACCCTGACATCGCAGCCAAACAAAGGGAGTTATAGTACGTGGGACGCCTTCATATTTTGGTTGCTGTAGCCGCGATTCTCACCATCATAACATCCCAGTATCAATCAGAAGCAAGGACTGTTGACAATGGTGCCCTCGAGTCTCACGTTCCTGCCCTTGCAGACCTTCTCCCATAGTGCCGCAGCCATCATAAATCGTCAGGCTGAGAGGCTCCAGAAG
Source organism: Neolentinus lepideus HHB14362 ss-1 (assembly GCA_001632425.1). Classification (NCBI taxonomy): domain Eukaryota; kingdom Fungi; phylum Basidiomycota; class Agaricomycetes; order Gloeophyllales; family Gloeophyllaceae; genus Neolentinus; species Neolentinus lepideus. The sequence goes on along the minus strand of KV425569.1, from coordinate 121,747 downwards.
GACTCCCATCTTTACACAGCAGCTACCCTTGCTCAATACCAAATTCAGTTGGCAAATCTGCGGGATCCTCGTCTGCCAGACATCGAGTTTATTGGGTTTCCGGGTTTCCGTGGCTATCCCAGTGAGTCTTCTTGCTGTATCCAGCTCGATGATCCTTCTAATAGGAGCATAGATGTCCCTGAGCCGGGAAAGAGATATTACTCCTTAGTACCTGCCTTATGCCACCCTTTCTCACGTGGGAGTACCGTGCGTGCCCGCAGCACAACCATTATACCTCCTTGGCTAATCCACAGTCCAGCACATCGCGTCGAACGATCCTCGAGATATTCCTCGCATCGACCCGTGTTATCTTGAGCAAAGTGTCGACCTCGACATTATGGTGGAGATCTTCAAGTTCTGTCGCTCTCTCGGAAAGGAGGGACCTCTCAAAGATATCATAACGAAAGAAGTCAACCCCGGACCGGACATCTTGGAAGGAGATCAGATCCGAGGTGCGTAATTGAATTATTCGCTGTGAATAGCTCTTTCAGGTTCACACTCCCTAAGAACATGTGAAACTTGGCTTCAAGTCGACCTGGCGTGAGTATCTCACCAACTGACATCCCCTCAGTGGACAGTATTAACCTCAAATCTCCTCAGATACGTGTGGAAGTTTATCCATGCTTCCCCTGGAGAGCGGCGGCGTAGTTGATCCTCAACTCAAGGTCAGTATTTCTTGCCTAAATAGCATATATCATTAATACTGAAGATATCCTTATATAATTAGGTATGGGGCACTAGCAACATTCGTGTAGCAGATCTTTCGGTCGCCCCCCTCCAGGTTGCTTCCCATACGCAGGGTAAGATCAGATCCAGCTGAGACGTGTCCTGACATGGCTAATCTTCCCTCTAGCACTGGTTTACAGCATTGCCGAGAAAGGTGCCGATCTTTCTCACTTATCTTGACCAGTGTTCTCACGAGTCTGTCCACAGCTGCTGATATCATCAAGAACGGGTCGAACTACTCCAGCGCCTAATGGCGAATAGGGTGTACCATGTTGACACTGGAAATTGTTATTGTCAGAGCCTTCGTAGTTCCGCGCTTCGTGCGGCGGTTCAACATTGCTGCGATATAGTGATTTGAAAATTTGTGTACCTGTCTGTCGAGAAATTTGTGCATTTAAACTTAGCCTCTGCATGCCACCGTGCGGGGACTCGGAGCTACTTGTATACAGGTTCTCAACCCACCACATTCGAGCATCTCGTGAAAGTGGCGGTTCACTCGTTTTGCTACCTATCGCAACACTCAATCACCTGTACCGATCTTCCTGCAAGGGTCGAAGCACAACAACTACGTCGTGAAACCAGTTACATTGACGGCGTATGATTAAACCAGGCATACGGTGGACCAGTGCTCCCGCAAGATAGCCTGACTGTTGGGTGAAAAAATCCATCCCGACCTCAAGCATAATCATACTTGATAATGTCAGCTGCTCGTTCTGCTATTGCGTAGAGGGAGGCTTGAACATGTGCGGCCGGAAGGAAGGGCTATACCGTTTATTTAAGCAGTTGTCTGGTTGCGTTCAAAAGACTGCCACGTACGAAAATGCTTGCGTCGACAATTCTCAGACCTACGGCCCCTTTGACCGACAAGTTTGGGCTAACAACCCCTGCTCCGGTATCGCATGCTGACATCGCCGCTGTGCCTACGGGATGCCACTCACTCGCGGTTCGATCCCTGATGTATTGATCAAACTCATCATCAGTGGTAACTTCCGCCCACGCTCCATGAGGGGCAATGATATAATCAGCCCATGCCGAGGAATTCACGAATCGTTTGGCTGACTGTACAGCCGCACGCATGGCATGAATATCAAAATCTGTCTCCAAGAATGCGGGATCAATCCGCGGTGCTGAAAATGGATCTGCATTTTCTAGAGTAACCGCTCCACCTAGATACCAATACCGTGAGGTGGGAAGGCAGAGAAGCGATACGATGGAACTGACGTGACGAAGGAGATGCCAAAGCGACAAAAATTGTCATATAGGATCCGTTCGGAGGACTCGGTTCCGTGAAAGATACGAATCCGTTCTGACACCAAGTAAGTCAGATGATCCTTCGCAGACGTCGGCACGTACAGTGAATATGAATTCAAAATGCGGCGAATGCGGACCCGCACTAGGATCAAAATGAAGATTGAATATTGGTGAATCGTCTGGTATCCTTAGCCAAGCTAAGAGATTGCCTGGCCCGTCAACGTAAAGGCCCGTCTTCGTATCTTGCCACTGTGTGAGATATTCTGCAGCAACGCCGGGGAAGCGCAAGTCATCGAACGTTGCTGTCGAGTTGACAAGATAAGAGAAGGATATAATAGGGTGGTCCACTAGATTCCTGCCGACATCCGGAATATCCAGAAGAGGCTCTATACCCAGAGCCCCGATCTCTGTCGAGTTGCCGATCCCCGACAATAACAAAATATGTGGGGTCCCAATCGCACCGGCAGAAAGAATAACCTCTCTAGATGCCTCGAAGGAAACCGGAGAAGCTTCACGCATGGTTGGACTCGGGATATTCATAGGAGCGACAAGGCAAACTGACCTGAAGGGTCTGTTGCGCAGCGCACTCCACGTAAAATGGGCAGGTGGCCTGCGATGCCAGTCTGCACTATGTTAGTTACGGTTGTATGAATGAGGATGTCCAGGTTCGGTCTTTCGAGAGCGGGCTCTAGATACGCCGTGGCCGCGCTACTTCGTTCTCCGGAACCAATTGTAGACTGCGTATATCCTATGTATGTTTCATTAAAGAAATTTGGTCGTAGGGCATGTAGAATACCTATACCAAGTGGATAGCCTGAATTCATGTCCGTGTTAAAGGGAAATTCCAACTCTAGTTCTTTCGTTGTTTTCACCACGCGACCATCGAAGCCCGGGAAAGAATAGCCGCTGAGACTAACAAATAGGGATCCAAGATGGCCGTGGAGAGCAGGGTCCACTTGACCTGCGGTATCATGTTCATCCGCTGGCGGCACGAGCATCTCGCTCTGCACGGGGGTGGCAAGGTAAGACAATGTCACGATTCTGTGGAAGCAGAACTTCAATGCTAACCTTCAAGAAGTACGGGAACAACGACGTCCATGACCAGCTCTCGTCCATAGTTGCGCATGCAATGCGATCAAAGTCATCCACAGAGCCGCGGGTATGCATCATGAAGTCTGAATAGAACCAAATTGGCTCGTTAAATTATGGCATGAAAGAATTCCTCACTGATGGAACTGCTACCCCCTAGGATTCGTCCACGAGGAAACGGCATAGTGCGATTGTTACACGCTTTTTGTGGTATAGTGGTATAATTCCAGGTATATGGTGTGTAAGGAGACAATTGCGGGGCTACAAAAGGAATTCTGGTAAGCACTTCATCTTCATTGCTAGAATGACATGAACAATAGTCAGCGAGCGCTCACGTTTGGTCGAAAAAATGCTACTGCCAACCTTATGCCTGCTTCAATCACCAAGACATTGACGTTGGTATCCTCCGTCAAGCGATTAGCTATGACACTACCACCAATTCCAGCTTTGTTTATCGGTGTTGAGTTATTGATATTCTGAATACATGTCGTCACCAACCTCCGATAATAATATAGTCATATGTCTTTATCGGAAGAGAAGCCGGATCAGTATACATATGCCCTGATACTGTGGCAATAGCACCGATGAAAGTAAAGATCGAAATGATCGATATGTGAACGTGTTTGCGCGCCATAAAGCGTCTATACTGCAGACGTTGGCGGAACGGTGGAGGAGAGACGGATATTAAAGAGAATGATAACTGCCAGGTATACTGGTAAGAGTGAGGAAATGATATGAATCTCGGCCTATACTTGTCATCAGAAGCCGTCATTTCGGACCTTGTCTAAAGCTCTCAGACTGACAAACGCGAGCATCGGCCCATAGGAATGCTGCATGCTGAATCAGGCAAGAGTCAACCCAGCTCCGAGTCACGCGAAGGTTCCGGAGGATATCATTCGGCGAAGACTTGGTCGCATTTAGGATCCCTGGTGATTGACCGAAGACCGACGAGGCATCTGCATCAGTCTGCACGGGTTTCTGCGGCAGGGCTGTCGAAGCGATGGAAGTGACTTGATTCTGAGCAGCAACGTCAGAAATCTGATCCTTCCCTACGTAGATCGCCTTTCTTTCGCCCTGTCCAGAGTTGCACGAGATTAACACAGAATAGAGAAGCTGGTGGTCAAATTTGATATCATGATATCTTTTGGATCACAGCTACAAGGCTCAACCAATCCTAACCAATCTGGTCAGCTTCGTGAGAAAGACTTTCCCACGCGTGAATCATGTATAATAATACCGTCGAATCCTGTGTGTTTATCTACTAATCACCGTGCACTCGAGGACAGAAGATACGCTCGAAATCATCAGAGCAACGACGTCCACACGTTCTATGCGTTATCTGCATCAATCAGCATCGACAAGGAGTTCCTAGCTATTACTTAGCCGGTTAATCAACGTTTGACCGGTCGATAATAACAGCCTCTGGTCAACGCAACATGTCTATGCTTAACACCGCAACTCTAATGGCCAGTCTTCTGATATCCCTGGAAGCTGAGCGCTGAAAAGCGGGACCGAGCAAAGCTCTCCCACCTATGAATTCACATTAATGTGCCTAGGACGAGATCGCTGGCGGCTGGCAAAACATTAGCATTGTGCCTGAATAGTAAGAAAGTCCTAGGTCTTGGAATCTCCAGCATTGATTCAGAGCTATACATATGTTCAGATTCGCTCAAACAACCGGCAACATCTGAAGGCAACTGGGGGCACATCTTTTTACAGCATGAAGGGAGTCCTGCACTGTAGATCTAGAGTGGCGTGCGCTATTCCCAACTCGAAGTCTTCAGCCCCGTATGATTTTCCCACTGATAATAGGTGTACCGTGTACGGGGTCATATGTCGTTGGTTTCAGCTATAAAAGCAAGCGCGGACCAATCTAAAGCAGAGAAGTCGAATGGGTAGCCAGTCCTTCCAACGTGAAGAATGACGACGACACTCTGCTCTCCGACATTGCCAATTTTTCCCACAGATGACTTACCTCTGCGAACCGCTCTTGTATGGGACCTGTATCGATATGTAGGAAGGCGCTACCCAGCCCGTATATATGCGCGCGTTATGGAGACGAAGGGGGGTACCTGCACTCTGCGCGAGGTCTCATGGGGCGAACTCTTTCGCGACTCTGAAGAAGTTGCTGCAGCCATGCGAAAGCGAATACCTCGTGCTGGCAAAGTGTCAGTAGGAATTCTCGGCTATAGCAATTATGATTATATAGTACACGTCGTCGCGTGCTGGCTGAACAAGTGGACTGTGGGTCTATGCTATGACTGTTTGAGATAGCTGATGATGCAATGTCGCCCATATAGCCGCTTCCTCTCTCAACTCGCAATAGCCCGGAGACATGCCGTTACCTTTTGCAATCCATAGATGCGACGGCTCTCATAGTTGACTCGACATTCCACTCGGATGCTCGATACATATGTGATTCTGGACTCGAAATTGTCCTGATCCCATTCCACAAGATGAATATGCCAGACGACTCATCCCTTTCAGTGTTAGGCGAGACTGAAAAAGACACTGTTCAACTCAGTCATACCCTCGATGACGTTGTGGTATATACTCACACAAGTGGCTCTCAAGGTTGCTTATAATGTATATCTATCTCTTAAAATCTGATTGAGTATATGTAGGGCACCCGAAGACCATTCCAATCACGCACCGCCACTTTCTGGCAACGACCAGAAGTCGCTCTGCTAGCGCTTTCTCAGGTGGATCGGTCTATGCACCGCTGCCTGCTTTTCATGTGACAGTTCAGCGCCATATCGTTCACGATATCTGCTAATAAGATCCTAGGGCATGGGATTGTACTCCCTGACTCGATGGCCTCTAGGTTCTGGTGTAGTTCCCGTCTTACTGGACTTATCGCGACCAATTAGCATCGATGTTGTCTCGCAGCACCTTCAGATGCTCCGTGGTGCTGTTGCTTTCCTCCCGCCCTCTATCCTTGAAGAAGCCATGCATTCACATGACATACACTTCGCTTCCCTAGCAAGTGCTCGCCGGGTATTTTTTGCAGGTGCTCCTTTGCGTGAGAATGTCGGGGAACATCTTATTCGTCAAGGTGTCAAATTGGCCAGTGCTTATGGCATGTGAGTAGGGGCACCTGCTAATTGAATAGTCTTCATACCATTAATCTCTCAAGGTCGGAGGTAAGCTTGCTTAGTGCACTGGAGCCTGCCACGGTGCGCTCCGGTGAGAATTGGCAATATGTACGCCTCAGGGATGACTCATACTCCCTGGAATTCCGGCGTGTTGATAATTCTGCAGCAAGAGAGCTTGTCGTCTGCGTGAGTGAAATGAAGTTGACTACGCCCCTCTTCCACTGCTTACACACCTTGCAAGCCTGGAGCAGATGATGCACCGTCGGTCATCAATAACACAGATCCCGCGGGGTTTGCAACTAACGACTTATGGCTACCTCATCCCACTGAACCAGGTATGTAACCTCACTGCAGTAAATTCTCGCACAATGATATAATTGTCTGCCAGGCCTATGGAAATATCTTGGAAGGAAGGATTCCTTGGCAAGTGAACCATCTTTTTACAGTTGACAGCAATTGACTAGAGACTCAGACCGTCCTGAGCACAGGAGAGAAAACGGACGACAAGGAGCTAGGTAGGGATATATAATACTCATTTACCTCTCCCTAATGACATGACTTCCATAGAGAACTTGATCCTTCTAGACGATCGCATAGCTCGCGTTATCGTCTATGGTTCTGGAAAGCCCTACAACGGCGTTGTCTTGCAACTCTCCCCCGCTGTCGAGACGTCCAAGATATCCATAGACGATATTTGGCCTACCATCGAACATGCCAATTCACTGATACCGCGACATTCAAGACTCATACGAAATATGATCATCATCGCTGATGTGCACAAGCCCTTCGTACTTAGTGACAAAGGAACAGTGAGGAAGGTTGAAACCCTTGCCCTCTATGAAGATGAAATTATTGCATCTTATGACCGACCGGACCGTTATACCATGGCCTCCGGAGATCTTGGAACTTTCTCTCATAATGATGTTCGCAATTACATGCGCGAGTGTATTGCAATCATCAAAGGTGAAGAACTCTCAGATGATCAGGATCTCTTTGACGCCGGTGCGTTTTGCCATCGTGCGTATAGGCAGGCATGAACAATTCTCTCTAGGTCTGGACTCCTTACACGCCCTTCAAATCCGAGCCGCTGCTATGCATGCTTTATCTCGGTCCGGAAAAGTATCGAGAGATATTCCCTTGAATATTGCATATACATATCCTACCATCGCAGCACTTACAAAATTCATAGTCAACTGCATCCATGGAGGATATATAGATTGTGACACACCGCAATCCGTCGATGCCATTCAGCGCTCCGTCCAACGATTCTCTCAAGGACTTCCCAATCGCAACTGCGGATCGGGCCAGCCATCCGCTTCATCTGGTCACGTCGTAGTGCTAACGGGTAGCACTGGCAGTCTTGGTTGCCATGTACTCAAATGCTTACTGAACACTCCGGACGTTCGTCTGATCTATTGCTTCACGAGAAAGAAAGTGGGATCAGACGCCGTTCAGAAACAAGCATTTGCCATGGCACAGCGCGGAATCGAACCAGACATTCTCACCGAGGCAGTGCGAACAGAAAGATTGCTGTTCTATCCCATCGACCTGGTTTCTCCTGACCTGAGCTTAGAAGAACATACAGTGAATAAAGTACGAGTCTTTATCTCCTGCTACACTTCCATAGCTCATAATCTCTACACAGATTCGCAAGGAAGTTACGCATATAATCCACGCGGCCTGGCATCTGGATTTCAACTGGCCCTTGGATCGTTTCGAACCGGTTTATGTAGCTGGGACGCGACATCTTATCGATCTAGCTTTGTCATCCCTGCGACCTTCTCCTCGGTTCGTATTCATATCCTCCGTGGGAGCCATTGGAGGCTATGACCCAACGACTGCAGTACCTGAGAAAGCAATAGATGATCCAAGAGTAGCCTCATCTCAGGGATATGGCCGAGCCAAATACGTCTGCGAAAGACTGCTGGTCCATGCTTCGCAATCGGGACTGCAAGTAGCCATCGTGCGCGCTGGGCAATTATCTGGTTCCACCCAGCAGGGCGTGTGGACACTGACAGAACATATCCCAATGCTTCTGAGCGCAAGCCTTGTACTGAAAAAGGTCCCTGAAGATCTGCCGGTTTGTTGGTTCCCGTCGTTATGCTGTAGACCGCCATGTTGACTTCGCTTAAGCCTCTTCGGTGGCTTCCGGTCGACGTCGCGGCAGATGCTATAACGCACTTGTCCTTAAGGCCGGAGCAACAGCAAATATCTATCTACCATATCGAAAATTCTTCCCCTACACCGTGGACCGAGGCGATGAATATGCTGATCGAAGCAGCTGGAGTGCCTCTGGAGGTAGTTCCTAATACAACTTGGCTGGAGGCATTACAGCAGCAGCATAATGGTCGCGCAATTCCTGCTGCTGCTCTTTTGCATTTTTATTCGGAATGGCTTATCACTGACAGGCGTTGGGTGATGTTAGATGTCAAGGAGACTTCCACCCTATGCCCGGCCCTGCACTTTGGTAAAGTCACTCCAGAGCTCATTCGAAAGTATGTTCAGTACATCATGAAGAGCACACGAGATCCGGGCTGAAAGCAGCGAAGCTGGAGAACTTTGACGATGGACTTGCAGCAAACTCATAGGATATGCTGTATGATGTATGCTTGTGAAACGTGTGTACAGAATCGTGATCTAGGGAAGTGTTTTCAGGTTACCCATGTCCCCGTCTTGCTTCTGCGTGGCCATCCTCTGCTGAAAGCAGGATCATGAAAATCGTGGGGGAATGACCCTGCGTACTGAAGGAATAATGGTGCATACGCCATAGCTGCATCAGATGAAATTCATTGTGAAGTGCGGGACACCGAGCAATCTCACGGGCATGGGTATGATGAGGAGTCAGATACGGGTATATCACTGCAAAGACAACGCCTCTAAAGAGATGACACGACTGTCATGTGAAAAGAAAGAACAGCAGCCTCTAAAAAAGGAGGTGAAGAATGGACAACAACCTATCGTATAGGAGGCCCAGGGCCATGAGTACCACTGGCAACAAGAAATCCGAGGAATAGTCAGAAAAAAGCGTACAATGAGAGTAAGGCAAGAGCAATAGAACAACATCCGCAACAATCCTTCACCGTCACTCTTCATTCTCGTCCTCTTCTTGAATCACCGGCGCATGGTACCCGGTATTTGTTGATCTACCATTGGGTAGCTGTCTCCGCGGAATTACTCTGTTATCCTCGAACGTGGTTTCTGCTGGAAGTGGAGATGAGCGGCCTACAGGCGAATGACCAGATTTATGCCGTCTGCTTGAACCAGCACCTGTTCTAGGATTACGTTTAGACGTTGATGGCGTCGATGATGATCGTCCATTGTTAATACGAGGCGGAGGCGAAAGCAGGAAAGGCTCCATTGCCTGCGCCTGGGATGGTGGTCCAGATGTTGAGGAAGCCATCTGCCCTAGGCCACCCAGAAACGGCGACGTATCGTCATCCTCGTCTACCCACTCGTCTTCGTCTCCCATGTTCAAATTTTGACGACCCGAGAACACATCCCGGATGCTAATTGGACCATCGCCGGCAGGAGATATTGCCAAGACCTCGATTGGCATGTGTGCAGATCGACTCTGCCAGCCCGGTGGCTCCAGGCCCCACGACTTTTTCCAACTGGACCGGCCCACAGAATTGACAGGATTACCAAATGGCGTTTGCCGTTTCTGAGCAATGAAAGTGGAATTGCCGTGTCCGCCCCTTCGTACCGTCTCATCAAGAGATAGCCTAGTTCTGAACGGTGATGCAGTCCTTTCACTTTCGGACTGCTCATAGAACGAGCCTCGGCGAGAGGAATTTCTAGAGTGCACCGATGAAGTGTTGGAATTGGAGCGACCATGGGTCGGTCGTCCCGATGTGCCGTGGCTGGAATGAGATTGTCGAACAACTCGCGTTGAAGAACCCGAACCTCCTCTTCTGTGGTAGTTTGGCAGAGGAGACGCTGTCCGACTCATGTTATGCAGGGAACCAGCAGAGCTGGCAGAGGGTGACTTGCGATGTCGATGCATAGTGATGCTCTGTACAGATGATGGTCGAGATGGATACTCTCCTCTCTCAGAGTTAGGTGTATGGCTCCCGTAAGATCGCCGGCTAACATCACTTCTTTGACGAGATATAGCTGTGGTAAGGTCGAACCCGTTCGGTGACGAATCGATAATCATCTGCATAGACGTCGTTGATGATCTGCGAGAGTTAGCGCTGCTGGAACGACGAGAGGAAGTGGAGTGTCGCTTGGAATGATATCCGTGTTTTCGAGACGCACGCGCACCTCCTCCACTAGTTCGCCTCTTAACCACAGTTCTGCTAGCAGAAGGACTGGACCCATTCGCGGTACTCGAGGCTTGCATACTGTGGCCATAGGCCATGCCACGAGGAGCACCCGTTCCAGTTGCCGGCCCCTTACGCTTTCCCTTGCGATCCTCATGAAACCACATTCTGAACGCAGTGAGTAAACTTGCACGACTACGATGGCCCATCTTCCCGCCATGGTCACCAAGATCGGGCAACGAAGTGAGCGTGTCTCCAGGAGAAGCAGTAGGCGTCGGCGAATGAGTCGGGCTGTAGCTAGATCCAGCGATGACCCATGGCGAGCCTACCTGAGACCGCCCTGACTTCGCCTCTGAATCTCCTGCGGGCGTGGCTGGCGTCAACGCATCCTTGGTAGCCTTCAACGGAGGCGATTTTGTCATGAGCCTGCTGGAAGAGCTCCCGTGAGAACTCCTCGATTCTTCCGTGCTCGTCAATCTCCTCTCGAGCTCTTTAGCCGCCTTCTCCCGTTCCTTCTCTCTCTCTTTCTCTTCCCGGACGGCCTCACTCGACTTTTTCCTCACTAGCCCAGCAGCCTCGAGAGCAGTTGTAGCACGCTGCATAATACTAATGCTACCCGACCGGCCTTTGCGGCCTCTTGATCCAGTTCCACTCCCAGGAGTCGAAGGCTGAGACTTAGCACCTATTTCCGTTATGGACGGAGTTGGCGATAACAAAGACCGCATTGGAGACGAGTTCCTTGGTGGTGTCTTAGGATGAGTAGTGGTGGCAACGGTAGGCGTAGGTGGAACGAAAGCAAACTCAGGTGCAGATGGAACGAAACCGAGCTCGGGTGCAGAATGAACCGCAGGTATCGGGGATTCGGCGGCGCTCGCCTCCTGGATAGGAGAACCATGCTCAGAAGTTTTCGACTTCTTCTCGTGTTTCTTCGTCTTCGCATGCTCTGCAATATCAGACGAAGATGCGTCTATGTGACTTAACATGATCTTTTCAGCGTTGCCCTGCTCGATGGCCTTCCTTTCTGCCCTGCGTCGTAGCATCCACCAAAGCGCTCCTGTAGAGTCGCACGCATCCGAAAGCACAGAATGGACCATTTGTCCAGTATCGAAGCCCAATACGCTAAGACCATTTAAGAGCTCGCGATCAAGTGATGTCGAGAATATGATAGGAGCCGGCGTGTTCAGTAAAGACGCATAGTCCTGAGGCGCAGCAGGAGCCAGCGGTCTCTCCATGGTGGCACGGTCGTTATCCTCGTGGTCAGATAGCGCCGAAGAAACAGAACGGCGTTTCGTTCGAGCCGGAGTCTTGGGCGGATGCGTCGGAGGTGTCTTCGATGCATTGGAGTTCGTTCGAGGGAAAGAAGGTCGTACTAGGTCTTCTTCAGCCTCTTCCTCCAAAGCAGGATCTCGTTTCGCCCCACCCTCAGCCGTTTCTAGCGCAACGTGGATAGCAGTAATATCCCGGATAGTGTTTTCGCTGGGATTGCGACGAATTAGCATCTCGTCAACTCCTTGAACAACAGAATCGTGGTACGAAGTGTCAACAGGAGTCATAGATCCCGTGGGCAGCTCTGAGGATGCTGATAGGAAGGTGGCATCGGAGACAGTTGATGATACAGAATTCTCCGGAGATGGCTGCGCAGGTGGCGAAGCTACTCGATGCAAGGCTGTAGGTTTAGTGGTATCGGATGTGTCGCTCCTCTCGTGTGAAGGCACTATGAACTTGAACCACGGGTGGGATAAGATTTGGGGGATTTGTAATCTTTGGGACGGATCCTTCACAAGGATTCTCTTGATCAAGTCTCGGGCGTCTAGATGAAAGTCTGTCAGACTCGGATTTATGGCATGGCATATTTATGACGCTCACCGTCTGAGAGCCATTCAGGGTCCTCGAATTTTCCTTTTATGACCATCTCGCGCATCATGCTTTCCTCATCGTCGTCAAATGGCAAGGTGCCAGTTAGGAGCGTGTATAGAATGATCCCGAGAGACCATATGTCAACCTCTGCAGCTCACTTATGTTACTGAGACCGAGCGTCTGAGTATGCCACGTACCTGGACCGAGGTACTTGCGGCCTTCAAGCATCTCCGGTGAAGCATACCCAGTCGTCCCACAAAACGTCTCCAAGAGAACACCACGATCGAACTCCCGAGTGAACCCGAAGTCTCCTAGTTTCACGCGACATCTCTCATCAAGAAGAACGTTCTCCAATTTCAGATCGCGGTGTACGATTCCTCTGTCGTGGATGTATGCGACCGCAAGGCACAGCTGACCGAATATGATCCTAGTCTCATCTTCGTTCAACCGGCCCTTCTCCGCAAGGTAATCGAAGAGCTCTCCTCCAGAGCAGAGTTCAGTCACAAGCCAGATAGACGACTCGGTCGCGATCACTTCATATAATTGGGCTACATGGGGGTGGTGCAGCCGGCGATGGTGATGTATCTCGCGTGTCAAGGACGCAGACATGGCTTTCGGAATCTGCTTGATGGCTACTTTCGTGGAAGTCAACCGGTGTGTACCCAATCGCACCTTCCCGTACGCCCCTGCGTTTCGCAGTGGTAGTCAGCTGTACCCTGACAGCACAATCAACATATTCGACCACACCTTCCCCAATAACCTTACCCAGAGTATAGTTCCCCACCACCCTAATCTTCGTAGACGAGAGCTCTTTGCCTAGTTCATTATAAGCAGACGCGAGTTGCGCCTTTTGATTCTGCGATACCGACGACGAGTGTTTGTGACCGTGAGTAGACATGTTGGCATATGCACATAAACGAACGGCGCAGGCGTATCAGCCTGAAGGTAGTCAGAGAATACAAGCTAGAAGATGAGAAAAACCAGGTGCTTGAGAGGCAGGCCACCAACGAGGGCGAATGAAGTCTGGAGTCCAAGAACGTCGGAACACTCGTGCGTCTCCAATGCGCCGCCACCACGATGGCGGTTAATCTTCTTAGTCTTCGACTTTACCTGGACGACTTGCAAAGTAATGGACTCTATTCTAGGAGCTTCTCTGTCGTTGTTTATCAAGGATATCAACATGAAACAGTCTCGGAGCCGTAAGAAATTCTTGCACTGAAGGCTGTCGGGACGGCGTTAATCGAGGCAGCCAATCTTGAACAGTATTCAAGGCAATCGACGGGATAGGACGGTTACGCTGTTTTTCTTAAGCATGGTGTCGGAGGCTGGGGTGCATGAAGCAGACACGGTTTCGAGATTGCGTATCCCGTATATCTTTCTCGAGTACCAGAAATCTTAATGTTTCTACCTCTGCTTGCTCCCCAAGTCCCGGCAGGATCGACGCATCGTGACTGGTCTGCTTTCGCGCAATTATTGTACTGCCGAACGTTTGGTCATGGATAGCGATTTTATGTATTCGGGTCAGACGGGCTCACTAATGTCAGCGTCAACTCCCGCATCTAAGCAGTTCGGTCTTCTGCAAGGAATTTCTCTCGCAATCGCACGTACTTCGGATCGCTGAATGCCCCATGCGTTACAGAAGTGAACTATAATGATGATAGAGTTTCGTAGGGGAACAAGGCAATACTTATGGGAGTCGTCTGCGGAAGGGTAATCTTCCTCGTTCTCAGAATATGCCCGGACTATTCTTACGGATTTATATTTTATTTGTGATCATAGGCTATAGTCTAAGATCACGAACAGTTGTGGGTGCGTGAATGGTTTCGGTGATGCCACTGGCATCTCTGGTGTGGCAATTCGGTGCCAATGTATACATTTACTGACAACTATACCTTAGTAGCCCAGTTCACCCTGATCGGCTTGCTCTTGCGGTCTATCGCAGTACTTTTGCCGACCCTAACCTCGTTCTTGGTCAACACTAGCTGCTTAACACAAATCTCTGGCAGTCGGCCAGCCGAGCCGGGGTCATTGCCCAATTTGGTAAGTCCTAGAAACATCTCACCGAACGTATTGTCTCAAACTCTGCCTTTTAGCGCTCTCGAAGGTGACATGTATAAGCTGACTTAAAAGTACACAAGCATGACTCTGCACGGATGACAGCCACTGAGTACTTACCGAGCACTGAGTCACAGTTAACTTCAAGTTCGCTGCTGACCGAATATGGCTAACTTACCGATCGCCCGACTTTGATGACTTTCAACAGAGAAGGCACCCTCTTCATCCTCCCAGTAGTATCACTACTCAGCCAATGTATAACTGATATCATTCACTAGAGGCGTTGACGTTTCACTTATCTTTTCTCATTGAATGTGGGGGACCAAGTATAAGCGCTCAGGAAAGGCTAGCAAGCGGCTGTCATCTGTGCAGAGTTAGAGCTCGTGACCACCCCTCTAGAGAATTCTGCTCCAATCGCGCTACGAGAGGGTGGTCACGAGCCTAGTGCAGAGTCATGCTTGTGCACTTTTCAGCCTATTCTATGTTGCCTTCGAGGTGGCACGCTATTCTTGCTCCACCCAGTAATGAAAGTTTTGTTTCGACGGCAGATGTAAGTACATAGTCATGCAGTACTGGTTACATCCCCGAGCAGGGCCAAAGTCACCGACGGCAGCGGCGTTTCTCCAGTATATGATTGAACGGCGCGGCACAAAGCCGTAAGTCGGTTACTCGATAGCGTCTACTACGGCGTGATCAAACATAGACACGGGACTCGAGAAGACGGTTCATACCCGACCGGGTTAGACAGTTACCTCCAGTGCCTGTGAATGAGCTCCGCTCAGCCCAGTCGGGGTCTGGTGATGGGATTTGGAGATGAGTGTACGTATTTCAGATTCTGAGTCTCAAAGTATATAAAAACACCCGCAGCGTTCAAGATTTATAGGTTCTTGCCAGTCCCTCTTCAACTTGCTCTACTCTGCACGACACGTCGACACCGATGACTATGTTAAAGTATACGCCAGTTAGTGAAGTGGAGCCAGTAAGTCATCCCTTAGGCATTCGCCAATTCGCTCAATATTCCCGTGGATAGACCTACAAGCAGTTGTCCAATACCTTCCACTCCGGCGCCACACTGCCCCTGGCGTACCGAAGGAAACAGCTCCTGCAGCTCGCCAGGATGATCCAGGACAATATAGAGGCCTGGGAGGCCGCCATTTTCTCTGACTTGGCGAAGCCCAAGCAAGAAGTTGCAATGGCTGAACTTGGACCGGTAGTGTCCAGTGCATTGCTGGCTGCGGACAAGCTGGAAGAATGGAACGAGCCTGTGAGGCCCGAAGTTGAGGCGTGGAGGTCTTCTTGGGACACCACGATCTACACAGTACCCAAGGGCGTTTGTCTTATCATCTCGTAAGTCATACGGGCTCTGTTACTCCGCTTACCGGTGTTCACGAGCAGCTTCGCAGCCCTTGGAATTATCCTTATATTATCAGCTTGTGCCCATTAGTGGGCGCGATTGCCGCCGGCTGTGCCGTTATTCTCAAGCCCTCCGAGCTCGCACCAGCCACAGCCCAAATCTTCGCCGACCTTATCCCAAAGTATCTTGACCCTAATGCCTACGCGGTCGTCAACGGTGCTGTCGCCGAGACCTCGGCACTCCTGAATCTCAAATGGAATCACATCATGTATACTGGCGGTATTCGTGTGGGACGGATCATCGCAGCCGCCGCCGCGAAGAACGTCACGCCAGTAACACTTGAGCTTGGCGGAAAGTCGCCTGTGTTTGTTGATGTAGATAACACAGACATAGAGATCGCTGCTAAGAGGATCTTATTTGGAAAGCAGCAGAACAGTGGTCAGGTGAGGCATTTCATTACCGCTGAACCGGACCGCCTCCATTGCTAACGTTTCTTTTCTTAGCTCTGTGTCAGCCCAGACTATGCCCTCGTCCCCCGCCACAAGAAAGCCGAGTTCATTGCTGCCCTGGAGAAGGCCTACAAGGCTTTTTACCCTGATGGTCCTCTCGCGCCGACATCGCACATTGGGAAGATCATCAACCCTAGCCACCACGCACGACTGTCCTGGATGCTGAAGAATACCAAGGGCAAGATCGTGATCGGCGGGCAAATTGAAGGTGACAAGAGGATCGCACCCACCGTCGTGGACGACGTACCTCTGGACGATGTATTGATGGAGGAGTGCGCGGTTTGTTTTTTGAGTCGTGCTGCAATGGGCTGATGGAAAGTTAGCGAGCTCTTTGGTCCGATCTTGCCTATTGTCCCTGTAGATGATGTCGAGCACGCACTGCGTATCATCAGAGAGCGGTATGTACTCTCACTGTTCCATCGGAGATTGCATAGCTCATGGAGGTATTGCAAAGGTCATACCCGCTGGTACTCTACTGCTTCACCGAGAACGAAGATGTACGCCAGAAGTGTAAGATTCTGCCACGATACCCTCTGCGATCCAGCAATGACCGGCAGCAATTGCAGTCGTGACCCGCACTAACAGCGGCACGGTCACCTTCAACGACACGTACTCCCAACTCGCCGGTACGCCCCTCCCTTACTACCAGTCCAAGCTTCACCTCATTTCTTGTAGTTCACGAAATCCCCTTCGGCGGCCAGGGAGACTCGGGCTGTAAGTCCATCTCCCCTTTCTACCTTCTCGTGCTCACCGGCGACGATATCTTGCAGACGGCACCTGGAACGGCAAGTACTCCTTTGACATCTTCGCGCACAAGCGCGGGTCGACGAACGTCCCGATCGCGTGCGTACTCTCACCCTCCTGACAAGTATAGCTAACCATAGCCGTATGCTGATTCTTAATAGCGCCGACCCCGACATGGGCCTCCGCTACCCGCCGTACTCGGACGAGTCGTACAACGTCTTCGCTGGTGCTGTGAGGCAGCCAATTCCCGAGGCCTGAGACTTGATTGTAGGTCCAGTGATCATGATATTACGGAGGTCAGATCGGGCTATCACAATGCTTCGAAGACAAATCAGTCCTAGGTACCATCTGTGTGGCGTTTGTAGAATAGTGATTGGCATAGCCTTGACCCCGCAATCCCGTCTTACCAAACGAAGTATAATATAAACTTCAAAGCATTTGCTAGCATCATACGACTTCCACTGTATAACTGTATAACTAGAAAGTTCCGACACAATCGACGCCATTTACATGCTAGCTGTGCATAGCGTGAGTGCCATTTAAACCCCTGTCCTGCCTTATCGTTCAATCGGACCCGAAGGTTACTCGCTACATTTATTCGTTTTCGTGAACAGACCTCAGTACAGAGTACATTCCATGACATGTCCAGACAATAGGTACTCCAGTCACCAGAAATCATGACCAAATGGAGCGGTGCAGCGTACACGTACGTATCTCGATGCATAAATAACCAACAGCAGCACCGTATATACACGGACACAAGGTGGTCATCAGATATAGTAAAGGAGTAAGCTAGAAGTTTAAGAATAAGAATGCTAAGAGAGTAAGAAAGGAAGAACAAAAGAATAAGTTGACAAAATTGCTGAGCTAGACTATCCAACAACACGGATAAGGGCTACACGCGGTGCAGTGGTAAGAGTACAATGCAGCATCCCAGTTCGTGGACGTCCAGTGCTCGTGAAAACGGGGCAGGCGGTCCGGAGACGAGATGCGAATGCTTGCGACGATGGGGTATCGCTCGGTCTTAAGCGTACATCCTATTCCTGAGAAGAAAAGCCCTTCATGTCGACGCGCTGCGGTCGAGATTAAGGAGGACATACCTCTGCTGCAGCAGCAGCCGCCTTCTTCCCGTCAACTTCCTCAGCCTCGGCCTCGGCTTCAGGGTCCTCGGCAATGGTCTCCTGGTGAGCGACCTCGTTGGCCTTATCATCTGCTTTGGCCTAGTTGCGCTCTCAGCACCAGCTGTTACTACAGAACAGACGATAGAGCACACCTTGGATGCAGGCTTCCTGGACCCAGCTCTAGAGGCGGGCTTCTTTGCGCCACTCGACGGCGGCTTGGCGGACGCTGCACGAGAAGCAGGCTTGGTTGAACCGGCACGCGAAGGGGCCTTGGATACCTTGGACGCGGGCTTCGACGCCGTACCCGCCGCCTTAGAAGCGGGTTTGGCGGTCTCGACCTTGGACGCGGGCTTTGAGGCAGCCTTGGAAGCAGGCTTAGCCTAGAGAATATTGTCTAGCATAAACAGCAGCTATGACAAGGTCCGAACGCGTACCTTCTTCGAGGGCGGCGGCTTAGCTTCGTTATCTTCAGCCGCGCCGTTCACAACAACATCCTCGGCATCCTTCTCTGACACAGAGCGTTTCTTGCCCCTGGACTTGGGGGCAGTCTTCTCTTCCTCCTCCTCCTTCTCCTTGACTTTCTTTTGTTCTACGCCATTAGCGGCTTTAGCTTTCTTTGCCCTCGATTTCGCTGGGGCTTTCTTCGGCGGCGGATCAGCCTTGGGCTGCTCCTTGATGCGCGCGGAGCGACGAGGAGCGCCGGTGGGTTCAGAGGGGGCGGCGGCTTTGCGAGGCATAGAAGATAACGCGTGTAGGGGAAGGGGGTGGAATGTGGAAGGAGGCAAGCCGGGAAGAAATACGCGCTGGTTCAAGTGGTCCTCGCATGAACCGATCAACAAGGCTCACGTGACAAGCTTCGCGTGCGCGCTACGGTCCCGTGCGCAGCGAGGCGGACCAGATGCTCGCTTTGGAAGGTAAATGCCTTATTTGGGGTGTTGTTCTGCTTCATATGTTTTAAGCTATTCCCAATAGTAAGTTGCAGCTTTGTGAGATCTCACCAGCTTTTTGCCTCATGCAATCACAGTCCTCACTTTTATCCTAAAGACATCGCGTATACTCTCGAGAAGACCCATATCCTCGACAACATTCAACTTTAGAATACATTCTAGAGCATATTTATCGAGTCTTGCGCACTTTATTGAGGTAGGACGAATACCTCAATGAAAAAGGTCTTGAGGGGTCATCCACAGCTTTGACGGTCCGATCACCATTTTAGGCTTGTGGTCATCCTGCATATTCTGTTATTATTATCTGTCAAAGCGCTAAGCAGTTCGCTGAGTGCAAAGGTCTCCGTTGCTGAGAGCCAGCGCGTCTGATCGCATTGACGAAGACTCGCAGGGTTGCCCGCCACATACTTGATAGACGCCGGCACAGAGCTAATTAGGATCGACCTTCTAACGACATGCTAGCAGCGTTCTAAAACCGCACAAATTCGCATTATATTCTATGGCTTCTTCACCTTCACCATCATCGTCCGCAGTAACGATCCCAACGCCTGGCAAGTCCATTCTCAAGAAGCCGCCACCACCACAACAGTCCTTCTTTTCCCTTGCCCGCCTGTCCAAGCTCCTGCCATCACAGAGCCAGAGTCAGAGCCAGCCTGCGAGCAGCATTGTCGAGGATGAGAAGACGCTCAAGCGAGCTCATTTCATCTTACCCCAGCTTGTCACCGTCTATCCGATCTCGTCGCAGAATCCGCCGTCGACACCAAGTCTCAGGGAAGAGAAGCGGACGATAGAACAGCGGGAGACGGAGAGACGGAGAAGAATTATTCGGGGAAACTCGTTCGGGCCCGACTCGGCTGAGACGGAGGACTGGTGGAGTTTGGACAGGGTAGAAGCTTTCTATCGTGAGTGCTGTGAGGGCAGAGAGGAAGTTCCGATCCCTACAGTATCAGCAGCATTCAAGGTGTGTGTCCTGACTTGTAACGACCATCATCTAGCTTATGATCAGCACAGAAAGCTGCCAATACGAATCCGCGTTCCTTGGATTTATCCGGCGTTCAGCTGAATCTCGTCACAGCGGCCATCCTATCGGACGTATTCACGATCGAGTGGGGTTTGCGCAAGCTCGTGTTCAAAGAATGCGATCTAGACGAACATGTGAGTAACTGTGTTCTTCTGCAATGCCAACTGACTCTCTCCAGATTCTCAAACCTATCCTTCACGCCCTCCTGATCCCTCAAACACTTACCTTCCTGTGCGTTGCACTCAATCGGAGACTTAAGCCAGCAGCATTCCGCTTGATCGGGGCGTACGTTGCCAAGGTACGTCGGTCCACGTACGAATATTTGTGTCGGGCGTTACACTGCACACCGCAGGCCAAAAGCCTCCAGTACCTGGACGTCTCGCAAAACATCCTTGACAAGAAGTCGATAGAATACATCGCGGCGGCACTCCCCACAGTTCCCAACCCCGGACTGGAGTCACTCAAACTGGATGATTGCTCGTTGCGGCCTGCAGCACTAGAAGCACTCGGTGTGTACCGTCACGGTTATTGATATGAAGTCGGTCGATCTCACGGATTTCACTTCAGCGCATGTTGTCCGGACATCGAACCTCAAGCACATCTCCCTGCGACACAACCGCATCAGTGCGAGCGGGGCCGTCGCACTCGCGCTCATGATCAAGGACTACCCCGATGCGGTCGCCGCTATCAGCACCCCAACATCGAACGCGTCCTCGCCGACAGCCATGTCCCCTGTGAGCAGTGTCTCAAGCATTATCTCTCCTCCGGCGACACCTACATCATCCTCGATATCCCTCCCGAGCACGACGACCTCCCCTAACATGCCAATACCGCGCTCTGGACCTCTCCCGCCGCCTCCACGGCACCCCACCGTCAACCCCAGCGGACCGCAGACTACGTACACACCCTACGTCCCCCGCTCGCGCCGCGCAGGCGGGAACGCCCCCGCCATTAACACGAATGTTCTGCGAGATAAAGACGGGAATCCCCTCTCGGCCACGGGTGAGCCGGTTCCGCTGATCACGTCCTCGTCGCAAGGCGGCGTCACGACGCGGCACCCAGTTGCGGGGAACGGGCAGCAGCGGCATGGGCCGAGTGCGGCGCTGCTGGACAAGGTGCGCGCGCTGGATGCGCTGCCCCGCCTTGGCGCGCTGACGACGCTGGATTTGCGGGGGAACGATGTTCGGGTGCGTGCGACTTGGCTCTGTTCTCGCGTATTTTGGGGGCGATGTGTTTATTGATTGATGTGTAGGGAGGCGTGAATTATATTGCGCAGGTGCTGAAGCGGAATCGGACGCTTAAGGTGCTGAATTTGAGTGAGAATAAGCTGGATGTGCAGTGTTTGACAGTTATTGCAGAAGCACTCGTGCGTTGTTTATGTGCCGTCTGTGGGGACGTTGGTTTCACGCAGTGCACGTTAGAAATATAATTCGTGTCTCGAGACCTTAGACTTGAACAAGAACCCTTGCTGTGGCCCTGGTTTAGAAGGGGTGCGTCCCGATTCTGAATCACAGATCTCATCTGCAACGACTGACACCATGCTTTCATCAGATACAATCACTTCGGACGGCCTTTACGCTCAACATAGCCCTCAAACGGCTGTTCCTTTCATCAACAGGCATGACGTCCGCTGGGGCCATTGCACTAGCGGAGTTCCTCCCAGAGTCGCAGTCGCTCTTGCACCTCGACCTCACTGTCAACAACCTCAACTTGGCAGGAGTCATGGCTCTCAGTTCTGGCCTGAAAGCCAACCATACAATGCGGTGTTTAGACCTCAATATTCCTCCGGGTGATGAGGAGATGGCTAGGTAAGTGACATGCTTAAAGATTGGTACTGAACTGGAACATTACTAGGATGTGTCGCGATATCCTCAACTCATGCATTCGGAATACGGAGGAGGCTGAGCGGAGCTCCATAGCGTCGGCCGCTTATTCAGGTAGTGGGCGCGGGCTGGGCAAAGGTGTTTGGGGCCTCATTGAGGAGAGCGAATTGGCGAAGATGATTCGCAAAGATGAGGAGAAGAAGGTGGCTGTGATGCTCTTCGTTATGCTCTAATGAGTACTCATCGGACCAAATAGGTGGGATCGGACCTCCTTGTCCGCGCGTACGGGTGTAAAGCTGAGTTGGAGGAGCAGCTTGCTCGGCTCCCCTCGTCGTCGAGCTCAGCGGAGCTGGCAGACGTCGACGGCGAGGTCATCAAGAAGGTCAAGAATATCATGAGGCCTCTTGCGACCCTGGTTGAGGCCACTGTGGATCCTACGCGCCTGGACGAACTACTTGGCCTGAATGATAGTCTGATGACGCTTCTGCGGCGGACTCCCAGTGGCAAGGAGGCACTTCAAGAGATCGGTCTAATCACCGAGGTACCCTCGCCACGGCAGAGTGGCAAAGATGTCAGTATCACCATTCCCAATGGCCATGTGAGTGAGAATGGGCATGCTGATGAGGATGAGGTGCTCGCTACGCCGAAGATTGACAAAGGGAAGGGGCGGGCGGAGCCGGAGCCGGAGGAGCCAGAGAAGATACTTAGTCCTACTAAGTTCTTGATTTCGGAGTCGGATGATGAGGATGAGGATGGAGAGAAGTATCATGATGCTACGGAGGCTCAGGAATTTGTTGCGCCGTCTCCGACTGATAGGTATGTGTGGTGAAGAATAGCCCCAAACACTGTCGTGTTGACATGATGTGTTAGATCACGTAGCTGGGTTGCGGAGGAAGGAGAGATCTTCCGCAAGGGCAATGTTCTCCTGGGCCCAGAGGAGATGGAAGGAGAGTATGCAGGAGAGGAGCTGCGGAGAGAGGTAAGCGTACATATTTCCACTATCCCCGTAGTTGATGCTCACCTCTGTATCATAGCTTCTTGAGGTGGAAGTGGAACGACCACCACCGCGACCCATCATAGATGAGTTCGGCATGGAAATACCCCAACCCGCTGACGGGTCTGTGTCTGAAGCTCCTGAGGAGAAGAAGCCATCACCCAGACCTTACGTGTCTCGAAGGACATCGACCTCCTCCTCGATCATCTCGTTGAAGACGCAAGGTCTTGCCTCACCCCGGCCAGGTAGTGACAGTGAGGCCTCACCAGCCCCAGTGTTGTCCACGGCGAGCCCTGCATCTGCTGTGTCCCCTGGCCACGTTCCATACCTTCCCCGAAGGTCGTCTGCGGCGTCGATTGAGACACGTTGATAGCTCGCTGAACTTTACCTTGAGGATAGACTACAGCAGGCTCTCTTCCACAAGGCATCTATGTCTGGTGCACGCAGTGCTTTTCTGTGTCGCTATACCCTGGTACATGGCGAGTGGACGGTACTATCATATTCTAATGTTGTTTATATAGTCTACATGGCTGCCACATATTTCTACTTTCTTTTCGCTGCTCTTGCACTGATTACTCGATCAACACTTTGATGACAATATCATTGCCAGTGTTGATACTGTGTCTTGCACGGTCATTGCAGTAGATCTGATACGTGTGTGTGGATTCCGGCCAGCACAATTGATGGGTGTCGATGGCCACATTAATGATCCGGAGGCTGAGCGCTGAGATTATTGTGCCAATGTCCCGCGCAAATTATGTTCCTGTACTCTAGATCAGTCAACCCGCGGGATTATGATGGATCTCGGAATCAGTACTTGAACGCGTACAGCGGTACCGAGTAGTATTCGCTACGAATAGGTTCGAGGCGGGTCTCGTGTGTTGACGCTGTACTAGTATCTGGTCGTTTTCTTCAACTCGGAAGTCCTCGCCAACGCCGTGTCCCAACTTCAGTATGCCAAGGAAGGCCAATCCACCACATGAAGCTGCTGATGGCAGCGCAGCTGAGCAGCCCGCTCCTCGTCGTTCAACCAGACTGACAGCCGCTAGCGCTCCGGATACGACGACTGGTGCTGATGCGAAGTCCAACAGTACCAAGAGAACGAGGGTAGAAGAGGAAACAGATGAAACTCCCGACGCAAATTCTAAAAAGGTTCCGTTTCTTGTTCAATTCAGTTTAAATCATGCTGAATATATGCAACTAGGCTAAGAGCACTGGTCGCAAAGCAAAGGAGCCTAAGGAGGAGGCGTCTGACGGGCCGGCACCTTCTCTTTCTCCGGTTAACATTGGTGATAGCCTTCCGTCTCTTGTACTCAAGAACGAGCATGATGAAGACGTTGACGTGGCCACCCTGACTGCCGAGAAGGGAGTAGTCATCTTCCTTGTTCCGAAGGCGGACACTCGTGAGCACCTCTATTTTCTGCATCGTGTACAATTATTGAAACGTGAAATCCAGCTGGTTGCACGAATCAAGCATGTGGATTTCGAGACAGCTATCCCGACTTCACGTCAGCTGGTTTCGACGTGTACTGCCTAAGTGCAGACAAGCCCGCAGCACAGAACAAGTGGAAAATGAAGGTACGTTCCTTATCTGCTAAGTTCGTTCCGATACTTACACTTTCTTGAGCAGAAAGAGCTCCCTTACGCCTTGCTCTCTGATCCCAAGAGAGTGTTGATAACGGCTTTGGGCGCTGGAGAAGGTGGTAAAACCAAGCGCAGTCACTTCATTTTTGAGAAGGGCGGGAGACTCGTGGACAAGAAGATCCCTGTCAAACCTGTGGATAGGTCAGTTTCCTCCGCTTCAAGCAAATGTTAAATCATAAGCTAATGAATGATATGGGCGGGACTAGCCCAAAGCTCGCATATGAGTTTATTGAGACGCTCTCTACAGAGTAAGGTGAAGAATGCTTTCGCACCGGCGGTGCGAAAGCATGGAACGTGAAGCTTAGTAGATATTCTCCCGAATTGGTTTGGGTATCACGAACGTCCGAGTCCCGCCTAATCTCCTTGTAGTTCGAAGGAGTGCAGAGATGTAAATGCTTCGGAAGGTATGGTTACATGCCGCTCTTCTGAATCAGCCGGCTTGGGTACAAGTCACACTACACTATCGCTAAGAAGATATCTTACATCCCTTGAGATGCTACATATCGAGTGTGTAGTCACCGACGCCAGCGATGAAGGTACCTACTCGCTTCAAGATCCGCCAGATGCGACAACATGTTAAGGCACACTAGGTGCTAACAGGCTGCTTTCAGCGCCTTACGACCAAGTTTGCCTTGTCACTGAAGGGCAGCGGCTGGACACGGACTCCGGGGAGATTGAAATCCGAGAATGCACAAAATGTCATGCTGGGACTCTCGTGCGGTGAATCTCCCTCACTGTATTCGATGCAACTGATGCTCAGACTGACAAACGAATGTGCTGGACTTCACATCAGCACCAGTCGTCGTGATCCGGAGCCGGGGCGTCAGCGCGTCATGCATTCATATTCATGGCCTGACATTGTCTACTGTGCGCCGTCAATCGTTCTGCGTCAGCTTCGGGTCGCTGTTTGTTGTCATTAGTGTCTATTGATCTACTCGGCCCCTTGTCTTTCCAAACATGATAAATCTTCGGATCCGTGCTCGCCATGTCGGTCGCTCTCTCGGATCGTGTTATTGCATGCAGCTATTATTCGTACAGGAACTCGTAATCGACTCCTGCTGGTACTCAGTTGACTTCAAGCGTGCCAGATTCTTGGCAAAACTCCTTTATCAATCGTATCACTTCGCCTAGAACAACCTCAGGTCTCAGCCTCTCCAGAACGCCAGCGTCTTTCAGGAAATTCTTGACAGCGTGGTGCATCCAACGTTTCTGCTCTGATGCATTGAAGCTTGCGAGCAGGTCTCTGACAATTTCTTCAGTGACAGGCTGCACTCCTCCTTTCTGCCGCATAAACCAGAAAAGCTTCCATAAAACGAAGTTGATGTCTAAGACGTAGCCCATCAGGCATCTTATTATACCTGGACTGCTTATATTATGCCTGAGTTAGTTGTAGATTGATGTTCCAAAGTAGGAGTACTCGCGTTTGTGCGTAAACTTTGTGAATCCATTGCGCTAACAATACTACCACCCCTAGAGGGACCACCACGATAGCGGTGGTTGGAGACATACCAAACAGTGCCGCGCCAGCATTGCCAACTTGTGAGACACCGCTGACCCTAGATACAAAGTCAATGCATGAGAATTGTCAGCGATCGGGATGACAGTAGACACACAGCGCTTGGTTGGGATTGCCGCTGACATCGAGGCCGGGATCGTTATCGTCGTTAAGTTCGGCGATGATTCCTGACAGCAGCTCCATCATGGATTGGCTGCAAAGACACTATTGATACGATCACAACTGTGACCAACGATATGAGACGGAGAACAGACGTTATGAGGGTCGAAAAAGTTCCAAGCAGTGACTGTGTCAACATGCAGTGCCCATAGACAGTTCTTCAGACGCTTGTCCTTGAAGTAAACACTTGTCGAGAGAGCTTCCCAATACTCTGCTGAAATGTAGCGTCATGAATCACAGCTAAGTGCAAGACATACTTTGTCTTCCGATCCTATGAAACAATCAGTTAAAAGGGTAATGGCCATGACGGATCGACATCTACGCAATGGAAGCATCTCTGCTTGTCTCGGCATCGACTCGCTGAGCGATCGCCCACATCGCCCGAACACCAGTGCTAACATGCTCCGCCGTAGTCCTGATTAGTTCCAATAGATAACTGTCGTAGCCTCTCTCAACTTTGATCAATCGTATGACCGTTTCGCAAGCCATACAAAGGAGGATTACGCACCCGAGACACGCTGATATACGTGGCGAGTAGACGGACCCGACTCGGAATTATTGGAAGCGCTCTCGAGCGGCCGCACGCAAAGTTTCTTATACTCCTTGTCTGCTAGTTCGCTCACCCGACACGTCGGGTTGTTAGGTTCCCAGTCGGCATCTACTTTTTCTTCGGCATCAGTAATCAAGCGATCGTACTTGGTAAATACGACAATCAGAGGCACTGTGAACCGTCAGTGTCATCAGCGCAAACCACAGACGACATAATTCAGCTGACCATCTCCCCGACTCATCTTGAGGATTTCCTCGTCGCCGGTCTCTAGGAGACGTTCGCCTCCGGTGGGGATAGTGATACACAGCCTCGTTCAAGTTTCAGATCGGATGAGACCCAGAGCCTCCTACTGTATAGATTACACACACCATATAGCGTGCAGCCGCTCTGACTCCTTTCGACCCTTCTCGGTACGATTCCGTATGAATGTCATGACCTCATCGAGCTGACCCTCGTTCCCATATTCAAAACCGCGGGAGTCGTGCAATACAAAACGAGGGTTCTCCAAGGATGTAAATTCTTTCTCAATGTTCGCGTTTCCAGCCCGATGATGAGAGACTTCCTATGAAGAGTGTCACACGGTAAGCTCGACTCAAATTCTGGAGAGATATACCGCCTCGGTGATGTTGAAGATCTTGTTTATCAGTCGTGACTTGCCGACTCCCGACTACAGAACGAGATGAATTAGGAATCATGCGTCCAGCTCGAGACGTCGAACGTACTCTGCCTAGGAGCAGGATCCGGAATCTGGACGATATTGTTAAGTGAGCGTCGTCGGTCAAAGCTTGGAGCGTGATCTGACCTAGGGCAAATTCGGAATATCTCATAAACATGAGGCTCGAGGCCATCGTCCCCTGTATTGATGCATCAACCCATGTATGTTTCGAAAGCAGATGGAGATGCGATTTACGATCGAAGTCCTGCTAAAGTGTGACAAGATTAGAGACGCCACAGCAATTCACGAGGGTACTCACGCCAGCGACATCACCTCGTAAATCCAGTTCTTTCCGCTCTTCGCCGCTTGACCGTGACCTAACTGTAGTCAGTATAATCTGCCCCTTGCCCTGTATGAAATAGAGCATAAGATTTAGCGTGGTGCTGCTATGAGAATGCACGGACCATGAAGCCTTGCAGTTTATTGCCCATACTGGAGTTGACTGTGCTCAATGGTTCTTGCACGTCAACTTTGTTAAACAGTGGCAGCTTTTGTTTGGGAAGGTTATTAGAGATTGTGTTGGATATATCACT
The DNA here is from genome assembly GCA_001632425.1 of Neolentinus lepideus HHB14362 ss-1. Lineage (NCBI taxonomy): Eukaryota > Fungi > Basidiomycota > Agaricomycetes > Gloeophyllales > Gloeophyllaceae > Neolentinus > Neolentinus lepideus. The sequence continues at coordinate 93,743 of KV425569.1, read as the reverse complement.
TGGCGAGACAACATGGAAGACAATTCTCAAACAAGTTACAAGGAAACTGTACGTACCCAAATAAATCCCGCAGTTCGCTATTCAGATACTCCGTGAAGCCGAGCTTTGTATTTCTAAGCTCCTTCAATATGGGTTGAAAGATCTCTCTCTCGAGGGCGTTTATCTGGTTAATGAATTCGCGGATAGCTCCATCATTGGTTTTGTCTTTCTATTTCCCATATAATGAATCATACGATATAGCTCTCGTACGCAACATACCTTGCATCTCTTCAGCATCGCAGCCATCTTCTTTAGCGCCTCTTGCATTTTCGGGATGGGTATACCTTGGAAATCTCTCGCTCTGTCCTTAAGTAGCTTGGTCGCATCCTTGATATTCTCCTTCAGAAACTTGGGGTCAGAGCTGATAGGACTTGCAGCACGGGACATTGGTACAGGCGGGAGAGGAATCTCAAGCGCTGGTATTCCGAGCGGCGTGAAGAAAAAGCAAAATTTCAATCGATTGGGCGCTACTTTCTGTGCCCAAAGATAGTTTATTAAGCCGGAACAGGGTTTGCTGCAAGCATATTCCGGGTCCTGGGAGTTCATGAGCTCAGGTATAGTCGAGTTGTCGGGACAGCTCACCGACCAGTTGGTTTCGATTCTTTCTAAGGCCTGGCCAGTAGTCATTTAAGAAGGTGACCTTGAGTTCCCAAAGTGTTCGTGCAACAGTGGGACTGACCAGGTTATGTTGGTAGTGACAGGTAGTCTAGTGCGCCGGTGGATGGTAACACTGTCGTCCGAGTGCGTAATATCAATCATTGACATTGGAACAACAGTGGCGTTGGTTACTTTCAGAGTGGGAAGCGGGAGTAATTGGTATTACCGACTCTTCCTGCATGCCAGTTGGGTCAGTCTTAAAGATGAGTGGACCAATTGTCTAGTACGGCTCTGTAGTTAGCTACTTGGCGTGTATATGACACCTCTACTGTGCAAAAAGTCGGGAGAGAAATAATACCCTGCCATGTCACAGCTTGCTTCTAGATTCGTCTCAGGATGCAAGGAATACGTAACAGGGACAAGTTGGTTGGTGGGTCGTTCAGATAATCACGTCGAAGAGCCACGATCAGCGAGTACTTAAAGCAGAAGTCATGGTTGTGGCTAAAAATGTCGCCACCGTTGCTTCCCCGCATCTTTTCCGTTGCGTTCGACTCCCCATATCACACCAGTACGTATACTCTTGAGTACGATAGGCTGACCCAGAACGGACCTCCATTACAAAGAATCAGGCAGTATGGCAGTGTCATGGGCCGACGACGATAGCAGGAATCCCGGCAAAGGTAATCAGCCCTTCGCAAAATACGACCATAAAACGACATGCCTATCTACTCTCTTCGATAATTTTTTGACCTTCTACCATTGACCTCTCCCAGCATGTCTGCCGTCGCAAAATCGAAACTTTTCGAGCCCATACTCGTTGGGACGGTCAAGCTGCAGCATCGAGTGGTGATGGCGCCTCTGACTCGGTTCCGACACGTTAACAAGCACATCCCTTCCGATATGACGTCGGAATACTATGGGCAGCGCGCCAGCGTGCCAGGGACGTTGCTCATCACAGAGGCGACGTTCGTGGCGGAGCGGGCAGGCGGGTACCCTTACGCGCCAGGTATCTGGAGCCCAGAGCAGATACAGGGGTGGAAGAAGGTGCATCTCAATTATACAGTCCAGTACTATTAATAGGGGATCGACGGTTTATCTCTGTTTAAGGTCACGGATGCGGTGCACGCGAAAGGGTCGTTCATTTTCTGCCAACTATGGGCACTCGGGCGTGCTGCGAACCCGGAGGAGCTGGCGAAGTCGAATCTACCGTTCGTCTCCTCGTCCGACCTGCCGATCCCTGAGAAGACGGTTGCTCCCCGTCCGCTCACCGCACCGGAGATCAAGGAATACGTTGAGTTGTTCGCACAGGCGGCGAAGAACGCTGTGGCTGCTGGGTTTGATGGAGTGGAGGTGCACGGTGCGAATGGCTACCTGCTGGACCAGTTCCTGCAGGATACGTGTAACAAGCGGACGGATCAGTACGGAGGAAGCATCGAGAACCGGTGTCGATTCCCGTTGGAGGTGCTCGAGGCAGTAACGAAGGCCGTTGGACAGAGCAAGACCGCGATCCGGCTGAGTCCTTGGGAGCAGTTCCAGGGTACGTACCGAGCCTTCATCGCATTTCTATCAATTATGACAATACCGACCTCCCACAGGCATGCGCATGGCCGAGCCTGAACCGACCTTCTCGTACTTCATCCGTGCGATCAAGTCCACCTACCCCGACTTCGCGTACATTCACGTCACCGAACCGCGTGTCTCCTCGGGCGAGGACCGCGATCCGCAGCCAGGCGAGTCGAATGACTTTATGCGCGCGATCTGGGCGCCGAAGCCGCTCATATCCGCCGGCGGGTATACACGCGATCTTGCGATGGAGGTCGCGGACAAGCACGACACCAGCTTGATCGCATTTGGGCGGATGTTTATCTCTAACCCCGATTTGCCGCTGCGGCTGAAGAAGAATATTGCGTTGAACAAGTATAATCGGGCGACATTCTATACACAGGGCAAGGAGGGGTATATCGACTACCCATTCTCGACGGAGGGGGCGAAGGCGATGTTATGAGCGTCGCAACAAATGGTTTAGGCTGAGACCGAGTTGTGTACCCCTGGTTGTACAGACAAATGGGGTATGGACTTTAGAAGGACATAATTTATTCTCATTCCGTGTTTCTTTGTCATGGCCGAACGGATCCTTTTCCCTTTTGTCTTATCTTGAGGTTCTGAGTAGGTTTGTCAGCCTCGGGGTGCATTTGTCCACTAACAATTCTTAGAACTCGTTTCAGATGCTCACTAGCGAACGGAAGTATCAATGTGCCAAGTCTACGCTAGTCACTTGAGATGACTCAATGCCCTCAGGCCTCCAGTCATCGACTTTGCCGTTCGATGCGTTACAGAATGCCACAAGAAGACGGCGTGAGTCCTCTGTTCCGAGGGAAGCGTCCATCGATTATCAGCTATCGAAATGGTACGTATCGTACACTCGGCGGAAAGGAATCTGGATGACTTGCCTTAGGGATTTAGAACTGAATTTTGTATGCTAAAGCAGAGTTTGAGGGGAGGCGCGTTTCGCATTCACTTGGAACATGATAGCAGGCGCACGGCACTCCATGGCTTAGCTCCCTTGACTGCATGGGAGTCTTATCCTTCATTACATTTCTTCTACCATGACCGGCGCCTCCCTTCAGCTGATCTTTGCACTCGTGCACTTCCTTATCTTAGAGCGAACCAAGCCCGCAAGGGAAAGGGAAGAGGGAGAACAATCCACCTTAGCTGAGTGCGATTTCCGTGAGTTGGGAGCTCGGGGCGGCGAGAGCACGTGACCGGCAACTCCGCGGTGGCTGAGGGATGTGACACCGGGAATGCAAGAACCGGGCCCGGCTCTCGGGCCCGAGACTCAGGGTCGGGGAGGTGCAGCCACAAACTCGCTCTGACGAAATCGGGCTACACCCAACCGCCAGAAAGGAGAGTGGGATGGAGGGATGAAAAGCGGCGTCAAGCCCAGCTGGCGAGCGGCGCGTAATGGAGAAGAGAGAGGGCGCACATAGCGGACACGTGCTCGGCGCGTGTGACATTGCCATCGAAACAAGGTTTGTAACGTCCGCCATCAGCGGAGCTTGAATGTGCCTGGGCATCTCGGGTGATTGAATTTAGAGTCCAAAAGTTGATTGTAAATCCTTACTAATGCGGCCCCAGAATCAAGCAAGCATAGTGGACCCGCTCGCTTCGACAACCCTAGAAGGCCTCTGGTTCCTGAGAACGTCGGCGATTGTCTTCAATGGAGCCCGGATGTGCGCAATAGCGAAAATATATAAAAGCTGACTCAATATATGGGCCACTCGCATCCACGCACTTATTCAACTGTCGCCATGTCTTTTCAGAGTACCTCCAAGCTCTTCCAGCCCACTGAAGTCGGGGACCTCAAGCTACAGCACCGGGTCGTCCTGGCACCCCTGACGCGACTGCGCGCGGACGACCAGCATGTCCATACCGATCTCGCCGTGGAATATTATGCCCAGCGAGCAAGTGTACCGGGGACGCTGCTCATCACCGAAGGCTCGTTCATCGCGCTGCGCGCTGGAGGTTACCCGCACGTCCCGGGCATCTGGAGTCCCGACCAGGTCAAGGCGTGGAAGAAGGTGTGTCTCACAATCCGATGCGTACCCAAGTAGCAACGAGTTCAGTGCTTTTGGTGGTGTATGGTTGTAGGTCACGGATGCGGTGCACGCTAAGGGGTCGTACATATTCTGCCAGCTGTGGGCGCTCGGCCGCGCTGCGTTCCCCGAATACTTGACGAAGTTCGACCTCCCCCTCGTGTCCGCGTCCGACCTGCCCATGCCGGACAGTAAAAATGTTCCTCGTCCCCTGACGGTCGAGGAGATCCATGAGTACGTTGAGCTGTACAGACAGGCTGCGAAGAATGCAATCGAAGCGGGTTTCGATGGCGTCGAGGTCCATAGTGCGAACGGGTACCTATTGGATCAGTTCCTGCAGGATGTGAGTAATAAGAGGACGGATGAGTATGGCGGGAGCATAGAGAACCGGTGTAGGTTTGGTCTCGAGGTTGTGAAAGCTGTTACCGACGCGGTGGGGCAGAAGAGGACGGGTATACGCTTCGGTCCCTGGGAGCGCTTCCAAGGTCAGTGCGTGTTCATTCGTGGTCTGAGAAGACATTAATATTCCGCAGGCATGCGTATGGACGACCCGAAGCCGACGTATTCTTACTTCGTCCAGACGATCCGGGACACATATCCTGATTTCGCTTACGTCCACGTTACCGAGCCCCGCGTCTTGCTTGACCGCGAGCGCGAACTTGAGCCCGATGAGTCAAACGACTTCATTCGGGACATCTGGTCTCCTCGACCGATGATCACGGCCGGAGGATACACGCGCGACTTGGCGATGGAGGTCGCCGATAAGACGAACAGTCTTGTCGCTTTCGGACGGTTCTTCATCGCTAGTCCTGATTTGCCTACGCGGTTGATGAAGAACATTCCACTGAATATGTATAAGAGGGAAACCTTTTATACGCCGGGCGGGGAAGGATATGTTGATTATCCTTTCGCTGAAAAGTAGACTGATAGTACAAGGGTTGTAATAATATAGATTGATCTTATCGAGCGTTAATGCTATTAGAAGACGTGTGCTTCGTTTCATTCGTTTACTGTACCTTCTTCTCCGCACTGAGCCTAGAGCGTTATTGGGATTTGTGGCGCTCCTCACTAAAGAGAATCTGATGCGAGATCGGTCAAGCTAATGCACGAAAGAGCACATAATCAACGGAGACGCACTGCTTCCTTCCTTGTAGTTGACTTGAGTCAACAGGTTCTTTGACATTGTCTCCTTGTTTCTGATTAACTATCAATACCGAGACTCAGCTATAACAGACTGGGCATGCGTTTTGTACTCCATGGAATGGCAGGCTGACCATCGACGGCACACAGAGAGCTTCTCTAGGACGCTCCGCTCTGTGCAGAACTTATGCATGTCCCCTAAAGCTTCCCTGTGCGACCCGTGTGAGAGAGTTCATTCGCCTGAGAACGATTGCCGAGATGAGCTCGAACAAGTATTTGTCCATCCTCACGGAAGCCTAGAAGGACAGATTTGAGCGAGGCTCGCAATCAGACCCAAAGAAGGGCCGCACGGTGGGTCAGGTCGTCTGCTAGTGTCGAGTCAGTTGCAGCATTCGATGTTTTCAGTCCGGTCCACTTGGAGGGGTGAGAATGTTGAGACAAGTGTCGTCGATCACTTGTCCTGTCTCTATAGTCTCCTGCTGTGTCGGGATTTTTTAACTACAAAGGTGGCGGAAGGGACGCTTCGATCGGATATAAGGAGAGAGTTGAGCCGTCGTTGGAGCCAGAATATATTGTATCCGACCTTGAGAGAAACTCTTCGCAAATGACACCGCGGGCCAATTACACAGAGCTATGTTGCCAATAAGTATAGAGCACGTTCAGCGAGATAAAGACATCAAAAGCAGCTAGTGGGATCAGTCTCCGTCGCAATGGCGGATAGGCAACATCAAGGCCAATCTTGAGGTAGGTTGTGTTATAGACCCCAGGTTGCGGGCTGTCATAGACAGTCAAGGCATCTGCAGTGCCCGTATCCCTGAAGCAAGAGCAGCGTCAGTGCTAGTGTGTAGTCTGAATGAGAAACCAGTGTTAACCCGAACCAGCAAGTGGCAGTATAACATTGATATGTGGATTGTCACATGTCGGATTGCCATACCCCAGACAGTGCATTTCATGGACCCGAGAAATCAGTCCAAAGTAAGCAAGGTATGGTACCTGAAATGACAATAGCGAAGATTTGACGACACATTCATCGGCGAGATGAAAATTCGCGTACCGCCACCATCTGGGTGAGACAACGTCAATTGTTTTGTCACTAGCTGGAGAAGGCCTGTTCCGGCAAATTTGATCAACAACAGAGACCAGATGCATATAAGAGTCTAGTCCTGCAGCGCTCAGGAACATATCACAAATGCGCGCGTTCACCGTCCTCGTTGTGCTTGCCACCATTGTGGGCGCCGTTATCGCCAACCCCGTCGTAAGTCTGGTCAGATACTGGGTGACACGCGCAGTCGATTGACATAGTCACTTGTGTCACCAGCCGAATGAGCGACGACTAGCTGAAGCTAATCCTCAGACAAGTGAGTCGTCATTTCGTTACTGATGCTCCCAGCCAGGTGTTGACCCTCAGTGGAGTGACTTGCTCGTGCAACAAACTCTTGTGTCACTGCTCCTGAGTTGTCATATGCATAGTTTATCTGGAGGTATTAGAACAGCCGAGACAGTCTGGCGATCCCTGTGAGTTTTTTCCATTGTTTAACATTCTTCCTATGCTGACTAATGCTGACCGTTGGTGCAGAGAGCTGAAATGGCCAGGTGGAGAGCAATGTCGTATAAGGTCGAATTATATATGTATAAGACATCGAGATGGTAGTTCCTTATCGTGAGAAATATTGGCGAATTACACACGGATTCAGATGCATTGCGTCGCACACCGTTCATGCTGATAATGGGAGTGGGGAGTTGCGGTTTAGGCATCGCACGAGCTGAAAATTCTTGTACATGACATTGAAAGAATCTTCGCGTGAATTACTCAACAGACACACTCTGGTAAGCTATATGCCCACTGTCGGGTCCAAAGGCCAGCGAGACGGCCAGGTAGAGATCTAGAGCCGGTGCGAGGGAACAAGCCCTATAAAGATTATCCATGATCTAAAGTGCCATGAACTGTGCACGGTGTTGTATAGGCGCAGGAAGCATCACAGTGGAACACAGGGACAGAACGCCCCACGGTTAGCTCTTGGTGTATATCGTGTAGCATTTCCGTCTATCTGCTATAAGCTTCCGGAAAAGATCAGGGTATCCGAAAAGTACAGGCACCCAAGACGCCTGCGAGCGAAGTCAAATGTATAGTCTTTAGGGGAGGCCAGCGTTCTAACACGAACCAGCAAGTCCCAAACTTCCTTTGACGTATGTATTGACCGATACTTATCAGATTGTCAAATCCTTCGTTTCGGTGATTTCACTCAGCTTTCACCTCCGGATAGACCCACTCAATATTCGCAAGTCCCGCCAGCACAAGAACTTTCGGACATGACAGTAAGCCCATCGAAGTTGCCTGCCATGGCCCTCTCACACTTGTAGCTCCCTACTCCCATGAACGGTGTGCGACGCAATGCATCTGAATTCGCGTGTTTAGGTAATTCACGAAGATTTTCTCTCGGTAGGAAATATCAGTACCGGCGACAACTCGACTCTGTCTTATAATTCGACCTTATACGACATTGCTCTCCGTCTGGATACTTTTGCTCTCTGCACCAACGGTCAGCATAGGAGAAATGGTAAACAATGGTGTTAACTCACAGGGATCGCCAGACTGTCTCGGCTGTTCTAATACCTCCAGATAAACTATGCATATGACACGGGGCAGCTACACAAGAGTTTGTTGCACGAGCAGCTCACTCCACTAAGGGTCAGCACTTGGCTGGGAGCATCAGTAACGAAAATGACGACCCACTTGTCTGAGGATTAGCTTCAGCTAGTCGTCGCTCATTCGACTGGAGACACAAGCGACTATGTCAATCGACTGCGCGTGTCACCCACATCGAATCAGACTCACAATAGGGTTGGCCATAACGGTGCCCACAATGGCGGCAAACACAAGGAAGACGGTGAACGCGCGCATTTGTGATATGTTCTGGTACCTGAACGCTGCAGGACTAGGTTCTTATATGCATCTGGTCTCTGTTGTGGATCAAATTTGCCGGAAGAGCGCTTGACAAGTCCACACGGGACGCGTACTGCGGTCTGTACGAGTCTGTCAAGCTCCCTCGCACCCCTTCCTATGTTTTATACTTGGGCATTTCCAGCTAGCGAAGGTGTCGCTCGAGCTACTGAGGTCGCAGTGATGAGACTAGACTTGGTGTCAGCAGTTAGAAACTGAGATAGTCTACCTCAGACGGCCTGTGACTCGAAGCTCGTATATCGTGCTTCGTATCCGCAGTTCACATAGAGGCATAGGTAAGACCAGCAAAAGCCATCTTATCTGGATGCAACCATTTGAGGTGACTGAAAGACAGGACATGACGGGGTCTTGATGTGCATCGTCAAGGTAATATCTGATGATGCAGGGTCCGAGCATGATTGGTATGAAGTCTGCGATCACCGCAGTCTAAAAATGAACCAGCAGGTCGCAACAGGCTTGACGGGTGGACCACCACTTGTGACAGCTGCGCGATATAAGTCACCTTCATGGCATATGATCACTGGGTGACTTCCCGTAACGTTAAATCCCTAAATCCCTATTCCGTAGAATGCGCCAGCGGTTTCGCGAAATGATTTAGAGATGCCAAATAGGGATGTCCCTAAACCATAAGCCCATTTTAGGGATTTTTATCTCTAATTCCCTATGTCCGACGTACTCGACATCATAAACAATGACTGCAAGGATGAACTGGTGCAGCTCGCGGCCATTGCTTTGGTTGTACTCATTGGTGTAGAGGAGGCCCGGCAGCTGCGTAATCTACGACACAATGAACAGCGCCAGTACCTGTGCTGCCAGCGTTTTATGCCAAATCCTCGTGTGTTCACCACCTAGGCCTGGCAGCAGCTCCATCAAAGTACTTGCAGTGGTAGAGCTTATATCAAGATTATGGGACTTGATATACAAACATTTGATTGAGTCTGACTTTTCGCGACGCTGGGAAGATACACCAATACCTTGTCCTGATGTGTCTATGGCGGGAAATTCGCCTCGCTCACTGGACGGACTACTCGGTTACGTATGCCTATCAACCTTAAGAGGATAGCGGAGTTCAGAACCGGAGATCTGTGGACCGATTTATCTGCTTTAGCGTCGTTTCGAAGGATTTAGCGTCGTTTTGGAGGATACAGAGGGGGGTAGACCCCTCTGTATCCAAGCTGGTTTACGGAGGCTCGCAGGTTAGCAACGGACAGGGCAACTTCGCCGGGGTCCCAGCGGCATCTCGGCAGATGCGATTTTAAAGCCCAAATTTTAGGGAAAATACGGATTTAACGTTACGGGAAGTCATCCACTGTCCGGACCCGAGGAAAGGCAGCAAAGATGTCAGAAATCAGAAATAACTAGCGAGAGAAATGATTCGCGTAGGGACGAACCCAATAAACCCGTGAAGATCGCAGTAGACCGCGTCGCAGGAACATGTCAAAAGGCGAGTGAATAGAAGACCAGAGCAAAGACCGGAGACGTATAAGAGCCATGTCCTGGCGCGTACGAGAACCAGATCATACTAGTAATGTGTGCCTTCAGTGTCATCGTCGTGCTTGCCTCCATCATCGCCGCGTGACAGCCACTCCCGCAGCAAGTTTTGTTCATTTGAGGCTCAGTGGCTCACGCAGTTCACCGACAAAATGTCTTCATGCTCCAGCCGGCTGAGCGATGAGAGGCCCATATTGGTCGTGAGCTGTCCTTTTCGAGACCGATGGCTCTCGGTGCTGATTGTTGACAGTCTGCGAAGGCAATCCCTGAGCATGCGATCAGACCGCGTGTTATCACTCCTGAGTTTGCAAGTTTGAGACTACGGAGTTGAAGGAGCAGCAACGTCGAGACAGGCCATCCTTGTGAGTTATTTTCGTCGTGGCTAACGTCGCTGACCATCGGTGTAGGGAATGGCATGAATGAGATTGTATCGGCAAGAGAACTGACTAGTTATCGTTGACAACCAGAAATCGAGAGCTTTCACCGCTGACAGCGTCATCGGGCTGAAATGAGCCCCTGTATCGCGCAGCCCGGCAGTCACTATCTCGGTCACGCGCATCACTGTAAAAGGCTTGTCGAGCGTCGAGAGAGAACGTAAGATACGAGACGGCAAGGCTGATCTTGATGCGCATGGTCAACGCCTGATCAGATACTTGCTTTCGGAAGGCGACTTGAAAGATCAGGATCATAAGGCGAAAGCGAAGCAGCCTGAGCACGAACCAGCAAGGACGGTTGATGTGCCAATTATAAACGCGTACGACCCAAATATAACCGGTGTTTTCATTCCCGCGTCTTCGCGCACGGCTGGAAGCTGCCCAAGTGTATTGACTGTATTGCGCAGTCTTTTTCGAAGCAGACCAATACTTCCTATAGCAACCAGTCACGATTGGTAACACAACGTCGTGGTGTAAGTCCTCGTTCCGCTTGAAGAACACAGTCATTCACTGGACCATGCAGAAAAGGATCATCACGAGCGCCCATAGGTCCGGAAGGTGTCCTGGCAATCTGACATTGATTCCATTCTCTTCTATGCCACACAGAACATAGGATTTGCATCACGCGGAGAGATATGGATGCATGAGCCGGATCTTTCAGAAAGGACTTCAGAAAATGCCTCGATCGCACAATCAAGCCCCCTATGCCCGATCAATTCCATATCTGAATCGTCGGCGGCACGGCGAAATGAAGCTCGCAACCTTCGTGAATCCCAAGCGACCTTTAGGGTCCAGATCCTTGTTGTTATGTCCGTTGGCGCGGGACTCTGGAGACATGTTCATAACTGGAAGAAGTAGCTCTAAGCACCTTGGGAGGTTTGACTGAATAGTGCCCAATAGCATGGTTGTCGATCATACCGAGAGTGTAACAGGAGTTTGATTGTCTCTGCGTTTCTGCAAGTGTGAGAGTTCCTAGGAGGAACGTTGCTGAGTCGCCGCTGGAAGTACTGATAATGTGAGACATAATTGAGCGTTGACAGCTTCTTCGGGCGTGCGACCTCCGAACGCAGTCTCAATTCGAAGTAGCGCGACCAAGTCTCCTTCCAGATGATATGGCGGTATGTTTTCAAAATTTCAAAACGCTGCAATTCCGCGTCGATCCGATCGATCCAGCGTCGATTAGGGACTGGGCTCTGTGTGTGTCGCGCGGACCCGGAACTGAAAGCAGAAGAAAACCGTATTTCTGTGGCCAGCAAATAGAATTCTCGGATTCGCTTACCCGTAGTATATAATCCGTTCTCACGCCGCGGTGCCTGGCACAGGAACTGCCACAGTCTAGCATGGTCCGAGAGACATGGATGGGAGAAATATGCATAGGCCTTCCTCTTCCATCCACCATATCAATCAAACCGGAAGCTGAAACGGAAGATGTTCGTGCAGTTTTCCGAGTTTGATACGCGCCGCATGAGAGTCCATCGTCATAGTCGACGACTCGTAAAGTAATTTGCTACTCATCGCGAGCAGTGTCAAAGATTGCATCCACTAGTTGTGTCTGGATCCGTCTGGCTAGCATAGATTTCATCGTGGAGATACGGACTAGGAGAGAGGACGACGGGCGTCAACTAGATTCTGGACTGCCCCAGCGCGTGGCTGACGGGAGACCAAATTGGGTGCCCTTCCGTCACACAGGCTTTAATCCGCCCCCTCCTCCTAACAGCAATTTGCTGGCTGCCAACGCCCATCAATCTTGCTTTATATTTCTACCTACCCGGCGTCGAGGGCGACCCTGATACCCCAACCACCAGCGTCGAGCACCGCCTGCAGCGCCTCTGTCGCAGTTTTTTTTGCGCAACAATCACCCTCGAACATCGATACTAGGAATTCCAGTTAAACAATGGACCCATTCGCACCGCACGTAGGAGCCGAATCACCCCCGGTGCGACATCATATACTAGGAAACTTCCTGCGTGGGCGTCCACGAGGTACTTCCCAATCGCACATTCATCTGGACCCCCCAAACCGCGACCAGCAAGAACCATCCCCTCCGCCAGTGCCCGCCCACGATTCATCACCATCGCCTGGACCAGGGCATCGTAGGCGCCCTGCAGCCGTCAGTGGCGCAACACCGATTCAAACCTCCGTCTCGCAAAACAGCCAGCAGCAGCAGCAACAGCAGCAGAGTGGTGGCATCGCGAACATGCTCAGGAGGAGGAGATCCGCCGGCGCTCTCGCGTCGACAGCGACTCCTCAGGTAGCCATTAGTGCAAGCGCCCCTGGACTGACCAGCGGGCCGCCCCGGTCGGCTGGTGCGAGTTCGTCGTCCAACGCACCCGGCCACCGCATCCGCCTCGTTCCCCACATCGATTCCCGACGATCCCTTCGCTTCGAGCCCATCCAGCGAGACGTCAAGGAGGGTGACATCCCTCTCCGTATCGGCCGGTTCACTGACCGCTCTGGCCTCGGTATCGCCGCAGCCAACGCGCTCGGATCGAACAAGCTTGCGTTCAAGTCGAAGGTCGTCAGCCGGAGCCACGCTGAGATCTGGGTGGAAATCGGCGGGAAATTTTTCATCAAGGACACTAAGAGCTCGAGCGGGACGTTCCTGAACCACGTTCGCCTGAGCCCCGCAAACTCGGAGAGCCGCCCACACGAGCTGAAGGATGGGGATATCTTGCAGCTAGGGGTAGACTACCAAGGCGGAGCGGAGGATATCTACAAGTGCGTCAAAATTCGTGTTGAGGTGGGGAGGGAATGGCAGGCTGCTGCGAATGCCTTCAAGTATGTTTTCTATCTCTTATTTTGGGATCTCGGTCCTCATGTTGTGGCAGTACAAACGCTCTGAAACAGCTCAAGGCTCTCTCTATCCCGTCCACATCCAAACCCTCGGAGCCGAAGAAAATTGCTCCCAAAAGCGGGCTATCGGACTGCTGCATTTGTGAGTAGCGATATCACACCTTGGCTTGATAAGGGCTCATCAGCTCGGTACTACGCAGGCTTGTTCGCCATCACCATCCAACAAGCCCTCTTTATTGCACCGTGCTCGCACTCCTTCCACTACAAGTGCATTCGTCCCCTCTTAGACTCCCACCACCCTGCGTTCTCCTGCCCTGTATGTCGGACGTACGCTGACTTGGAAGAAGACGTCGAAGTAGACGTTGAATCCCTCGTCGACAGCGGCGACGCAGGCGATGCGGACGTCGTCATGGACCCCGCCGGCGCGGGCATCACGCGCGAGCGCGAGCGCGAGGACGGTGCGGGCGCCGAGACCGAAGTCGAAGGCGACACTGGGGCGACGAGACTCGGCATCGGGCTGCCTAGTCGCGGGCGCAGTGGATTTCAGGGCTCGGGATCTGCCCCAGGACGCAGCGCAACCATGGTTGGCAGTGGGTATGTGGTAGATTTGACGGAGGAGGATGGGGAGGAGATGCCGCTACCGCCGCTACCTGAGGACCACGACGGGGACGTGCAGATGAGCCCCAGCGTGTCGAGGGAGGGGAGTTTGAGTCCCGACCCGACGGGGACGAGCGCGGTAGGGGAGGGGAGCAGTTCGGAGGCAGTTGCAGTGGTGCCCATGGGGATGGAGATGGAGATAGAGGAAGCAGAGAGTGAGGAGAGGAAGAAGGCTGTTAGTAGAATGCGGTGAGTGCACCGCGTATTACGAGCCCGGATGTATAGATGGATTGTCGTGAGTGTTTTCCATTCCTCCTATTGAATGAGGCTGAGGCTAATAGATGCTCAGATACACGTATCTCATACACTATTACCCCTGTTCATGTTCATGTGCCTGCCTGTGTTTCTCAGTCGATTGTTTGTTTGTAACATCGGGATCATGATTTAATATTCTATTGCCATATAGTAAGAAGTATTTGACCTTCCTGCATCACGCCTCTTCGCATTGGACACGTCTAGAGGAGTGACTGTACATTATGTGTACAGTATGTTTGATGACTTCCCATTAACGTAATGCTTTTCACCCGTCTCCTCATGTGAGACTCGAACTTGGAGCTCGGAGAGCGGGATGTTGCCGGTCTGTGCTGAGAGTGAGATACTTTCCTCTTTGCAAGCACCGACACTATCAGGTGAAGATAATATGTATGATGAAACCGCAAGCACAATGAAATTCACTAGATATTTTGTCGAGAAACTGGTGCCCCAGTAGACAAATATTCCAGTAAGCATGAGCTACATCATAGTTTCTTGACGGAAGTGGAAGAAAAACGTTAACATAGGCCTGGACGGCAAAACGAGAAGAATGAGCTAAGCTAGGAATGGGAGGCCCATGATTGGCTGTCGGATGCCCTAGGCCTCTGCCGGAACCCGGATTCACGCGACAATACTGGTCCCTTTCCCGCCTCCGTCGTCGCCCTCTTGCTCGTTCTCCAATGCAGTCTCTGGCCAGATCAGCGTTGCGCCCCGCCTTGAAGGCACGCTCCTTTGCCACGTCCGCCACGAGGGCGCAGGCGGCGGCGGTCGAGAAGCAGCCTCTCTTGAAGGAGTTCAAGATTTACCGCTGGGTGGGTGGAATGTTAGAGGATAGTTTGTTACTTAGACGCTGACGAGGGGGTCGGTAGAACCCAGATGAGCCAGAGAAGAAGCCTACACTACAGTCTTACACTATCGACTTGAACCAGTGCGGTCCTATGGTGAGTACTGACTTAATCTGGCGGAGAAATTCAGGTCTCATACCCTATCCAGGTCCTCGACGCTCTTATTAAGATCAAGAACGAGGTTGATCCCACGCTCACGTTCCGCCGCTCTTGCAGAGAGGGTATCTGCGGCTCGTGCGCCATGAACATCGACGGGCAGAACACGCTCGCCTGCCTCTGCCGCATCGACCGCAATGCAGGCAAGAACAGCAAGATCTACCCCCTCCCGCACATGTATATCGTCAAGGACCTCGTTCCGGACCTCACCCTCTTCTACAAGCAATACAAGTCCATCGAACCGTATCTGAAGAACGACAACCCGCCCGAGAAGGGCGAGTTCCTCCAGACCCAGGAGGACCGCCGCAAGCTCGATGGCATGTATGAGTGTATCCTGTGCGCGTGTTGCTCTACGAGTTGCCCGAGTTATTGGTGGAACCAGGATGAGTACCTCGGCCCGGCTACGCTGATGGCTGCGTACCGATGGATAGCGGACTCTCGAGTACGTCGTACCCGAGCATTATCCACATGATAGGTTCTCAAATGTTATAATTCTAGGACGCCTACGGTGCTCAGCGCAAGGAGCGTCTCCAGAACGAGATGAGCCTGTACCGGTGCCATACCATCTTCAACTGTACGTACCTCCGCCTCTCCTCACAAGTCCGTCTCACTCATCCGTCTTCAATCGCTTCTCAGGTGCACGAACATGCCCGAAGGGCTTGAACCCCGCCGCGGCCATTGCCAAGATCAAGCTTGAGCTCGCAGCTGACTAAACTCCCTAAATCTGTGCATATAGGGAGTCGGATCGCGAAGAGGTGTTGTGTAGGTACAGGTTTGGTCCTGTACTGGGTGTACGTTGTTACGTTCACAGATATATTTCATTTGTGTTTACCGCACGACCGACTGGAGCTTTAATCTGGTTCCTATGTTCAACGGGCGAGCTGTATCTCGAACTCTGTTGCAGGCGGACCAGGATTATCTCAGGGACCATGGGCGCGAACAATGCAGCTATTGAGTTATGTATCGGAAGGATGGCACTGCTGCTGTAGAGTGCTATGAGTATACTTCTGAGCAGATCATCCAGGATACGAGTCTGGCTCCGGTCACTTCTCTCGGCTATTGCTCCTGCAGGAAACGGAATCGCGTAATAAGACTGGTGTGTGTAGTTTCGGATCATCCCTTCCCAGACTTCATGCAATGATATTGACAGCAGGGCTCCCCGCCCGCGCTCCTTGACCCTCCCTTCTGAAGCCTCGGCGCGTTTCACGAGTACCTCCATCTCTGCGACGATACTCGTCACCGGCGCGTCCAAGTCGGGCATCTGGAAGCCCCGCACGTCCTCTAACGGCAACGACCTAAGTGGTATCACCGCAGAAACGACATCACCGGCAACCAGCTTTCCACCGCGAGCTCGCCACACTAGTCGGTCGCCGGGCGCCGCATTCTTGCTCTGCACGCATCGAGGCGGACGTCTGCGCCTGTACTGACCCTGCCGAAGAGGGATATGGGTGATTCTATCTCTACGTCGCCGATGCATTCGGCGGGACCTTCGTCTATCGCACGGAGTTCGTCCTTGGGGCAGGGCAGGGCAGGGCTTCTACAACGCCTCTAAGGTCCTCTCCCTCTGTAGTCACGTCACGTAGTCCTGGAGCTGTCTCTGTGTACTCGACGGACTCCCTCTTACTCACCGACTCGCCTATCACCCCTCTGCTGCTAGATCACGGGTGGCGTCCATGACTTCGAACGTGCTGAAGACTCTTAAATGCTCTCCCTCCTCTGGGTCCATAAGCCTGGTGGGCAAGGTCTCTGTTGCGTCTACTCCTAAAGGTCCACAGAGGGACAGCACCACGCTCAACGCAACACCGACGCGTAAGTCCACGTCCGCGAACAATACGCCCAAGTCGTGGAAGCGTCATGGCAGCTGTCTGGGCGGTTCGTCCCCGCGGGCTTGATGTCGAATGGCAGCCCCGTGAGTCGTACCCTGGGGAAGATGCAGTTCCCGACGATGCAGATCAAGCTGGAGCTGAGCGCGGACGACAATGCGGACGCGGTGATGTTGGTGTGGGACGGGGACGATACGACGCTTGAGCTGCTGACAGACGTGGGTGACGGCGAAGTGGACGAGGAGGCGAGTGCCGGCTCTGTGGTTTACAGTATTGCTATCCCGATTGACGAGGATAGAGGTCCAAACCGCGCGCAAGGCGCAGCTGCAAGCGCTGCAGGCGGAAGTCCGGATGCTGCGCGACCGTGTGGGCGGATCGAGTGGCCAATATGCTCGTGAGCTCTTGAGCGATGAGGACGAGTACCGTGTTTGCGGGGGCAAGAAGCGGAAGGGTGGGTATTGGGCGGGGTGGCGCGGCGAGGACAACGATAGGGAGGTGGGCGACGTGGATTTGTTGAGGGCGCTCAGGGGGATAGCGCGGGGCAGTTCAGCGAGGCGGAGGCGAAGAAGGCGATTGGAGGGCCGAGTCGGAATGAGAGGATGAGGCTGTACGTCCGTCCCGTTCAATGTATCTTGTTGCTTTGCATTGCACGTGAATCTTTACCTTGCTCGTGCTCTTGTCCTATGGTCGGTCCTAGCTAACTAGTTTAAATCCTGCTCGAAAAATATGCCAAGTTCACAGTCGACATTGTCGGCAACCTCGGGCCCGACCGGTCTTTCAAGATCCTCAAGCTGCTCAGCGTCAAGGAGCTGTTGGCTGTCGAGCCCGTGCGTGCTCGTCCTCCCTCTACGCCTTGTATTCCTTGCATCAGAAAATGAACGTGTGGGCGCGTGTGCAGGTGAAGGTGCATCGGTCTTCGCCGTTCCACTCACCCAGAACCTAACATCATTGCACAGAGGTGTTCGTCATGGAGTTCCATGACGTTGAGTGAGCTCTCCCTTCCCCTCCCTTCTCCCACTAACCATTCCTCCCTACCAGGTGCATCCACCTCTTCTCATCCCTCACCTTCAGCCCGCTCCAGCAGCTCGCGGGCCACCTGAACAGCATCCGCGCGATTGCGCTGTTGTCGAAGAACCTCGTCTCGGCGGGCGCTGGGGCTAGCGCGCGGGCACGAAGATCGTGTGGTTCGGACCGCAGACGATGGTGACCATCAGGGTGCAGCTGGTTGGGGGAGCAGAGAGCGGGGGAGAGTGAGTGGTTAGTGTTACAATTGATGGGATTGTGTTGGTGATTTCGATATGTGAGTGAGTTCTAGTTCGAGTTCGAGAGAGTGGGGAAGATGGAGTATTGATAGATTGAAATGGCATAATAAGGGCAGAAAAGGTAGTGTCTACATACAATGGTAGAAAATGTCTGGCAGCAATGCTTGGGTTTGTAATGGGAAAGAGAGAAGGATGGGCATGGACATGGAGAAATATACAAATGTGTTTCGGGATTTATCTGATGGACTAACGGCCTTTTCTTATTCCTTCCCATCTACGCCAAAGATTATCAGGGATAGATTTCACAAGATAGTATCAAAGAGCTTACCCCAGAGATATTTCCATGCTATTTCTATTATTGCCTGTGCAGCCTTTTTATGCTCTTCCTCATTCCTATGCCACAGAGTCTTCAAGATCTTAACCCAGTCTTCATCTTTCTCCCATGCACTTCTAATTTCTGCATGCATTTTCTGTATTTTGCCTTGGGCTCTGAGAATACCCAGGATGTGAGATGGATGATCAACATCTCGCAACCTGGCAACATGACAAGCAGAGGCTCCTAGGACAACAACTTCTAGATGCAGAGTATGCAGTGAGAGTGAAACAATTAATAAAAGTATCAACATACCAGCAGCCAAGATTGCAAATGATAGGCTGCCTCTAGTGAGTTTGATATCCTAGGCAAAGGGAGTCAACACAAATTGGTGATCAATAGCATCATACACACCTGCACTGACAAGGACTGGCAGATTGCCTGCATTGGGGCATATAGGTAGTAACCAACCAAAGCTTGACATGTGTGGTATAATGCATACCTTGAGTGTCTCCTAAAGGATATGATGTGGATGATCACAATAATGTCCACTACTGTCCTGCACAGGTGCACAGTGGAAGGACCATCTACTTACAGGCTATGAGAGGGGAGATTCATACATCAATGAATAGAGCCACCATATCACTTATATCTGAAGTGTACTAACAAGTGATGACTGTGGAGAAGCAGTTGCTGTTGATACTCCTTTCTCAAGTGAGCAGGGGACTCACTAACTACAATTG
>KV425569.1:0-72974 GCA_001632425.1 Neolentinus lepideus HHB14362 ss-1 | reverse complement strand
TGGCCTCCAGATGATCTGCAGAGCAAGGGCACTCACATACTACAATTGCAGAGATGGGCCAGTCAGTCCAGATGACCTCCAGATGATCTGCAGAGCATGGGCACTCACATTCTACAATTGCAGAGATGGGCCAGTCAGTCCAGGTGGCCTCCACAGCATTCATCTGCACAGGACAGGCACTCACATTCTACAAGTATATACATAAACTAGTTAGTTGATGTCCCTATCTCATCAGTTTGCCAGATCCCTAACTCCCCAACCTTACTAATGTTTTCAATGATAAATTACCCACCAGCTGTTATTATCATTGTGCAAGATGCACATATATGTTCAGTTTCAATTTTGCATAGAGGTATAGTAACTGTCAAGGATAGGTCAGCCATCCAAATTCCTGCAGATTACCTCTGTGTGCCATGTTGATGCAACCATAGTCATAACATACTCAAATAACTCACATCATACCCAGGCAAACCATGGGGTCCCCTTCTGCACTATCCTTCTTACCTCCATCTTTCTGTCCATCTTCACTACTGAGCAGATGTTAATGTTTCACAAGGAATTTATGACCCTGAACTCACGACCCTCAAACTTCATCATGTCCCTGTCATGCATCAGTGTCACAATTATTGTAATACTTCATCTGTCACACCTGATTGCCCATTCTGCTGATAATCTGTCACAAACCAGCTGCCTTGAGATAAATAGCATCTTTACTACTCCATCATCTAGAACTTGTGCTGTTACAGTTGATAATTCACTGCAGTCAGTGTCTGGCTGGTGCATATCTAAATTGTTCATTAGAATAGCACTACAACGAAACCATCAATAGAGCACCTTGGAGGTATATGTATGATCTTGGTGGATAGGGTGTGTTCTGAATGACATGCAACTGTTGAAAGTGCTCTCTTGCATACTGGGGTGCTTCTGTTTTGCCTTGTTGTCTAGTTTTTCCTTGATTCCTCAAAGCATTGACAGCATTCTTTATCTCCATATCCCACTTGGTAAAAATGACAATCACTGGGACTGTAGATTGTGGTATTGGTTACTGCAAACTTAAACTGATGTGTAGAAGTCCTTACTCCCATTGGTGGAATGTTTAAAGAATTCCAGCTCAGTATCTCCAAGCACTCTAGCTTGACCAGCAGGGACACAAAACCTTGAAAATGAGTTTCAGTCTTTTTGCAGCTGGCAGATAATCGTGAATATTTCACCATATTGCATGCACCCTCTTTTCTAGATCAGTGTTCTGATCCCGGTCTTGAAGGAAGTCATGTATAGCCCTTGAGTGAACTGATGACCCAGACTCAATTCCCATGGAATCATGGAAGACAAAGCTCGGATTGCTCCGATATGTGATCTCATGATTTATGTTGTGTATGCCACGCTGTAGTACACAAAGTTGACAGATGATATATCATGACAATCAGAGATCGACTCACATCGACACTTGGATTCACAACCGAGGCTCCAATCTGACAAGGTTGTCATTCCGTCGCTCCGAGTCTGTGTGTTCGCAAAGACACCATGACTTACCTGCTCGCCACGTTCATTCCAGACATCTGGCTCCTCCTTGGACTGACAGAACTTCTTGAGGAGTGTTGTCTTTCCGGCATTAGCTCTCCCAACGACCAAGATTCGGAAACGGTTGCAGGCCTGACGGATTTGCGCTGGGTCAGGACCAATTCCTTGATCCAGAGATCGGGCATCTTGAGTGCTCTCAGCCACGTCGGGCGCGTTCGGTGTTTCGGGACTGGGTGAAGACATTGGCTCAGCAAACGACGATGAGAGGATGGACCGTGTCGAAGTTGGGGAACAAGATGCAGCAGTCGATAATCGATGGTCGGCAGACCCGATAGCGCGCACTGCATGCTATACATAGACACACCAGCTTGCGGAATAAAAGTATATCTGCAATAATAATGTGGTACGTGCACCAGGTGCTCCATTTCAGATAAATACACTCGAATGACTCTTACAATACCAGTACTTCGAGCTTAGACTGCAATCAAATACGAGCACGAAGGCTGACCTGCAGCACTACAACTATTACCCATTTTCCGACTACCCTCAATGACCACAGGAACACTGAACCGTCTTGGAACGAAATGATGTCATCCATCACATCCCTTCGTATTTATTGATCAGCTGAGCGATGAAACGACACAAAGACATAGCCTCGCCAGCAGAGCCTGCAGCGCGGGAGAAACATGCCGACCGTAAAGCGGCCGTGAGCGCATAATGGAAGAGATGAAGGGATGAGACGGTAGTCGGACAACCCAGGATACTCGCGCAATTCCTGGAGGACCAACATTCATGCTGGAGATAGGACAGAACATGCGACTCATGAATGCCAACACTCACTTAAGCTCACGACGCCGCTCCTTGGGACAATCCACACTGCACACTGCATTTATGATTGCTTTCAACCCCGTGTCCCACCGCGTCGTCATTAGAAAGAAACGACGCGCTCTACGTACGAAGGAATCCCCAATGCCCTGGACATCGAGATCGTACTCAGCTAAAAGCTTGGCTCGATGAAAAGTAGAACGTACTAAAGGAAAGCATTGACTGATGGGTTATCCATGTTGTCCGATTGCGCTGGCGATAATTAGGGTCAAGGATGGGTACCCGTAGCTCACCTCTAGTACATATGCCTACACTGACCGGCGAAGTCCTTGGGTGATCATCATTAATCCCGATAAGGACAGGCAATAGTCTGGTGTGGTGTATGAGGGAATCGCGCATGAGAGCAGGGTCGTCATCTTTCGTAAGAGCGCGAGATAATTGAGAATTTTGCAACGTAGATTTATAATACGTTCAAAGAATACTGGCAGGATACTGGCAAGACTTTGAAAAGCAACGAGATCTCGCAGTCTAGAAACAACCATGGGATTGCTTGAATACGTACTCGATAAAGGCAGGGCTCCAGTGTATACGGCAGGACGAGCGTTGGAGCGGAGAGATGCACCGAGATTCGTCCCAGATCAACTCCGAATCAGCTCTTGTATCGCCGCCACCTTTGGACGCTGAACGCTGTGGGACCCATCTACCACTATGTATACTCGACGGTGGAGTCATTATTGCAAAGTGCTGGACAGCGGTTCAAGCCTTCAGGGAATCTTCAGTTCGTCTCGCGAATTTCTCTAGAATCTGCATTCCCCAAAGACAGTGACTGGGATTACAACTCTGAGCACAATTCGGGACGAGATACGCTCGTAACACAATGCCCGACTGTATTAGCCTGGTGCGTTGGCGCTTATTTCTCTATACAGTGCACTCCAGCTGGTTGCGCTGAAGACTGAAGAAACATATAAGCCGACCGTCTATTCATGTCCCATAGTATATCTTTCATATGTAGCTTTTAGCCCGAAATCCCGATGACAGGCTCCAGCGTGTCGAGGATATCGAAGCGCATCTCTATTTTCGCAACATGTGAGTTCAGTAACTTACGCCGAGTGATAGTGGCTCATACAGCTTGTAGTAGCTGGAATACACTCCGCAACGAACAATACTCCGTTCGCACCCGCGACTCCCTGGTACTTGGAAGCGAGACTGTATACACCTGGCAGAAGGACATTCAGCTGTCCCATTCACCTGAGATGGGCCCGAGTACCCGGATTTCTATCCTGTTTCCCCAGAATAGCACACGAAGACACGTTCAAGGGCGCTAGATGACACGGCGACTTCGGCAGACTCAAAATATCGAAGTATCGACGGAATGGAAACCGGAGGCGGCGATAGAAGGATGGGGAGGAAATAGTACTGACGACTGTTCGAGGTGGCTAAGATGTAAAGCACGCTGTAATCACCTTCAGAATGCGTATATTCGTGCTGCGGCCTTTGTGCACAGATCTGTCAAATGATGAATATGAGACATATCCTGATCCATGGACCAATCTATCACCCTGTTCAAGTCCCGTTCTTTCTTTAGTACTCCCAAAGCACTTGATATATAGCTCATAGGTAGTGATTGTTGGACGACGGGGCCGAATTGATTAGCAGTCATCAGCTGATATTGGCCAAGAGGTGGTGTCGGTGAACAGAGAAGGGCTCGCTGCGAGCTTAACAGACATGCAAACACCGGGTCGGACGCTCACGAGGATACGCAGTTGCCAGTAGGACCTCTTGCTTGCCGTTGCACTGAGAGTTGGTGAAACAATTCATCAAACGGCATCTAGTGCACATACAACTTCGCGGATCAGCACTTAACACTTCGACGTTTATCACGAAGAGTATATGATCAACATTTCAAAGTCCCCAGAGCCGATCCGTCACTATATTGACTGGCTCCGACTCATCAGCACAGATCGATAGAGGCAGCGCATATACTCACCCGTACCACCGTACCATCCCTTCGCCTCGCCGCCCGTTTCACGCCCTCCTAGCCAGACACAACGCTACCGGCCACTCTACCTCCAACGCCTCCTCCTCCTTCACCATTCCCTCTTTTCCGTCTTCCTTACCCGCCTCCTCCCTCAGCCTGTTCCACAACCTCTCCGCCACGTCCCCTTTCTCCGGAAACTTCTCCTTGTAAGTATGAAGAGACGACCACGTCTGAAGATAGCCAAAGAGACCCGCCCAAGTTGTCCGAAGGCGGAGGATAGGCGGGAGAGGCGAGGGGAGGTGTGGATGGTAATTTCCTACACACCCATATGATCGTCAATATCACATTCTGGGCGGGGAATGGAAGAAGATGGGTAATTAGATGGATAAGAGGAAAGCGCACCGGAGAAGTAAACTCGCTTCCAGTCAGTCCATTCCGCAGGCTCTGGGTCCGGGACGTCCAGAAGGTGATTGACTAGCCTGTTTCTGCCAGGTTGCTCCCAGTACGCCCCGAGCGAGTCGAAGTCGAAGTCGAAGTCGATGCCGGACTTCGGGGACGTCGGCTGCATGCCTTGTGCGTAGTAAGTGATAAGGGGTGTAAGAGCGGGGTATTGAGGAAGGCGGAATTCGGAGTAGATCTGACAAGTGCCCCAGTCAGCAGATAGCTTGTATGTTTGGGATAGAGCGCGTACCCAGAAGGCGAAGCTCCCGCCCGGACGTATGACTCGCGCGGCCTCGGGCCACATCTTCTGCCAGTCGAACCAGTGCGCCGCTTGCGCTATTTGTCGCATTCACGTGGTAGTATAGGCATTGTTGAGGAGCACACGGGGTGTTACGATCCTACTGAGAATATTCTGGGTGCGCGAAACGACTTGGAATCTAACACGTACCTGATACTATCAAATCCACGCTGCCGTCCTTGAGGAAAGGCAGCTCCTCCGCCGGAGCCTGGTAGTATTCAAACTGCGAGGTGTGAGTGAGTGGGAGGGACTGCGCGGTAACTGTGCGAGCCCGATCGACCATGCCCTGCGAAGCGTCGACGCCGATGACGTGCTTGAACTGTGTGAGCTCTAGGGTCGCTTGAGCTGAAATTGTATGTGAGAACGGGCATACGAGGAGAGTGGATGGGGAGGGTAAGGCTAGGGAGGCATGGGTAGGACGCTCACCAGGTCCGCATCCGAGGTCAACCGCAGTATCCCAGCGCGCCCCTGGACGCTGCGCATGGTAGGCAAAGATGAAGTCGAAGAGCTTGCGCGGGTAGGTAGGGCGAGCAGCCGCGTACAACGCGTGGTTGAATGAGGCTTTCGCGTAGGTAGCCATCTTACAAGGTGTGGTGCTCTGGCAGGCAGGTCTAATCGTGACTGGCGATTTGGAGGTAATTTGGAGGAGTATATATACCCGGTCTTCTCAGGGGCTAAGTCCACACTAATAGAGCGAAGAAATCGGACACCCAGCACCGACAAAAGTAGGCGATGACATGGAATTTGACAAACACGCACATGTATATGGTCTGGAGATTGGCCTGGAGACTGAACGCGGCGTAAGCGAGCAGACTTCGGCAAACAGGCCCGAACGATGCGCATTTGTCGCGATGTTCAGATGGCTGTATTCGCGCCGTTTGTCGAAACATCAATATTATTCCTACGCATGTATTGCTATCCTACTCATTCAATCCTCGATACGGAACTAGATACTGCCTGTAGCATGAATCGATTAACGGACTTCCAACGCAGGAGTCAGTCAGCTTGGTCGATACGGCCAAGTACGCGCCACGCTATCCCCTGACTGCCCATCCATCACCATGTCCACATAAGCTTTCATTACCTGCACATTCCGAGCGACTGCTCCCTCATACTCGTCATTTGACACCCACCCATCCTGGTCTGCAACTCCAATAAGCCGGTCCAGGCCTACCCTCGCGTCCTGCACCTTTTGCCACTGGAGTGCCTCCTCCCTCCATGTCTTGGCTTCCTGCTCGGAGATACGAATGGGGCACGCTATGTGCTGGCCGAAAACTGCCTCCCAGTGGTGATAAATGCGGCCCAGCACTTCGCGCAAGAGCATAAAATTGTTATGCCATGTATTATTGACGAACTTCACCGGGTAGAAGATTAGCTCACGCGTCGGGAGATTCAACGCGCCATAGAATTCTGGATTCAAATGGGCACAGAGCCTCTTGTAGATCAGAAAACGGTTGGTCTGTTCGATGTCGTCCTTCACACGAACCTGATCTTCGTCGTCTAGCGTATCATAGTTGTCTGGGAGCCTGAGGAAATGCTCTGAGTCTCCAGCCGGCAAAAGCTTTCCGTCCGAGTACCTGAACAGTACGGGAATGTCTGCTTGGAGATAAAGAGGGAGAATGGATATATGTTGCCAATCTATCACGGACGTTATGACAACGTCGCCCCCAGAAAGACATTCCTCAGAAACGAAGATGTTGTTAAGGTGAACGTCGTGAAGCCAGAGGGTAGGCTTTGTGAGTTGAAGGTCCTGAGGCACTAAGAATGGAGCCACGGCAATAAATTGGTCTAGCAAGGAAAGATGTAGGTGAGGGTATTGGATGTGCTCGGGAGGATCGAATAAGCCGAATTCTGCTGGTCGCACAGCATACTTCTCTATCCAGAGTCGTGCGTTATTTGCGACGGCGAGATGATAAGCTAACGGGCTGTCCCCTGGGAGCGAAGGATTAGAACAATTAGACGGGGGGAAAGGTGTATACGTACATGGACCACGATCAAGTTCCATATTCAGCCTTTCTCCAGTCCAAAACCGCCTGTCGATACTAGGACCTATGACCAAGTCAGGCTCGCGCACACCATTCACGTACAGATCCCGCACTGGCACTGGTCCAAGGTCCGCCCTATGATACAGACTGCCATATCCTCCCGATAGCGGAATCATGAGAGATTTTTCCAGCACCACCCACTTCAGGATAACCTGATTCTTTTGCGTCTCGGACAGGTTTGGCCATACCTTAGAAAGCTCCACACCAGCAGCCTTCTCCATGATAATGTACTCCGCCTCAGCTGGATTTTGTTCCGCTTGCGAACTCCAATCTAGGATAGCTGGTGTCGGGATTCCAAGACTACGAACGAACTGAATTGTGGCAACCTCGCTTGCCGTCACGAGATGTGGCGGGCCAGCATGAGGAGTCTTGATGCGAGCAATGATATCCTTAGAGTTATCAAGAGATATAAGAAACACCTTGTTATAGGCACCTTCGGCCAGCTTGACCATACGAGTGACATTTCTCGCATTGCCTGCTGACGCAGCAACATGTTTCAGGCCGTTGACATTGAACCGGCAATAACGCAGCGCCAGCTGCTTCGGTTCGTCATGGATCCATCTGCCAGAGGTATAGCGATAAAAATGCTCATAATCTCCAGAAGTCACTGGTGCGAAGTACGAGAAACCTCTCTTCAAGGTCAGAATGTTGACAAGATGTGAGGGAGAGACGACTCGGAGCATTCCAGCTTCGACATGCACCAAACCAAGGGAGACTTGCTGCGAACTTCTGATATGTGAAATAACACAAAGACAGCACACAACGAAGTTGTAATTGTCGCGAGTCTGCGCCTGCTGGATCTACCAGGACCCATATGTTCTCATGAGGC
This sequence comes from Neolentinus lepideus HHB14362 ss-1, assembly GCA_001632425.1. NCBI lineage: Eukaryota > Fungi > Basidiomycota > Agaricomycetes > Gloeophyllales > Gloeophyllaceae > Neolentinus > Neolentinus lepideus. Next base: position 65,037 of record KV425569.1, on the reverse strand, counting down.
TCCGTTCGGTTGCACGGCCACGCCGCGGCGCCCCCAAAGGGCCAAAGCCAAGTTGGTCGCGGCGCGGCAGTGTGGCGGTGCTTTTCCGAGCGTTGGATTGGCTGAAGGGGCATCCTGGCAACGTTGGCCGCGTCGCGGCCGTGCATCCAAACGCAGCCTGAGATTTGCCAGCAATTCCCACGTGGAGGCGTGGGAGAGCGCTACTGAAGACGGCGGATCGGATCTTGGCTTCTGCACCCCAGATTCACTGGTCTAGACACATTAGAGGTTTGAAACACATGCATCAATCAGCGGACTACGTACCGCGGTGATCTTATCTTGTCCAATACGACCCCCAAGATGGACAGTCCCACGAAAAAGCTGACTAAGCATGCGGCTGATTGGCTGCATGAGAAGAGCTGTCGCCGCTAAGTCCAGTTGCACCCACATGTAGGTTTGAGCTGTTTGTATTTCGACATTAGACACATGTCATACCTTTAAGCTAGTGAAACTCGAGAAACCCAAAGTAACAACCATCACCCAATTAAAATATATTTGCTTTGATTTTACCCCAGATGTCAATGAAGCGGAGGAGGGAGGAGGGGGGTTCCCGGCCACCACCCTTTGTAGATAAACCGTAAAGCTCATATGAAACTCTTTTACCCAACTCAAGACCCAATGGAAACATACCCATCTGGCGGGCAGGAGTGGCGCAATAGTTACAAGCACAAAAAGAAAGAAAAATATGCATACATTCGGAGTCGAACCTCCTGCATCGCCAAAACCGAACGAGTTAACCACTACACTATATAACGGAATCAATATAATATGATGCCCACTCGCACTCTGCTTAGTCAGCTTCTTCGTGGGATTGTCTTTCTTGGGGGTCGTATTGGTAGAGGCGGTGATCTTGCCTGTCTTACAGTCCCAAATCCCTAAGTTCTTACCAGGCCTCTGACATCTCTAGAACCGTGCGCGTACATCAGAATGCCAATTCGATTGCATGTTATCTTGACATAGGCCGACCCCAAGTAGCAGAACAAATATGAGATCCAAGGATAATGATAAGAGATCCGATCCTCCGCCCCGTATTCGTCTTTCTCAATTTGAATGAACGGTTCATGATATGAATCAGGAGCAAGAGATGGCGGCAGTAGCACTCTCACTGCTGTGTGACGGGTTCTGCTTACCTAACACAACGAAAGGTTCCTTAATAGTAGCGCGCCGTAGAGACCTTAAGTAGCTTTCACAATACTTAAGTAGTAAATAGAATAGCTTTCGCAATATTCTAAATACAGGAGTTCTAACTAGCAAGCTAATTGAGGATGATTTCAGAGTACAAGTTCGATGGATTGCAACGCTGAGCGGCTCGACTTATATACTACAAGCGTTCGGGGATCGAGTATATCCCGAGTATCTACTTACTAAGCTAAACTACGAGTTATGACTCCCGGCGACTCAATACCTGGCTCCGTGTATGCTGCGCATACGCTAGGAAACGATCCTAGAGGCTACAGAAGGTTCGGTGACCGGTCAGTATTGTTGACTCCACCCGAACCGCGTGGTCATGTCCTGATTCAGAAGGACCACTTCCCGAAAAGGTGCAGTCTAGTTTCACGCCACCCAGCAATGCTTCAATAATCACTGCGGGCATGGTACCTTGTATTCGGCGATTAAATGATGATTATATAGTGATTGAATAACTTATACAACTATAATTATCTCCCTGAGGATATGGTGATTTTATACTCAGTTGGCTCTGCAATTTATTCTGCTTGTAGACCTCAGTCTTTGTGGGAAGATAGCTAGAATGGGGTATTGGATTGCAATGAAGAACATATGGTGATAATATGAAATTTACAACATATCTACTATAATCCTGCCAATCTTATTCTGATTATATGTTGATCCTCTGATTTTATGCTGATTATATGCTGATTTTATTTTGAGTCACAATAAGATCAACATGTGCTCAACTGAGGTCATCTGAGAACATATATTAAATACCCTCTTACAGTACACATTTGACTTTATCACACTATGCTCTGGCTTGCAATCTAGCACCTCATTCTGATGACATTCAAATGGTGTCTAGTATGATCATGTTGAATAAATGATGGAGTTAATTAGATATAATTTTGGCACATGTTGATGGAGTTTATCCTGATTATTTTTGTTATCTAATCCGCACATAATCACCATTTAATCACGGATTGCAAGGTACCTTGCCCGCAGTGAATCGTTTATCTACGTTTCGGACACAAATATATGTACACAACACTCACACGCCTGCACGTGGGAATTGCAGGCAATTCGGGGTCAATCTCACCAGAACTTGTGGGTCCTGGTAGAGTCTCAACCTCGCGACAATTACAACCTCGTGGAGTATTGCTCTTGTGTTAGTAACATATCAGAAGTGTGTAGCAGGTCTCTCCCGGTTTGATGCATGTTGATGCTGGAATGCTCCGAGCCGTCTCTCCCTCACATCTTGCCACCATCCTGACCTTGAAGAGAGGTTTTTCGCGCTTGGCACCGGTGGCTTCTGGAGATTATGATCATTTTTATCGCTACACCTCTGGCAGATGGATCCACGACGAACCGAAGCAATTGGCGCTACGTTACTGCCGATTCAATGTCGATGGCCTGAAACGTATTGTTGCATCAGCAGGCAATGCGAAAAATGTCACCCGTATGGTCAAGCTGGCCGAAGGTGCCTATAACAAGGTGTTTCTTATATCTCTTGATAACTCTAAGGATATCATTGCTCGCATCAAGACTCCTCATGCTGGCCCGCCACATCTCGTGACGGCAAGCGAGGTTGCCACAATTCAGTTCGTTCGTAGTCTTGGAATCCCAACACCAGCTATCCTAGATTGGAGTTCGCAAGCGGAACAAAATCCAGCTGAGGCGGAGTACATTATCATGGAGAAGGCTGCTGGTGTGGAGCTTTCTAAGGTGTGGCCAAACCTGTCCGAGACGCAAAAGAATCAGGTTATCCTGAAGTGGGTGGAGTTGGAAAAGTCACTTATGATCTCGTCATCGGGAGGACATGGCAGTCTCTATCATAGGGCGGACCTGGAACCCGGGCGAGCGCGAGATCTGTATGTGAACGGTGTGCGCGAGCCTGACTTGGTCATTGGTCCTTGCATCGACAGACGGTTTTGGACTGGAGAAAGGCTGAATATGGAACTTGATCGTGGTCCATGTATGTATACACTTTTCTCCCCGTCTAATTGCTCTAATCCTTTGCTACAAGGGGACAGCCCGTTAGCTTATTATCTCGCCATTGCAAATAACGCACGACTTTGGATAGAGAATTATGCTGTGCGACCAGCAGAATTCGGGATATTTGATCCTCCCGAGAACATCCAGCACCCTGACCTGCATGTTTCCTTGCTAAACAAATTCATTGCCGTGGCTCCGTTCTTAGTGCCTCAGGACCTTCAACTCACAAAGCCTACCCTCTGGCTTCACGACATTCACCTTAATAATGTCTTCGTCTCTGAGGAGTGTCTCTCGGGGGGAGACGTCGTCCTATCATCCGTGATAGATTGGCAACATATATCCATACTCCCTCTTTACCTCCAAGCAGACGTTTCCGCATTGTTCAGGTATTCGGGTGGAACACCCTTACCCGCTGGAGACTCAGAGCCATTGCTGTCCCTCCCAGATGACTTTGATACGCTAGACGAAGAAGATAAGGTCAATGTGAAGGACGACATCGAGCAGGCCAACCGCTTTCTGACTTACAAGAGGCTCTGCGCTCATTTGAATCCCGAATACTATCGTGCGTTGACCCTCCCGACGCGAGAACTAATCTTCTACCCGGTGAAGTTTGCAAATAATACATGGGATAACAATTTCATGCTCTTGCGCGACGTTCTGGGCCGCATTTATCACAACTGGGAGGTAATCGTCGGTCGCGATGTACCATGCCCCATTCATATCTCCGAGCAGGAAACCCAGACGTGGAAGGAGGAGGCCCTCGAGTGGCAGCAGGTGCGGGACGGAAGGCGGGACTTGGACGGACTCATTGGAGTTGCAGACCAGGATGGGTGGGTGTCAAATGATGAATATGAGGGAGCAGTCTCTCGGAATGCGATGCTGATGAAAGCGTATGTAAAAATAGTGATGGCGGGGAAGTCAGAGGATAGCGTGGCGCGTACTTGGCCATATCGACCAAGTTGACTCGGAGATTCCTGCGTTGAAGTTCGGTATTCGATACATGCTATTAGACTTCGATAAATGTCGAGCAATATGGGCCCTCCAACAAACAGCATGATGGTTCACCATTTACGGTAATAATCATGGAGCGACACCCGCTGGCTGTCCAGAGTCCTTTATCGGCCGGCTAACACGATGTGGTTGAACTTCGTCGACCACACAGCCACCATCATCCAGCTGTATGGAAAGGCGTTCTTCAGCTAACAGCGCGACTTGACCTCGAACTGCTTCATTTTGAGCTCTCGACGTCGGGAAGTACTAACACTGACTTGCCTCGAGTTTTGACAAGCTGTTAGAAGACACAAACAAGGTGTCCTATTCGGACGTAGTCAATCCTTTGTCGTTCATGTGTAGCTGTGTGATCGTAACCACCGGATTGTCGACATTGACAGGCCTGAAGAACTGCTTTGTTAGTCACACCACCTTGATACATTCTCCGTCTTCTCATCTCCTACCTCGACTGACACAAGCTCTCTTCGAAGTCGTACGGTCGTGGGTGACGAGAGGATGCTGAGGTTTGTCTGTCTAGATTATACCGCAAGCGCAAGAGGGCCCCTGAGTCTCTACCTGATGTTCTTGTAAAAACCCACGATGCTAACATACCTACTCCCCGGGAAGGTTTTCCTGATGTACATACCCTTGTAGCGTCTATCGACTGACTCGGCTGCGACCGTCGTTGTATTCTTGTCTACCCACTCAGGCGGATTGAGTATCATTCATAATCTTTCTTCAGAGATTGAAGTTAGTGATCGCGGCGCCTCAAGGCCTCAGGCCTCCTCAAAGTCCATCAAGCCTTTGCTCCCCTGTCGGACATCAGCGAAGGTTCTTCAGTTATTGACTAGCCTCCCAAGACGGGATCTAGCACGGGCTTGTTCTCTGTATTTATTAGCTCGAGTACCATAGAGCACTTTGCTGGCATTCCAACATTTTCACGTACATCGTGATACTATAGCTGCTCTCGTCTGAGTGATACGAATAATGCCTTCATTGTGTAGGCGCGAGGAAGAATTCTAGCGCCACGACTCCCACGAGCCCAAGACTTATTGGCAAATTGACCCTACGAGACGACTCGGAGGGACACTTAATGGGATTCAGAAGCTTAAGGATTGAAATGAGTTGAGCGATCGGTGGTATCATATGATGGCGAGAAGTCGAGATGCGTGATTGCTTGATTGTCTATGTTTGATCCGGGCGTTGTGGGCCCAAGATGGGTCCTCTAATTAGGCTTTAAAAGTCCAATATTCGACGCAGATAACTCTCTTGTGTGGCTTCGTCGCCCACTTTCATTGACCCTTACAGCACCGGTGCCGAAAGCCTGTCGCTCTCAATGATGCCCACATGCACATAGCAGCTTTTCTCCAACCTATTCGGCTGCCTGCGGCATTTCAGATAAGCGAAGCGATCGTACTGATTCATACACCATGCGTCTGTCAGCGTGATGAGCTTCCGAAACTTGAACTTGAACTCTATCGAGGACGTACATTAAGTTAGCAGCCATTCGTGCGTCCCACCAGGCTGTCGGACTGAGCGATGGTCAGCCAGCCGTCCCTCATCGCTGTGCGAGGTATGCAAACCATTATCTTTCTCCAGCCATTTAGCCATTCGGATCTTTTCAATTTTGCATCCGTTGTTTGAGACTGACAGCTATGACATGTAGTCGCTGTGAGCATCATCCACCCGATAGCCATACTATGCAGTGCTTTTCGACTCGCGTATCGATGGCGGCGCAAGCGGTTTTGGTGGGACGACACGATGGCTGGGTTCTCAATGTTGTTTGATATCGTGTTCTTTGTGGTTATATGGATCAGAACGTTTCCCTATCGTGAGTCATGTCTCCCTTTACAAAGATAATGTTCTTAGCGTGTATGTTACCGACGGGCAGGAAATTCTATGCATACGAAGGTGGTGACCTATTGGATCGTCTCATGCGGGTTCACCTTTGTACTTTGGTAGGTCCATTCCTGTTGTCCCCTTCGCTCTTTGGTCTTGATACCATGTCATCCCATTTCAGGTCCGCCCGACTGAGCATACTTCTTTCCATCATTCGTGTCATTCCCCCTATCGTCATCCTTAGAAAGTTGGCATTCGGCGCAGTGGCGCTCTTTGCATGCATCTGGGTTGCCCTTATCGTGCAGAAAAGCTATAAATGCGGGAAGGAGGATACAGACTGGATGACCATCGTACCATGGGCGCAGTGCCGGCTGGGCAAACAGGTTGCAATCACCGAGCTCGTTAGTGAGTGCAATACAACACTCATCTGTCTATTGTAATTCCATATTTACAAGAATCTCGTTATCCAGCCGACTTTGTTGGAGACGCGATCCTTGTCTATCTCCCCGTCCAACTCCTCTGGGAAGCGCGCAAGCTCCCGCGCAACCATCGCACGCTCCTGCTCGTAATTTTCTCGGGGAGTATGGTCACGACCATCGTGAGCATCCCGCACGCAGTGATCGTCATGGGCCCAGAAGGCCAACTCGAGGGGCTCACCGCTCACATCGAGGTGTGTTATCATCGTACCATTTCGTCCACAATAATTCAATCCGTACTGACGGGCCACAGGCAGGCATCTCGCTCATCGTCGCCAATCTCCTCGTCCTAACCACCTTCCTCTACCGGCGCGTTCCCTCCACTTCGCGCCACGGTGTGCCCGACGAGGACTACACTCTCCCCGACTTCTCCATCCGGCCGCCGACGCAGTGGGTCACGCGTGGGTCGGACTTTCCCGGCAGCGTGGATCTGAAGTTTTTGACGTCGACCAATACGGAGGTGCCAAACTTTACGAGCCGGGATCGGAAAAGGTTTGGTGAGCCTCTGGAGGAGTCGGAGCAGGACTATATGAGGGTGGAAGGGGACAGTAAAGGTAACGAGGGGGTGAAAAGGATCTGAGAGGGGGTACGATGTATCTGAAGACGAAGAAGATTTTTTGGTTTATTTGGGAAGAGAGATGCTTTGTATGACTTTCAAAATGCTGTATCTTAACTTGCACAAGTATCGGTGAGTAACCATTTCCACTACCCGCGGTGTCGGTGACCTAACCCATTCCTCTTCAGCTAACTGCCCCGCCCTGCGCCTGCTATCCATAACCGCTCCTTTAACATTTTTATTTTTTCCCTGCTGGACGCTCCCAAGGATACTGCTTATCCTTATGCAATAGAGCTATCCGTATGTACTGCAGTTGTAATGCCTAATTTGCTCTATAGATGTTTGCCAACCTCGAATGTCTTCTCTGCGCCATTATGGCTGTCTTCTCTGTTCTCTAAACTCGCGAGTGGTGCGCGTGGATGGTGCTATGGGTTTGGATGGCAACGGATTCCAGAAAGGTTTAGAGGGAAGTGCCGGAGTAGGTATCTCCAAGGCCGGTGTTGCGCGACTTTAACTCGGACTTCGACGTCAGGATCGTCGTATACTCCCAGGTGAGTAACAGCGTGCGTGCGGTTTGCATGTGAACTGACGTTGAATGCACGCGCTTATCAGTTGACTCCACGACGAGGTTCTTGGTACTAGTTTCCACACCAGCATTCAGTTATGCAAGCCAGTCCCCGGACAACAAGTTTATCCGAGCTTATAGGGGAAGGAGAAGGCCCTCGGTCGCAAAGGACGCCGGGATCAGCGTCTTTACGTGGTTGCAAGTCGTCCCCCGGAGTGGAGCACTGCTGCTTTCCCGCTATGGAGGGTTTTGTTTTGACCGTCTACCAGTCGGATGGACGGCTACGTCTCGTTAAATGGATGCCGAGCAACTCCCTTTGATCGACTTGAACCGTACCTGTGAAAGGTAAGTGATTCCTGGCGTAAGGAAACATGCTGGTCGACTGTCGGACTGGACTACTCACGAGCCTGTTGACTCCGTGATGCCTCGGCAAGACTCGGTGAGCTTGCCATCGCACGGCGTACTTTGTGTCCTCTGGTTACATCAGAAACCTGATTTTGATCTTCTAAGCTGACAGAATGATTGCACAGCGTCTTGTTGCGTCCGTCGACCGTAGCCCAGCATTTTCTTTTAAACGTCCAGGGATACTGTCGAAGATAGACGGGAATTGGAGAGATGAGATATAGCGCAAGGTATGTATGGTGAATCGAGCTCATGCATTCGCATGAGCACCATACTGTGCGGGTTCCACCTTTCTTACTCATCATACGTTGTTTTCTAGTATCTCGATTGGAACACTTGGATCCCGATACTATCGTTTCACGCATCGCGGTCTTCTAGGTAAGCGCCTTTGCTGTCATGTCCCAATATTCGATCCCGATGCTGCAATTTGAATATGGTGTTATGGGCGGTATTTGTGCTTCTGTGAGATGATCACCATCGATGTTGCTTGTGCGCGTGGATGACCTCCGAAATGGTTATATGCAACAATCAACATTCGACTCTGTGCTTTCAAGTAGACCGTTGGGGCACAGCATGCTTGCGTCGTCCGACTCGGCCTGGGCATCGATATTTTGTATCGAGATTCCTTATCATTACTGTCTATCATCTTTGTATTTCGCTTCGTTCTACTAGGCCGAGCATTCGGGGATGTGCGGGCGGGACGAGGTAAAGTGAATGCTTGCGTCGCATTAGAAGTCTGACTAAATTCATGACTGTTCCATTGACTGCCTGTCTTGCTAGGAAGTGGGTATTTCAATGGTGCCCCTCGTTAGCGATTCCCTCAAGTTTTGAAAACCTGATCCCGCAACAGGATGCTCAACAAAGACCTTGTCGGAGGATCCGCTTGTCCGCATGCGATGCAGATTCAGTACCTCATCGATGCATCAATTGGCTTTGGCGACGTCTTCAGAGTCGGAGGGTGTGGTGCTCTGACCCCGACAATCTGTTCATCCTGGCAGTGTGTGAAGCTTGTAATTGCGCAATGGTGAACTGTCATGTATCATTCCTCGGCGGGGACGAGTTCCGGCAGATGCACATGGGCTAAAAGGTAGGCCGAGCACTTGTCAACGAGAGAAGTGCGTCTTCCTCTATATACACGCCGGCAAGAGCTCGCCCGAGGGTGTCAACTTGACTCCATGCTCGCTGTGATCGTTGTCGACCTACCAAACAATATTAAGTCACCCGTTTAATCTTTAATGATGGTTCGAGAAGAGCTGTCAGATAGAGTCCAATTTACCCAGTCTGCCTGCGTAGTGCAATTGCCATTGTGGACATGTAATGATCTATTGAATCTGAGTGTTCTTCGTTGACCGTGCGGCCGCCCAGCGCTGGGTGCATTCGACGATACCAACTTTTCGGTGGACGCCACTGAATAATAATATTGAGCAACATATACTAGCGACTAGGTTATGCCAAAGTGTTGAAACGGTCGACGTCACTGTAACGTTAATTATGCCGGATAAGATTTCGGTGCCGGGGTGTACAGCATGCGGGCACTCCGTGCCGCCGGATCGTCGTCGGGCACTGAATGATATTTTTATTGCTGAGACCCTCTACGTCTATAAACGTCACGATGCGCCTCATTTCTCCCCTGTCTCTGCGTCGCGTTGGCCACTCCTGGCTTTCCTACTGTATATTACCGCCGTTGTTACCCCCAGTCCGTCTCTGATACCGCTACCCAGACTGGTTCTGCTGTCGTTCCTTCTATCTTTATGTTCTAACTCGTCGTCGCGTCCAAGTATAACGCACTCTACTTACTCACAGTTACCACCGATATACCGATATGAACCGCCTTCGCAAGAAACTTTCTTCGGCGGATGTGAAAACGCCCACACCCACGACGAACCCTCCCTCGCTTCCAAAGCCCACGTTGCTCCCTCTGTATGCCCGGTTCGCGACCTCGGCTGCGCAGAACACGAGTCCAGACACGGGGAGGGCTTCGCGCGACCGCACGTCCAAGGTTCTCTCCGTTTCGTCCCCCATGCCCCTCACCAAGCCTGCAGACGAAAGAAGGCAGCCAGGGCGTAAGGCGAACAACGGAGCGGGGGAGGAGCGCGCACGGCGGTTGCAAAGGTCACAGCCCCGCGAGCGAGAGAAGGAGGCGCTGCTGAGAGGGAGGAGTCTCGATGGTGAGCGCTAGCGCTGTCGTGCATTCTTATGTCTCCTCTCCCGGTGATTAACGCCTAACTTTATTTTGCTCTAATTCCAATTTAGTGCGGGGCGATCGTGATCGACAAGAGCACGGAAAGACGTATCCTACCCCTAACTCATCTCATCCTCCCTCAATCTCCCCGACGCGCCCGACCGCCACACCTCGCTCTCAATCGCAACATCATCATCATCGAGAGAAGGAAGTGTCGAGGAAACCTCTCCCATCGCCGTCCGCCTCGCCACCCATTACCCCGCGCGCATCTCGGGCTTCACTCTTTTCCAAGCCGAAGGAGCCCGACTCCTCAAGGCGGCACGATGCGCCTGCCCACTCGTCCAGGCAAGATGCTCCTGTCTACTCTTCTCGGCACGACGCGCCCAGCTCGAGGAAGGAGCGCGCGCCCTCGACGTCTCGCCCTACGAATGTGAACACTGGCCATCGGAGCCGCCTCCCGACGCCTCCTTCGCCCACGCGCGACCAGCACTCGAGTGTCCAACCTCATTCGCATTCGGTGCACCGCGCCCGCTCGTCTCAATCGCTCGCTCCATCTCAGCCTGCTGTGGCGTCGAACCCTCAATCCCAATACAATCAGAATCAGTCGCGCTCTCGATCTGCTGTCCGCTCTTCTTCTCGTGCACCCCCGCGGGGCCAGCCCATCCCGTCTCCTCAGATTTCGAATTTCTCTCAGTCTATGTATCCTCAGTCTCCCTCTGCGCCTGCTGTATCACCCCATTCTCACTCTCACCCCCATGTATTACCTCGCTCGCCTTCGAGTTCTCAGCTGCAATACCCCCAGTCTCCGACTCTTTCCATGTATCCGCATTCTCCTTCTGTATTACCTCGATCACATTTTCCCTCTCTTCAACCTCACTCCCAGGTTTCCCTGCAGCCTCAGCCTTTGGCTTCTCCGCAGTTGCAGTCTCTGGCTTCTCCGCAGCTTCAAGTTTCCCACCCACCATATTCCAGGACCCCCTACAACAACACGTCCTTGCACTCTCCTGGTTCCTCCGCACCTACGGGCTCTCTTTCTCCTGACGCTGCGACGTATAGGGAGAAGACGTTACCCCGCGACAAGGAGAAAGATAATGACAGACATAACCTGCGCCACAAGTCGCGCCAGGTGTTCCATCAGGTGCCCGATTCTTTGCCGTCGACCGAGGAGAAGCCGCGAAGACAGGATGTGGGCGACGATGGACCACGAAGACGGACTTTGTCCGGCGATACCGTCCGAACGCAGGACAACAGGCTGCAAGCGCCGGAGATTTCGGCCGATGGATCTGCGTTGTCCGTGACACCTCCCGAAAAGGTAATGTGCCTGCCATTCTTGACGTCGATCCTCGCGATTGCCTTTTTGCTTCCGTTTTCGTGCAAAGTGGCGTATTTCGCCTTTTGATTGGCTGGGGGGATTGAGGCGGAGTGGGCGTTGGAGAATATGCGGTCTTTGAAGTTTCGGGCCTTTTGTCGCAAAATGCGAGTCAGCGAGGTCTGATGGACCTGATTGGCTGCTGTCTATTGCGAACGTTCATACATGCAGGGCGATGCCGGTCGCCGATTTATCCCAGTCCATGGAAACGGCGAGAATAAGGTTATGAATTGTTCTCGTTCTCGTTGCATATGTTGTCCTGGTTCTCTTGTTCCAGGCATGCATATGTTATGTTGTCTTGGTTCTTGTTCCAGACAGTTCTAGCGCGGCAATAAGCGTGACGCGATTTGCCTCCCCTCGCGATGGACACTTTCATTTTATTAGAGTTTGGCTCTCATTTGAAGGTTATGAACGTTGTGCTCGCCGATGCCGATGACGCTATCGTTCATCCATTTACTGACGCCCTTGTCCTGGAAATGGTGTGCTAACGTGGTGACATCCAGGAACAGCGTGCATCAGAACAGCCGGAGCCTGTGGAGGTCGCCGTGCCTCTTCCGCCGAGTGTGGTAAGTGTTTCTCAGGGATCGACATTGTGAGCCGCGACCGTGTACGGCATAGTACACATGCACGAGGCGTTCAGCCAGCTCGTCGGCTCTGATAATAATATTAATGTCACGGTTCGCCTGTGCTAACTCTAAATTTGTGGGTGTTTTTTAGGCCAGGGGGATGGAGGCTTGGTTCCCCTTTCCTGACGGCCACCAACAACTCGAACCCGAGCCACAACACGAACAGCACCAGCAACAATACGAGAAGGAACGGCACTCGATGGACGCGCCCCACGGCCCTGTGAGAGGCAAGCCGCTCATTTTTGCGGCCATGACGACCGCGGCGGATTTGGAGCAGATGGCGACGCTGCCGCCGCGGGTCGGACACTCGAATTCTTATGGATACCCCTCGCCGCCACTCGAGCCCGTGGTGGTCCCTGCGGAAGAGCACCCGCCCGCCTTTGATACGCCTCCTACCGCGGAGAAATTGTCTGCGCAGCCTGAACCTAACCCTACCCCACACCGCCACAGCTACGGCGCGGAAGGCGACACCTCTTCGTCTTTCCTGTTCTCGCCGCAGACGTCATTGCGCAAGCTTTTTAAGCGCACATCGAGAGAATACGAGGGGCGCACGCATGTTGGGCACCAGCGATCCGCGTCTGACGGCGAGACCCATGGAGCTGGCAAGCACCGCCCGAGCAAGCTGCAGAAGCGCGGCACCCATTCGAGCAAAATGTCTGTGACGAGTACGGAAATGGGCGGGGTGGCGCATATAAGGCCAGATGCTGAGATGCGTCCCAGGACGCCGACATCTGGGCCACCGTCACCGCCCCCTAAATCGCCTTCATATGGTATTCAGTCTGCTCAACAAGCTCAAGCTTCTGTCGATCGGAGCGCTGGTGTCGTCACAGACCCTGGGCCGGCATTGACTGCGCCTACGGATCTCGTGTCAGGGATGAATGGAACGTATAATGATCCTGTACGTCCGGAGGGCGAAGGAGGACTTAGGGAGGGCGGGGAGGAGGAGGGTGTGGCAGAGCAAGAGCAGATGCCTGTCTTTACTCCTCCCAGGGGTGCGAAACCGCCTACGCCACCGATCTCACCTGACGAATATGCGCGCTCGCGCTCACGCAGGCGTGGACAGCGACTTGAGGCGATCACGGCTGTGGTCAAGGACATCAAAGGCAAGGCGAGGGCCGTGCCCATTAATCCTGGTCTTCCGTACCCCCTCGTGAAACATCTGTCCAACCCCGAGATCCTCCCGGCACTCCTCGAGCAGCTTAGCTTCTGGGATTGGTGCAGTCTCTCCGCTGTGAGTAAGGCGATTGGGAAAATGTTTGTAAAAAGCCGGGACTTGCGAGAGTGCGCTCTCGAGAGGTACCTTGGTTCGGTTGGTTATTCCAGGTGGACGTGGGATGAGGAGGAGCCCTTGGTGTTGTCGATCAAGGTTTGGGATTCGCCTCCTCGGCATGTGCGTATAAATCACTGAACTTTGATTCCGCACAGGATATGCACGCATATATGCAAGGTGTATCAATGCCGACACACCAGTACCACCTGATGGCGCAGACTTACCTGGCCTCTCCCAAGACCAACACGGACATCATCCGCAACTTAGCTTTCTGTACACGATCATACAATCGCGTTGTCCTACGCTTGCGCGCGCAAGCCGAGATTATGGAGCGTTACTCTCATCGCCGTAGACTGTCCGACCCACCCCGCGATTCGAACGGCTACAATTCCAGAGCACCCACTGTCGGCAGATCGCAGTCGAGACTGCCCAGCCGCGCGCCCTCGCCAAACTCGTTCCATGGCAGGAATTCGAATCATCAAGTAGGCTCAGGCACGTACTCGAGAGCTGCATCTCAGACGAGATCCCCATCACGACTATCTCCTACTGTCATACAAACTTCAACTTCGGGATCGACCCTGAACAGTGGTCAATCTGTGACGTTCCGATCACCACTCTATCGTGTCCGACGGGCACCTTTGTTGTACGTATTTGTCCCGTCGCCCGAGGGCGAGTGGCTGTCCGACACCAGCGTCCTGGAATGCGAAGCTGAGCTGAAGCGCGCGGGAGTGGCGCATTTACTTAGACCGGGCGATGTGGTCTGGGATACGGCCGTAGGGGATGAGGGCAACGTTGGCAGGATGGTATGGGATGGTGGCTACCTGCTCGTACGTGAACTTGACCACAGCTCTCCAATCTGCCGCATGTTGAGATCGCTTTCTACAGGATCTTGATTATACGTTTTCGATGACAGGTGAACTTCCGCAGTATTTGCACTCCCTGGCTTTTCCCCCATCGTACTTCCATCGGGTCATTCGGTCCGTTAACAATCCGATCTGCTACGTTGACATATCTCCGTGGAGCGAGGAGATTGCGGACAATCTGCAACTTTTGCAGGACAGAGTCAAGACCGAAACGTATGTGCGAATTCTATTATGATCTACCTGTCGCTCAGTATATCTCCAGGCCGCAGGGGACTTATCATACTGTTGTCCGATGGGTTCATCGTTCCAGTTTCGTGGTGAAGCCACCTTCGATCAAGATGCGCATTCCAAACACAGACCTGTTCATTGACCCGGGCTGGTTCGGCACTGTCGTCGTGGAAGCCGAAGGTACAAATGAAGGCCTTGCTGATCTGCAAGATCGATGCAGGGACGCATTCCCCCCGAGGGCGGGGAGTGAGAACAAGCCACCGAGTCGGGTATTTAGGATTTTGCGTGAGCGAAGGTATGTCTGGCTTGACAGCGGTAGCGTTGATTATTCAGTCGACTGATTGGCTTCCACCATAGCCGTCCTGGGGAGATATGGATCCGAACTATCAGGGAGAAAGAACGATTGATGTGACCGGACTCTTTTGTCATCGCGTCTTTCTTGGGCTCAGCTACTGAACTCTCGTTGGACATCATCGGACCTGAATCATGCCTGCCTTACCATCGGTTGCCCTTCCCAAAAGCAGCGTATTTATCAGCCTGTAATTCTTATGTTATCATCCTGTAGCAAAGTAGTTAATCTGTTGTAGTCAACCGCTCTCCTACTGTTCGATCGTATGCATATTATATAGTACGAGTTACACCCTGAATAGCGGCTTGTATGATTCGCAAAGAAGTTCCCAAAATAAAACATCTCTGCTCCGATATGGTTACAGTGTGCTTTGTATCTCGGCCACGTTGAATAAACGTTGGTACCATCTCCGCTCTCTTCTATTGCTGTCTCCGGTTTTCATTCGGCCGATACTTGGATATTTTGAATCTGCCGGAGTCGCCATATCGTCTGAAATACTAGCGCCCTTGAACGTGTCTTCGTGTGCCAATTCTGGAGAGATATAATAGAAATCCGGGTACTCGGACCCATCCCAGTCAGGCTTCGTGGTAAATGGGATAGACCGAATGTCCTTCTGTCCGACATATATAGTCTCGCGCCCGAGTAACAGAGAGTCGTGGGTGCGTACGGAGTATTGTTCGTTGCGGAATGTATTCCAGTTACTGTGGGCTGTATGAGCCACTGTCACTCGACGCAGACTGTTGAACTCACATATTGCGAAAGTAGGCATGCGCTTTGATATCCTCGACACGCCGAAGCCTGTCATCGGGGTTTCGAGCTAGAAGCTGAATATTAAATGTATACGCGAATAAGTTATGAGACATGAATAGATGACCGGCGGAAGGAACGTACCTTTTTCAACAGGTCCTGAGTTACAGCATCTATCCGTGTCGAGAACAGAAGAGGATCGTGCATGATACAATCCACCAAATCTTTGATACACCGCGTGCGCCGGCCGAATGGGACCTAACCATTAGATACGCACTCAAAGATCGGTGCTGCGTGGAGATGCCGAATCGCTCAGC
This sequence comes from Neolentinus lepideus HHB14362 ss-1, assembly GCA_001632425.1. Taxonomy (NCBI): domain Eukaryota; kingdom Fungi; phylum Basidiomycota; class Agaricomycetes; order Gloeophyllales; family Gloeophyllaceae; genus Neolentinus; species Neolentinus lepideus. The sequence continues at coordinate 49,054 of KV425569.1, read as the reverse complement.
GCACCTTGCCGGTCAGCATCAAATACAACACGACCCCGACCGCCCAAAAGTCTACCTCATACCCGTACATCTCCCCCACGAACATCTCAGGCGCCATGAATGCCCACGTGCCCGCGTCACCTGTTGTCAGCTCCTCTTCGCTGTCCTCAAATACGACCGACAACCCGAAGTCAGCGAGGACGACGGCTCCAGAGGCGGTGAAAAGGATGTTGCCCGGTTTGATGTCCCGATGCAAGATGCGGGCTTTATGTAGGGAGGATAGTGTTGATACCTAGTCCAAATAGATAATCAGTAACTTGGGACTAATGTGTGAATAATACCAACCAAAGACGCAGTGATGAACTGCGCACGTTCGGGCGAGAATCGTTTGCATGCCCTTAACTCCTTGGCGAGAGACTCGCCTGGATAATACTCCTGCACAACCAAGATCAGTAACTTCGTTCCCTTCTGGCTGTCGCCAATCACATAGGACTCACTATAACGAACACGAATGTATCCCCATCCTCGAAACTCCCCAGCATCCTCACCACGCCCTTCACACCCGCCTCCCTCACCCTCCTCATCGCCTCTTGCTCCCCTCTCGCCCATACGTTTCTCTCTATATGTTTCTTTACAACTTTCAGCGCAACGAGGCGTGCAGATGGGCGATGCTTCGCGAGGAGGACGTCGCCCGAGCTGCCTTTCCCAAGGTGGCCGATGATCGAAAAGTCTACTAGACGGAGCGGGGATGGGGAGGCGATTAGAGTCGGAGTGGGGGAGGCGAGGGAATCAGTGACGGAGGGAGGAGTAGGCGTGTTGAAGAGGGTGGGTGTGGGAGAGGGAGGGAAGAAAGTGGTTGGAGTCTAGTGGAGATCAGACTTAGGCTGTGTGGGGATCGTAGTCGAGATGTTCTACATACCTCGGGGAAGTGGAAAATGTTCCCAGTGTTGAAGCAGGGTTTATCACAGGAAGATTCATTCATTCCTGCGCTCTTGTAACATTATCACACTTCGGCATGCCACATAATTATGGAGACAAAGAGTGCAACCCACCTGACTCGAGGGAAATCTTCTCGCTCGACCTCTTCCATGTGCCTTTTTGCTCTTCACGATGTCCACGATCGAACGGATATGCGACGGTATAGTCGCATTGACACCCATCGTGAACAATAGAGAGCAAGGAACAAAGAGGGGTAATAATGGTCAAGGAAGAAGCGTCCATGCATATACGTGTTCTGGTGGGCGGCTGACGATGGCTGGCATAGTCCAAATACCTTACGAAACGAAGAGGTGGATGGAGAGTCAGCCCGAATTGTAATGCATCGACCGGGGATGGATAACGCCGCTGCTCTGAATTAAAATGTCAGCGATCGTCTTCGGTGGGATGGAGTGCGGTATGTAAAGAATCGAGCACTAACGCACCAGGCCAATGCAGTCTGACATTGTGTGACGAGCGTACTAAGCAATCATTATCCTTGATTGTGCTCAGAGTTTTAATCCCAGTCACTGTTTTTGGGGCATGCAGATTTAGAGAAACTCGTGAGACGAGCTGAAGATTCCCTGAAGGCTTGAACCGCTGTCCAGAACTTTGCATTGACTCCACCGCTGAGTATACATAGTGGTAGATGTCCAAAGGTGGGGGCGGTAATACAAGTGCTGATTCGAAGTTGATCCCCAGTCAAAACCTGCTGTATTGCCACCCGTTGCTAGACTTGCTAGCGACGTCTCCTCAGTGAACCCGAGTAGGCGAGCAACGGGGTTCACAGGGAGACTTGTGTATATCTACGATAGGCTTCGCAGTAGCCCAAGGGGCCGACAGAAAGAAAGTTCTATACACGACGTCAGAAAGTCCGACTAAGGCCCAGGGAGGGACCATCCCCCCTCCCCTACGTAATCTTCACACAACCCATATTGGGTAAATAAATTACCAAATCCGTCTTATTTTATCATCTCAACATACCTCAACTTGGAGTAAATAAGTATCATGGGTCTCTATTAAAGTAACATACATCAGATAATATTATGACATGAATGAAGACTAAGTTTTCTAGCCAACCTTCATTAATGGGAAGCCACGTGACAATGCCAAACAATGTCAAATAGCACAGTGGCACCTCTTCCTTGACCTTCCTGCCAGTGAAAGAAATGCTGGTAGTCCACTATAGCTATTTTATACCATTCTGGGATCGTGTGGGCTTGGAATCATCTATCTGTGGTCACTAGCAGTCCAAATAAGGGGGTCTTTCAGAAAGTCCAGATAAGGACCTCAAAGGGACCCCCCCTCCCCCCTCCCCATGTGCCAGCAACTCCCGGTGTCAGCCCCTTGCAGTAGCCTGCCAAATCTTTGCATATCAGCTAAAAATAAGCCCAGCTGTCCCCATTAGGTCGAGGTTGCTCAATCCGGTAAGACAGCTTAGATCTAGCGATCTCGTGCCACTGCTTGAATCATTAATTTTCTATGCCATCTGCAGTTCTCTCTCCACTGTACTATGCACTCCATAGCATAGCAGAATTTAAAAATACCTCAATTCCGTGCAATACTATTTGATTCTGTCATACTGCCCTCTCCCAGAGTCCAGATAGGTTGCGCAGCATTGCATGATCACAGTTGAGTATCTATCAGTCATGGCAATGGATGTGATTCCTGGGCCTGAAGATATATGACCTGCCGCCAGTTATTAGTGGGAGTCAGAGTGGCAGATTCTGCTGCGATTCTGGGCCACAATTCTGCGTGCGATTCTGCAAGCCAGAATCGTGCCGCTGCAGAATCATCGTGGGATCGCAGGAACTCCTCCAGAGGGGTTCCTGCACCTCAGAATCCCTTGACTTATCGTGCTCCATGTAGTCTTTTGTAGTCTTGTATATAGAGTACAAGCCATTTCCTGTAGTCCTTACTACAAGTTTGCATATAGCACTACAACCCTGAACCTGTCTGAGTCATTCACTGTGATCAACATTTACCTCTACCCTCCTATTCCCCTGTTGGAGCTGTCATCATCCCACTACATCACCTTACATCTGAGATGCACACCCCACTATGCCGCCTAAGGCTTGCAAAGCAAAGGATGGAGCTCCCACAGCTGAAAAGGCTAGTAAGAGCAAGAAGGTGACAAAAGATAAAAATAAGCAGGATGAAGAAGCACTCACTGATGCCCAGAAGAATAAGCCCAAGGCTCACAAAGGCCAAAAGGGTGGGGAGGCTGATGACTCGGATGATGGAGAGGACAATGGACCATCAGCCATGAAAATCGAGTATGTGCACAAAATTTTGGTACATGTACAGCGATAGACTGACAACCATATGACTGAAGTTGGGAAGGGAATTCCCATAAGCTCACCTGGGACCTTCTCAGGGCCATCACTGATGACACCAACATCAAACAAGGGCTGTTTCCTGGCCCAGGAGTGAACGTCTCGACTGCACGCGGTGGAGGCAAACTGAAATCTGACCATCACTGGGCTGTCTGTGTCGAGCTTTTCTCCCAACATCTGGACTATAAGGAGTGCTTCGATGAAGCACAGGAGGGGCCTGCGAAAGCCAAAAAGCCATGGTCAAACAAGATCAAGAATAAGCTTTGGAAGTGTGTACTCAACTCACGTTTATATCATCTTCTTTCTCAAGCTCGACATCAGGATGACCCTAGTGACCAAGGACATCAACAAGACAATGGGACAGACTGGGGAAGGCATCACGAGTGAAGATCAGATAAAGGAGGGTACAGAAATTGTGAATAAGTGGGGTAAGTGGATGCTTTCGATTTGTACACTAGTATTGCATTCACCGTATGAGTGTAGAGGTGATCAGGGTAGAGTGCCCTTGGTATTTCGATATGAAAGCCTTCATTGCTGAGCATCCCAATGTCACTCCAACCGGCCTCAGCAATTCCACTAGTGAAATTGATATGGAAGATGGTGCCCAGAGTAGTGCCATAGATGCTGAATCTGACCATGGTGAAGCTGCCGAGCCAAGCAAGGATGATGATGTTGCCAGTGCCCCAGGGAAGCGCAAGGCATTGGACCAGGATGCACTGTCGAAGAAGGCTAAGGGCAAGAAGAAGACACAGCTGCAACCAGGGATATCTACACCTGCGACAAGCAGTACAATTGGTTCAAGAAGGCCAAACTTGACTTTGAGGAGGTTGCAAAGGCGGAGGAGATGACGAGGCAGAAGGAGCTGGAGCGAGACATTCGGAAGCTAGAGTTGAGTCTCGAGAAGGCAAAGGTGGACTCAGAGCTCAAGAAGCAGAAGTCATGGGAGAAGACTGAGCTGCGAAAGCTGCATATGCAACAGGAGCACGAGATCTGGATGGCAAAATACGTGAAGTACATGAGGACATCGCAAACTAGTACTTTGTCCCTTCCTGCCACTAGTCCCTCTCCGTTCACAGGTATCTCGTCATCTGATGATGGCATACTGAGACCAGGTGTACAGTGCGAAACACCATTCTTTGAAGAGATGCCTTCATGCTCTCATTCTGGCACACCATTCTCCTTCAAGGATGCACCTGGTGCCTTCACTCAGCTGTTGGCTCTCGATGGGATCATGCCAGGCTTTGATGCCTTCCATGCAGTAACACCACAAGGACAGTAACAGGATACTGTGAACTAAGTAAATTACAGGTAATCATCGAACTACTCTGGCTCTAGTTGTAGTGTACAGACTCAAATAAAAATTACTCTGACTCCGACTCTTCATAATGGTGTCGAGCTCACTTCTCTTGGGCATGGAATAAAGCCCATTTCAACTTATCCCTCTTTGCCCTAGCCACCTGAAGACAAGTGCCACGGTTGCGGGTAGTGGCAGGAAGGGAGTTGCTTTCAGAGTCAGAGGATGAAGAAAGACCCTCTGCAATAAACGGATCAGCATCAACATCACCTTCACCATCTCTGTCTTCTTCTTTGCACTGCATTGCAAAAGAGTGCACTCCAATGCATGCGACTACCCAGTACATTGCAAACTTGTGCGAGTGTGCATCCGTGATGTTTACATGAAGGCTCTTCAGGGAGTGAAAACGGCCTTTGAGGAAGCTGATTGCATACTCTGATCAAATTCGCACCATGGATACATGCTTGTTGAACTCCTCATTCTCAGGGATGTCTTGTTCCAGCTTTTTATAAGGAGCAACAAGCCAAGTTTTGATCTGTGAGATAAAGTGTTACAGGAGAGGATAGCTATCTAAGCTGTAGCATGGACTGGATATGCTGAGTCGGCCCAGATAAACTCTTCACCTTCAAAAACATCCTCAGCCTCTTGTGCTATCCTAGTCCCCTCCCATGCTGTTGAATTGTGTGTACTACCTGTAAAGCCATAGCCAAAGTCGATGATGAGCAGGTTTGGCAACGAGACCGCCTATAAAACTGTTCTGAGTTCTTGCAATTACAGGGACTCGGATGATTAGACTTACCTGAATATTCAAGGAATAGTTACATTTTCGATCAAAATAGCTCTCGCTGTACCAAAATGGTCGATCATAGAGAGGTATGAGAGTGCCGTCAACTAGGCACCACCCATCATGCCAAGCGCGACACGAATGAGCACACACCCAGTGCTTCGCAGCCTCTTTCTCTGCCAGAGTAGGGTAATGCATGGCCTCTTTCATGAATCCAGGGCAGAGGATGGCTATCATCACGTGCCTCGTGGCCAGCAGGACAGTCCCCTTGGCCACACCAGCCCAGTTTGCTACATTTTGAAGACCTGCAGCATTTCTGTTGTGACCAAAATGATAGAGGGTTATTGCAAGCTGTTGCTCGATGGGGAGCTAGCTGTTAGGAGAGTTGTTTTGGAAAACAGAGCTGCTGCTGATCTTCTTGATGAGTTGGTCAAAGGTATGTGGGTCAACACGCAGGTCCTCTCGAAACTTGTCTGGCCTCTCGTGCTTCTGGACAAGGAGGACATGAGGGAGGTATGCTGGACCATGTGGTAGTGCATCGCAGGGCTGCTCATAACGGCTCTCATACATGTCCTGTAAAGTCTGGCATACATACCGGCCCATGCGAGAAGGGCAGCCTCCTGGGACTCGTAGCCCCTCCTCCCCTTCCAAATCACTGGAGTCACCTGATACCTCTCCGCCATCCATCTCATCATCTTCCCACATACCCAAGTCAGAGCTGCTGCTGCTGGATACCATCTCGAAATCCACCTCACTCTCAGAGTCCACGACTGATGCAAGTCCGGGCATACTGTTGGTACTGCTCAGGCCTTCAGCAGATGACATCGAGGTGTGAGAGCCCTCAGATCCGATATGGTATCACCAATCATCGCCAAGGATGCTGTCCCAGCATGAGTCGCTAAAGTCGGAAGCCCAGTCGCTTTCTGTGTCGGAAAGGTCGATACCAGTAGACTCTCCTTCGGAGTTGGAGGGGATGTCAGGGGATGGATGTGGGAGACAGTGGGTTTGTCCACTGCCGTGACGATGGCGGCTATGGTGTATCAGATGCTTGTGATGGGCATGGCAAGCCCTTACAAATTTCAGGTATGCTTTTATAAGCTTTTTGGCTCGTGCAGGTCGGGGCAGTAGGCACTGCATGTTGAGATGATGGTGAAGGGAGCGGTGACGGTGCAGGTAAGAAATTTCTTGGAAAGGTAGTCGGACTATCTAGTACATAGTAGCATGTATATACTGTTTGTATATGGTAGCAGTGTGAGAATCAATGGCCAGAATCATGCTGGTCAGAGTGACACAAGGATTCTGGCAAGATTCTGGGCTGGAGAGGGGCTCAGAATCCTGTGCAGAATCACCACAGAATCTCGCCAGAATCTGCCACTCTGACTGCCCCTATTTTGTATCTCAAGCACTGTGTCGACCTTAAGTCGTGCGACTCTCAAGCTCTTGAGCGACAATTGTCATGTATTATGTACCTTTCGTGAGAATCAACTTCGAGACAAGGTACTTCCAGAGGAGACAAGTCCATCAGTAAAACCAGAACACATATTATAGAGTATGTAGCCAGCCAACAGTCATACAGAGGACACGTTACATGCAGTTTGAGAGGGCTCAGACACACTCAGTACCCAATCCAGCAAGAGTTGTGTGGATTAGGGCAGTGGCTGTGTGGGAAACATACCAAAAAGCAATTTTGGCAGGCTACTGCCAGTGCTATCCATAATATACACTAGCCTAACCCATTGCCACCGCTTGTCACCCTTTCCCACCCATTGCATCACACAGCCACCAAGTAAAGGGTGGCAATAGACAAATCTGCCATTTAATGGCTGATTGTCCATTGCCATCCATTATCTACTTTTACCATAACTGCATGTACCCTGTAGCTCACATATCTAATGGGATACCAATGCTTTTTAATATGTGACAATGAACTCATTCGGGTAGTTAGCTTAATACAGCACATTCTATTGCCAGCTATTCAGAGCATTTCAGGCCCTTTAAAATATATTGTATGCTATTATGACAACAAAAGAATTACTACACCATTCCCATCCATTACCCCATATTCTCCACCACTCCCTCTCATCCCTGCCCAGTATGTTGACCTGAGAAGAACCCACCTGATCACGAATATGATGATGCCTGTGGCACTCTTGATGGAGAGGAACACAAACATAAGTATACTCATCATGAAGCATGTGGGGATGAATATGTTCAGCAGGCCAACATAGTCTGCCAGGAAGTTCCAGAGCACCCTGTCAAAGAGCAACACCATGTTGAGGAACACGAGCAGGCCCCACTCAAGGACTTTGCCAGTCAGTGTAGCATATGCACCAGAGGTGAGCTATGTGTATCAATCCTTGACCTTAATTATTGCCTGTGCATGCCATCAGACAACATGGATAACCCATCAGTCAATGTTTTCTTTTAGTACATTCTACTTTTCATTAAGCCAAGCTTTTAGCTGAGTATGATCTCAATGTCCAGAGCATTGGGGATTTCTTCATACATAGAGCACATTGTTTCTTTCTAATGACAACACAATGGGACACAGGGTTGAAAGCAATCATAAATGCAATGTGCAGTGGAGATTGTGCCAAGGAGTAGTGTCATGAGCTTAAGTGAATGTTGACATCCATGACTTGCACACTCTATCCTATCTCCAGCATGGATGTCAGTCTTTGAGGATTTGCATGAGGTATCCTTTGTCATTGAGTTGTCTGACTACTATCTCATCCCTTCATCTCTTCTATTATACACTCTCAGCTGCTTTATGGTTGACTTGTTTCTCTCAGGCTGCAGGCTCTGCTGGCACTGCAATGTGCCTTAGCATCACTTCCTCACTCTGCTGTTTGATGCAACAGATGGCATCATTTTGTATCTAGATGTTTCAGCTTTCCTGCAATTGTGAAGGGTAGTTGAACAATATGTAAAAGTTGTGCTGCTGCAGGTCAGCCTCTGTACCTGGGTTTGATTGCATAGTTGATGCTGGAAATACTGGTATTGTAAGAGTCATTTGGGCATATGTATCTGAAATGGAGCACTTGGTGCATGTACCACATTATCACAGACACAATACCATTATGTTTTCACCACAAGCTGGGGCATCTATGTATAGCATGCAGTGTGCACTATCAGGTCTGCCAACCATCAATTATTGACTGCTGCATCCTCATTGTTGTTACCTGATCCAATGTCTTCATCCAGGTCCCCAGAAACACCAAGCAGTGTAGTCGAGAGCACTCAAGATGCACAATCCCTGGATCAAGGAATCAGTCCCGACCCAGTGCAAATCCATCAGGCCTGCAATCATTTCCAAATATTGGTCATTGGGAGAGCCAATGCTGGAAAGACAACACTCCTCAAGAAGTTCTGTCAGTCTGATGAGGAGCCAGAGGTGCACAATGAAGATGGTGAACAGGTAAGTCATGGTGTCTCTATACAAGACTCAAAGTGATGGAGTGACAACCTTGCCAGATTGGAGCCTCAGTTGGTAATCCAAGTGTCAATGTGAGTTGATTGGTGATTATCATGATATATCATCTGTCAGCTTTGTGTCCTATAGTGTGGCATACACAACATAAATCATGAGATCATATATCAGAGCAATCCAAGCTTTGTCTTCCATGAATCTATTGGATTTGAGTCTAGGTCATCAGCTCAATTGAAGACTATGCTTGACTTCCTTCAAAATCAGGAACAGAACCATCTTATGTATAATAGAGTGCATGCAATATGGTGAAAAGTCCACAATATCTATCAGCTGCAAAACAACTGAAACTTGTTGTTTTCAAGGTTTTGTGTCCCTGCTGGTCAAGCTAGAGTTCTTGGAGATGCTGAGCTGGAATTCTTCAAACATCCCACAAATGGGAGTAAGTATTTCTATGCATCAGATTAAATTTGCAGTAACTAAGACCATGATATACAGTCCCAGTGGTTGTCATTTTTACCAAGTGGGATGTTGAGATACAGAATGCTAGGAATGCCTTGAGGAATCAAGGAAAAACTAGACAACAAGCCAAAGAAGAAGCATTCCACTATGTAAGAGAGTGCTTTGAACAGTTGCATGTTATTCAGAACACACCCTATCCACCAAGATCATTTATATACCTTCAAGGTGCTCTGTTAATGATTTTACTGCATGTGGTAGCCTAATGCCCTATTTAGATATGGACCAGCTGTATACTGACTGCAGTCAATTCTCTACTGTAACAGCACAAGTTCTAGATGATGGAGCTCTAAAGATGTTATTTGTCTCAAAGCAGCTAGCTTGTGACAGACTAGCAGCAGAATGGGCAATGAGGTATGACAGGTGAAATATTATAATGACTGAGAAGCTAATGGGTGATAGGAAAATGATAAGGCATAAGGGTTGTTAGTCCAACATCCTATATCCTCTGTGGTAATATTAACATTTACTCAGTACTGAAGATTGATAGAAAGAGAGATGCAAGAAGCATAGTGCAGACAGGGATCATGTGCTTTGCCTGGGTATGATGTGAGTTATTTCAGTATGTCATGATTGTGGTGGCATCAGCTGGCCACATAGAGATAATTTGCAGAGATTTGGATGACTGACTTATCTCTGGCAGTTCCTATACCTCTGTGCCACATTGAAACTGACCACATGTGTTCATCATACACACTGATGTTAGTAGCTGGTGGGTAGTATATTGTGCAAATAAGTACATTACCTGATTAGTCCATCTCTACAATTCTAGAATGTGAGTGTCCTTGCTCTGCAGATGATGTAGAGGCCACATGGACTGACTGGTGTATCTCTACAATTGTAGAATGTGAGTGCCATTAGTCTGCAGATAATGTGGAGGTCACATGGAAGGACTGACCCACTCCATAATTATAGTTAGTGTGTGCCCTTGCTCTGCAGATAATGTGGAGGCCACATGGACTCACTGTCCCACTCTATGATTGTAGTGGGTGAGTGCCCTGGCTCTGTGGATGATGTGGAGGCCACATGGACTCACTGGCCCACTCTGCCATTGTAGTTGGTGAGTGCCTTGGCTCTGAGGATGATGTGGAGGTCACATGGACTCACTGTCCCACTCTATAATTGTAGCAGGTGAGTGCCCTGGCTCTGCAGCATACTCTGCATCTAGAAGTTCTTGTCCTAGGAGCCTCTGCTTGTCATGCTGCCAGGTTGCAACATGTTGATCATCCATCTCACATCCTGGGTATTCTTTGAGCCCAAGGCAAAATACAGAAAATGCATGCAGAAATCAGAAGTGCATGGGAGAAAGATGAAGACTGGGTTAAGATCTTGATGACTCTGTGGTATAGAAATGCGGAAAAGTATCAAAGGGCTGAGAAGGCAATAGTAGAAATAGCCTGGAAATATCTCTGGGGTAAGTTCATCCATACCATGTTATGAAATCTATCCTGATAATCTTGTCAATAGATGGGAAGGACTAGGAAAAGCCATCATTCCATCCACTAAATTGTGTGAAACATTTCTCAATGCCCATGCCTATCTTTGTCTCCTTCTGTAAGGGCAAGCGCTCAAGTGGCACATATTTGTACATGTGTGGTTGTGACATGACTGGAGTAATGCCAGATTAGGGAGTAGAACCTTAGACTTGAACTACTACCTACCTCTGAGCTACTCTGCTGTACTTGTGTATCTGTTTACAACACGACAAGGTTCCACATAGCCTTAGTGTGTGTATAAGTTTCCTCTGACTAAGTAGTTCTACACCTTCCTTTTACAAACCCAAGCACAGCTGCCTGAAATTTTCTACCATTCCATATAGATCATATTTCTGCCTTTTATGCCCTTGTCATGCAATTTCAAATTATGTGGTGATATGCCCCACGGGCTTCTGAGTTCAAAAAGTGTTTTCAATGTTCAGAGCTTCTCCAGATGTCATCTATTCTTGCACTCTATTCTGCAATATTCTTGCACCTAGACTGACAGGAGTCAAAAAGGCCTTGCAAGATATCCTTTAGCCCTATAACAGATTGTGACCTAGAGTGTAAGGGTAGTTGTGGGCATGCTCTTAGGCTTTGTAAACCATGACATTGGGAGCATTGTTGTAATCCTGGATGAAAACTAGATGCCCTTGTCAGTATGGCTTTTTCCTTTCTATGCATTATATATCTTTTTCCCCAACACACTTAATACACATCAAGGGGCAACATTCATGTGACCTCAAAATTTGAATCTAAATCCCACCATTGTATTCAAGAAGTAATGAAATATATCTTCTATATTATCTTCTTGAATAAACAAATTCATCATTACTGAAGTAAATTTTGCACTAGCTCCAACAAATCCCTCTAAGTCTCTCATTCATCACAAGTCAAAAAAATGGTCATGAGAGTCAATAAACTATTGCTCCAGTCAAGGACACTCACCTCACACAGACAAATATTTCATCACAAGACTCAGCATTGCATATGTGCAGAGAAAGCTGACTCAAACATCATAATTATAACAACATTCAACATGATACAAAAACATAGTAGACATTGATAGCAATTGACAAATGCACATGTGGATAGGTGTACTACCCATTACCAGACCGCAGTCCTGACTACTATTACTAAAACCTACTCAATAGCCAACACCATATGGGCACAGAGAACAAACAAACATAATGTATGAGGAAAAATGCATGTACAGACACCCCCAATCCTTGACAATCAAAGCCAATCAAGGCAATTTCCTTCCTTGATTCTTCTCCTAAGTTTGGTGTTGGGGTTGAGGATCTTGCCAGCAGCATCCCTCTATATTCCTCAGCTCCTTCCTCCAGCTAGTCTTGCTGCTAAGTTCATTATCTCCTCAATCTCGGGACCTGACACTTATTCTTCACCCTCCTCCAGCTGCACACTAACCAGGCTATCATTATCCTGCAGCGTGGCCCACTCCTTGATGTATTCATACCCCACAAAGTTGAGGACACTGCAAGAAACATTAGTCACGGTAATCCCTTGCTGTACCCATCCAAAGCCTCTGTAAGAAATAGAAGTCTACCCGCCATCCCCCAAACAAAACTAAAACCTTGAGACACACAAGATCGAAGTCGAAGAGGCAGTCGAAGAAAAGCGAGGGGAAAGAACACCAGAAAACACTCACTAAATACTCCCATCCGCACACCCCACCACCACCTCTTCGTGGCTCAGCTGCATACTCATTGGGTTCTTCTCCGGTGTCGCCAGTCCCATAAACTTGGGCGGTATCGCGCCCTTCAGACCCCTGATATCATCCATGTTCACACTACCAGGGTCGTACTCGGCGAGAGCACCCCAGGCGCCAGTCATAGCAGTGACCTCTGTGTCAATGGACACCTCGGAGGCGGACGTGGTGCCGCGGATGGCAGACTGGGATTGCGAGAGCAACGAAGAGTCGGTGTCAGACTCGGAATCAGACGAGTGCGGGTGAGAGGACACGGCGTGGTGGTTGTCCTTGTCTTGGTGAGTGGACATGAATATCTACGGAGCTCGTCAGCTCCTGTCATCGTTACCTCAGACGCACTGCCAAGGGCACGCCGGGGCCAAAGGGGGCAGTTGCTAAAGGAAAGGCACTACTCACCCTCCGATCCGCCCCCGCTCTCGAACTAAACCTCGTCGCAGTGACCACGCGTCTCTTCCTCGGGTCCACCGCCCCAATCGCCACATCAGGCGTCTCCACCATACCCACAAGCTTCGGCGGCGCAGTCAAAATCGCTGCCCGACCAAACCTAACTGCAAACCCGCCATCTCCTCTACCTCCACCTGGCGTGGTGGCACGAGGAGACGGTGCACCAGGTGACAAAGTACTGGAAGAGTTCGTCGAGAGCGAGAGGCGTGATTTCCCAGAGAAAGAAGAGGGCGGCGGGGTGTTCAAAGAAGATTTGCGCTGCGGTGTCGAGACAGATGAGGTTGAGCGGGAGAGGGAGGAGATGGTTCGAGGGCGCGGGTTGGCCTGGAGAACAGCTGGCGATTTAGGTGTTAAGGGTGTGCTAGGTTCGGTTTGGGAGGGTTCTGTGCCTTCGGTCCATTGAAGATGGAGAATGACGGATTTCGTAGCGCACTGCATGAAGATGGGAGATTCGATGAGAGGAAGACTTGCTAATGAAGGGATGAACGCGTACCGTCATCTGCGTGTCATTCGCCGCAAACCACTGTAACATATTATCCGGCGCCTTGCCCACATGGAATAACTTCGCATTCAACACAGGATCCGTCCCACCCAACTCACTCAGTTTGAACTGCGACATCATCTCCCTCCGCCCTACCCACCCACAGTGCTCCATCAGTACCCCATCTTCTCCGCCCAATCATAATCACTCACGTATCGAAAACACCCGCACAATCCCATCAATCGTGACACTTACCACCCGCTCTCCGCCGCCCTCCTCTCCCCCAACAAGCTGCACCCCAATATTCACGGTAGTCTGCTGCCCGAACCGCACGATTTTCGTGCCCGCGCGCCAGTCCCAGCACACGAGCGCCTTGTCTGCGCCCGCCGAAACGAGGTTCTTCGACGACAACGCGACCGCGCGGATGCCGTTCAGGTGGCCCGCGAGCTGCTGGAGCGGGGTGAAGGTGACGGACGAGAAGAGGTGGACACGCCTGCAGGAGAGAGGAATGATTAATAGGCGGAGAAGAAGGAGAGGAGAAAAGAGCTCACCCGACGTCATGGAAACCCACGACGAACACCTCTGTGCAACGACATTAGGTTTGGGGGTAAGTGGAACGGCGAAGAACTACGCACCTTCTTCTGCGAGGAAGTCCACACAGCTCACAGGCTTCTTGACCTGCAGACACTTCTTCATCTCCCCTGTCTCGATATCCCAGAACCGAATGGTCTCGTCATACGAGCCACTAATCAACCGCTTGCCTGCGCACGCCCTCAGATGCCACAATACTAACTAAAATGTGAAATGACCCACCCCGAAGCAAGAGCGTAGTGCAGTAATTCGTGTGACCGGTCAAGAACCTGATCGACTGCGGGAGCGCGTTTTGGAAGTTGGACTCACGGTGGTGTAACGAGCGATACAGCGGCTCCCTTATAGTAGCCGTGACTAGTCAGCATCTGGACGCCAAGTCTCGTCGCCTGCAACTCACCAGCCCTCAGGCCTCGCAGGCGGCTTCAGCGGCATTGGGTCCGTCGCCGTGATCCTAAGACAGTGGTACCGCCACAGAGCCGGGAGGTGCACCATCTCTTGCCACTTCCTCGACACCTGCACACGCGCCCACACGTTCGTATTGAGATGCAAAGAATACAAAGGGGAAGGGAGGACGGGCACGCACGGGCTCGACAGCCAGCAGCTCCTTGACGTTGAGCAGCCTGAGGATCTTGAAGGACAGATCGGGCGCCAGGTTGCCGATGATGTCGAATGTAGACTTGGCGTATTTTTCGAGGAGGAGGATTTGGAGACGAATGTCACCGGGCATGCATGCTGAACAGGGGATAGGTTAAGAAGGAGTTGAATGGGGAAATGAATAGAGGCGTACAGTCTAAGATGATGGAAATGCTGCAAGACACGAGGATAAACTAGTCAGCTCGAACTGACCATAGCAGAAGAGCACAAGCAAGATAAAGATACACGTCCGATGCAAAGCAACAAGATACATGAAACGGACGTACAGTCTCATCCTCTCCTCCCGACTCAGCCCCCTGATCGCCTTCTTCACTTCTGCCTCACTAAATTGCCCCGCGCCATCCCCCCTGAGCGCCCTCAACAGATCCACATCGCCTACCTCCCCATCTTCGTCCTCGCCGCGCCACCCAGCCCAATACCCGCCGTTCCGCTTCTTTCCCCCGCACACGCAGTACTCGTCCTCGTCGCCCATGACCACACGCGCAGATTCGCCGCCGCGGTCGCGCAGCATCCGGACCTCCGCCTGCAGCGCGTGCAGCTGTGCCGCCGCCGCCGCCTGCGCGCGCTCGAGCAGGCGCTTGTAGTGCAGGATTTTGCGCGTGTGCAGGGAGAGGACTGCATTGAGCGCGGTTTGAATCTGTATCCTCGTCAGTCACCGAGGGAGCACGGAGAAGTACGATCTGGCACTCACCTCCTCGTCCACCTCGCCGTCGCCCGCGTCTGTGAGCAGCTCGAGCGTCATGTCGTCCCCGTCCCACACCGACATCATCGCGTCCGCATCGTCGTCCGTGCTCAGCTCCAGCTTGATCGTCGGCGACTGCATCGCCGGGAACTGCATCTTCTCCAGCGTACGGCTCGCGGGGCTGCCATTCGCGAGGACGGACCGCCCAGACGGGTGCCGCGACGCAGGCGGCCGCTGCCCCGACTTGGGCGTGTTGTTCGCCGACCCGGACTTGCGCGTCGGTGTTGCGTTGGGCGTAGTGTTGTTGTTCCTCTGTGGGCCTTTGGGAGTAGACGGAACAGGCGCCTTGCCCGCCAAGCTTATTGACCCAGAGGAGGGGGAGCGTTTGAGAGTCTTCGGCACGTTCGAGGTCATGGACGTCACCCGTGACCGCGACACCAGCGGGGAGATAGGCGGGTCGGTGAGCGAAACAGAGTCTGTCGAGTACATGGAGATAGATCGAAGAGTGCGGGAGGTAACTACGGAGGGGGAGGGCCTCGAAGGCGTCGTAGCAGGCTGCCTCAAGGACGAACTCCGCGTCACAGGCGAAGGCCCCGTCGAATGCATCGGCGACGTAGACACAGAATCACCCGTATCCCTTCTCGCCAGGCCCGGTACCGGCGCCGACGTCCGCCTCGACGCGTGGAGAGCAGGAATGCGGCGTCCGGCGACCGACCCCAACGGAACGGGCGCGGCGTTCGGCTGGCGCGAGGTGGAGAGCTGGTTGCCGGTGACGGTCGCTCCTGCGCTGGTACCACTCACGTCGCTGGCGTTGGAGGTCGCGCGGGGCTTACGGATGCCCGGCTTGAGCACGCTGGCGACAGAGATGGAGGTGCGCGTGAAACGCGTCGAGGCTTCGGAAGGGGCGGTCGAGGTGCGCGGGCTCGGCGCCATGTTGATTTACTACTCATCATTGCATGGAATGTTGACGAGATTAATGGTCATTATTACACGTTAAAGAACGTGGGGCACGCACCAGAAACTGTCCTATAGACTCCCCCTCAGTGTCCTCCCCAGCAGAGTCTGCTCTACGATGCCTAAGGCCTAAGACAAGCTAAACACGCACACGATGGTCACCAGCGCTCAGGCTCAAGTGAAGGGGTCGTAGAACGAATAAGAAAGGTTTATTATTGCCGTCGTCGTCGTCAACCTACACGTGGAGGAAACGCCCATGGTCGTACTTTTAAGGTTGTCATCTTGCCTAATTGGGAGATATCCGTGTTCGCTGTGCATCTCATTGGCCGCCACAAGGAACGGAGGCTTTTGACAGAAGAGCAACTATAGCTGCGAGAGACTAGTTGGCTCGATGGCATTATTCGATGAAATAATACAATGACAGAGACACATCGTGAATGGTATAGAAGGACAATTAATATCATCTACAAAAATCTGCAAATGGTAATGTTGGCAGAGACAATTTACTGACCAAATAAGATATGAACGATACTACATCACCGCCCCTCCAAACCTCCTTCGCCCTTTAAAAACATATAGCTACCTTCTCGCCGTAGCCGCTCTTGAACGAGACGTTATGCTCAGAGACCCATTTCTGCAGACCACCACCAGCCCAGAGCCGGCTCAGAGTTGCCAGCCTCTATCGTCACATGCCTAACAGGTCATCACAAAGCATACCACATTCTACACAACCTCCATCTCCTCATCCATTCCCTCACAACACATACATCTCCCCCACGGACACTGTGCACGCAGCGACGACGTGCGAAGCCACGTTGCCCTGGAGTGGCGAGCCGAGGAGGATAGAGGGCCCAGAAACAGACAAGATAGACAAGAATGACCAGAGACAGACAGAACAGACAGACGGCCAAGAACGAAGGACTCGCCACACCTTGCGAGGGAGCGAGGACAGCTGGTGAATCAAGGTGGTACTCATTAATTACTAATTAGGAACCTTACCAGAGAAGTGACGGTTGGCACGTTTATTGATGCACTCGAGGATAGCTGAAGTGGGTTCGATAGGTGCAATTGCTGAAGAGTGGACTCGATAGGCGCTGCTGCTAGCGCTACAGACATCGAAAGATACGATGCTATCGAGGTGCGAGTACCAATACGTCGGGGAATTTGTGGGGGATCGGATATCGGTTTCGTTGGACGTATGATGGAGATGCTGGACGTACAACAATGAGTAAGGGTGAGCTAGGGAAAGGGTGGGACTCACCAAGCGTCTATAATACAACTCGTAATACAAAGACTTGGTTTGTTAGTACAGCATACATAGCCTTTTCCGTATTCGCACAACCGCACATCTGCAAACCTTCTCCCCTCCTCAATCGAATACGCCCCCGCCGTCAATAATAATCTATCCGGCATCAGCTCGCCATCCCCCACGCAGTCCAGTCCGAGCACTTACGTTCTGCCCGTTCACAAACCTCGCCGCATCCGACACCAAATACGACACCAGGCCCGCGACGTCGTGGGGCGTGCCGAGCGTGCCTGTCGCCGTCGTGCTCTTTTGCTGAAATACACCGCTATCAGTCACAGTACCGGTGGGAGGAGGAGGAGGAGGAACTGAAACTCACGGCTTCGACCCATGACCCTTTGGGTGCGCCCGATCGGGAAGTGTGGTACGCGTCAAAGGAGGCGACTACGGGGATTGATCAGGGACGGGAGGAGAGAGGATGGGAGGGGACGCACGGAAGGCCGTGTCGATAGGCCCGGGGGCGTATGCGTTCACTGTGATACCATACTTGCCCCACTCGAGCGCTACGTTGAAAATTCGCATACGATACCTAGTGAGCACCAGAAATCCTCCACTCACCGGCGCTCTGCGTAAGCCCGCGTATGGCGAATTTGGAGGCGCAGTACGCGGCGGTGTCGCGCATCCCTGTCTTCCCCGCGATCGAGCACGCGCCGACGATCCGGCCGCCCTTGCCTTGCTTGACCATCTGCGCCGCGGCGTGCTTGTAGCAGAAGAACGTGCCTCTTGCGTTGATGTTCATTAGGCGATCCCACTCGTCTGCGGATGCTGAAACGGGAATATTTAGGGTGTGTCAACGGGAGGGTGAGATGGGGGGCGTACTCTCGAGAATGGGCTTGTTCACGGCAACACCCGCGTTGGCTATCATCTGCGATCACCTTCGTATCCACTACTTACCACACATGGGGGATACTGACCGCGTCGAGACCGCCGAACTCTCTCACCGCGGCGTCCACCAAGGTCTTGACATCCTCCTCACGACTGACGTCTCCCTCCACGAGAATGACTTCCACGCCAGAGTCCGCTGTGACTTCCTCGCGCAGGGACACGAGGGCGTCGCGGCTGGAGGCGACGTCGTTGAGCGCGAGGGTGAACCCGTCGTCGGCGAGGCGTTTGGCGATGCCTCGCCCGATGCCTTGGGCGGCGCCTGTGATGATGGCGACTTTTCTTCGATTGGGCGCGGCCATGGAAAGTACTTGTAAGTGAAGAGGTTGACCAACGTTGGTACTTATAATTTCCACGGATCTCTGACATAGGGAGCGGCATGTCTCGCCGGGCAGCCTCGTCTACCCCGGCCTGGACAACTGGCTTCTCTTCGTTCCTGCCTTCCTCCTCTCCTGCTCACCTAACATGCCCTTGTCATCTACGTTTTCGCCGCGGGTCCAGCATAGTCTGCTCGGGAGGAGTCAAGCTCATCGATGTTATGGCGCTTCTCATTTCACTTGTAAGTTGTGGAGGTAATTACACCAGGATGGCTCACCGGGCCGGTCTGGACTCTGCCTGTCTTTCCCGGCCCGGTAAACCCGCGTCACAGCGAGATGTGATCCCAACGTCCTAAAGGCCTAATCATTCATACTCCTCCCCCTTCTGCCTCCACCCACACCCTCTCCATGCATGCCTGGGCGCTATTGGCGGGATGGAGCTCGTTGGTGCGGTAGGTATAATTGGTGTTTGGTTTCCGGTCTTCTGGTTCTCTCGTGTCGGTTTCATACTTTTGGGCCGTCGTTTTTATCGCTCCCTTGAGTTCTGCGTCGGGTCTGTTTATTCATGCCTGACATAATTTCTGCGTCGTCGTTTTCCTCGCTTGACTGCTTCCGAAGAACGCATCCAGCATGCTGATACGTGCAGATCATTTCTGCGGTAGCACAGGAGCAGCAGGCGATCCTCCTCGCAGGTTATCCACGTATCATACCCAGATGCGTTTCTTCTGTCGCCCCCCACATCCCCCTGCCCCTCCCGTGCACACTGACATAGGATGGTTATGGATGACCACCGCGGAAAGATAAGGCGCTCACGATCGCATCAACTACGGCGCGTTCACGAGGTTACTGCCATCAGGTCTACTGTGAGTCGGTGAAAGCTTCCCTGCTCTGTCGTCTGTGTGCTCTATCTCATTCCGGCCGTTAACTCTTATCTGTTCCTGACCCTCCTCGGCTTCCCGTTCCCCAGACTACTTCGTCGACGGAATGTACGCGTTGTGTAGTTGCCCACCACAAATCCCCGGTCGTATTTGGACTAGTCGCACCTCAATTCTCCTTTCTAGTGCGGATCAAGCACTGTGCAAAACCGTATCTTTCGCGACTCCACCTATTAATTCTGCGCCTATCGAGTCCGCCACTCCGGCTGTCCTCGATCACGTCCCTAGACAATGAGTACCGCTCTCCCGAGCGTGAGGTGGTCTTCGTCTTCACCACTCCCCCAGCGATGTTATGGCGCTTGTGAGTCCCCCTCCACCCGCAGCTGTCCCACTCGCGCCCCGGATCCTTCATTGGCGCGATATTCAGTATTTCGTACTGGCTCTCTTGTGTCAATTTCGTACTGGCTTTCTCGTGTCCGTTTCGCACTGGCTCTCCCGTGTTGATTTCGTGCTGGCTTTCTCGTGTCCGTTTCATACTGGTCTTCTCGTGTAAATTTCGTACTGGTCTTCTCGTGTAAATTTCGTACTGGCTCTCGTGTCAATTTCGCACTTTCGAGTGCTCTGTGTCAATTTCGCACTTTTGTACTGGCTCTCGTGTCCGTTTCGCACTTTCGTCGTTCTCTCGCGTTCTGTGTCGATTTTGCACTTTCGAGGTGTCTGTGTCGCTTCGCACGATTCCCGCTCCTTGTTCAACGTGCGGATCTGCTCCTTGCTCAACGTGCGGATCGTCTCCTTCGATTTGCAGGTCTTCTCCGTGCGGATCTTCTCCTCGCTTGACGCGCTGACGTGCGGACGTGCAGACGTTCTCCTCCCTCGACGTGCAGATCATCTCCTCCCTCGATGCGCAGGTCTGCTCCTCCCTCGACGTGCAGACCTACTCCTCCCCCAACGACGCATCTCTCGCAGGTGCACCCACATACATTCCTCCCCCCGCCCAATTATAACTTATAAATGCCACTGCGGAAAGACTGGTCGGGATCTTGAGTGCGGCGAGTCTTCCCTGCTCCGTTTGCTCTCAGCCGTCTGCGTGTTCTATCTGTTTCCTGCCGTCTGTGTGTTCTGTCTGTTTCCAGCCGTCGGTGTGTTCTATCTGTTTCCAGCCGTCTGTGTGTTCTATCTTTTCTCAGCCGCCGGTGTGCTCTATCTGTTCCCAACCGTCGACTGTTACATGTTTTCAGCTGTCGGTGTGCTCTATCTGTTCCCAACCGTCGACTCTTACCTGTTCCCAGCCGTCGGTGTGCTCTATCTGTTCCCAGCCGCCGGTGTGTTCTATCTGTTTCCAGCCATCGGTGTATTCTATCTGTTTCCAGCCGTCACCTCCCCCCTCCATCCTCCCGCACTTCCCAAGCAGCATGGCGCCGTGGGGAATGTACGCGTTGTGCGTTCACCCGCCGAATTGTACGCGTTGTGCAGTCACCCACCACAAATCCCCAGTCGCCCACTTTTCCTTTCGCCGTCTGTATCGTGCTAATTCTGTACTAGCTGTACCTATTAATTCCACTCTGCAGCAGCTGCGCCTATTACCGACTCCATAAAACCAGCGAGCAGTGCATCACCCACACGTTCTCCAGCGGGCACCACCAACCGTCCTCCACAACATTAATATTAATATCGGTCCTTCGTTTTCCAGCTAACCGTTAAACCTCCCATCTATTACTACCATCACCACAAATCCATACTAGCGCCGTAAACGTCATCACATTCATCACGTACTTATTATTACAAACCGGAGGTATACAGTACTATAGTACAAACAGAACAGCGGAACCGCGGAATAAGATGAACGGTCGTCATAAGCGTGAGTGTCACGTCACGAGTGCACCATCTCCTCCCGTCACGAGCGTCTACCACAGCATCTATCTCCCGCTGTGAAACTCGAGCTATGGACGCTCAAACAGCGCTCGCATCAGCCTTCTCCGGGCGCTTCTTCTCGTCCTCCTCCAGTGAGGGAGGGGCGGTGGCGGCGGTGGCGGGCGCGCGGCGGGCGGCGCGGTAGGAGAGGACGGTGGACGTCAGGGCGAAGAGGAAGGCGATCCAGGGGATGATCGCGATGAGGCGGACTATGGAGAAGAAAGGAGAGGGGGGGGTTAGTGTGCGTAGCAAGGGAGGGAAGGAATACGCACGGTAATGAATATGCTTGTACACGCCCGTCACCCCCAGCTGGTTCTGCACGCTCTGTATCACACTCGGCGGGAGTTCGACCCCGCCCAGGGACGCATGCACCTTCGCCTGCCTCCGCGCCACAAAGTCGCTCGTCGGCACGGCGGCAGCGAATATAAACACGGTCGTAAACGCGAGGAGGTGGCTCTGGAGGGGGAGGGAGCCGAGGAGCGGGACGGGGAGGAAGGAGGAGAGGAGGAAGAGGAGGGACTCGACGAAGAGCAGGCCGCAGGCGCCGGTGAGGGCGCCGCCTGCGCCGAGGATGTCCGCGGTGGAGATGGAGATGGACGCGGCGGCGGGCGCTGCGTGGCGGATTTCTGATTTCTGGTGGTTGGATCTGTGGGGATTAATTAGCGCCGTTCGAGGGCAGAGGAGAGGACGCACTTTACGACGGCGGAGACGCCGAGGGCGAAGCCGATGACGCCCCAGGCAAAGGCGAGGGCGAGGGACGTCAGGCGGAGGAGGCGCAAGCTGTCGCGGGCCATTTTCGCTAGGGCAGACGCCGTGCCCGCTGCATTTTATAGGTATTAAATCCACGGGGTTCACTCCAAGATCAACTGACACGCTGGGCTTCTTCGGGCGCAGAGAGAAGATCCGGCGAGTGCGGGGGAGATTGCCTGTCGCGGGGCCCCGTATGTGGGGGCCACTGATGACGCTCCTATTTTTAGCTCGGACGACGCGATCATGCATCACGTCAGCGCACCCGCGTCATGGCCTTCGATGGGCGGTCGGGTGAGCAGCCGTCCATACGGCAGGCAGCCCCCGTACGCTCAACACTCGGTCACGCAACCACACACTCTGCACCGTGATTGTCCCTCGGAGCCTGCAGCCCGGTCTTGGCGACGATTCGCCTCAAACACGCTCTGAGAGAGATGCACCCCAGAATCCCCTTCCATGTCACATTGCGTGAGCCCGCGTCTTCTGCGCCCAATTCTGATAAATGCGCCCAACGATTCACGGATGTCGTCCCCTCGCGATTCAGGTTATCGTCCCCTCGCGACTCGGGTATTTCTAGGACGGAAGCGCTGATCGTCGGGGATTCGGGAAATTAGAAGCGTGTCGCAGGCAATTTTAGCGCTCTACCGTACGTGACAGCGTTGCAGTGCATCGTGTCAGGAGTTGGTTAAATTGACGTCCGATCCTCGCGCATCGCTCGGGTCCGACTCGATTTTACCTGACGTCCGAGAGACCTCGAGCATTCGACTGACCGACTCATCCACACATGCGCGCTGCACTCCTTGACCGTGTTCGACACTAACTGGCGCCCAATCGGACCGGCCACTCCTCGGAGCCGCGCACCAATCAAACGCGTGGGTTAGAATTTAGAGGTCACCCCATTCGGACGGGCGTATTAGAATTTAGATATAGAGGTCACCCCATTCGAATAGACGTGGCACCCTCCTAGGGCCACCGGCCATCAGATGCGCATATAATCCGTGCTGACTCCATTTCCACCGATGCGTTTCGCTTGAGATCACTGAAATGTGTTCCAGCTCATAATATTGGTATGCGTCCGACGTTCGGGCCCGCCGACATATCATTTGCACACCGCGTTCTGGCTCATTGGTATATTGCACACCGCGTTCTAGCTCGTCGACATATGTATTGCACACCGCGTTCTGCCTCATTAGTATATTGCAAAACTCGTCCGAGATATTCGAAAAACGTATTTGATCAACACGACGTTCAACGGGCTCGCGGGTATCCAGCAGACCAACCTCCCGACGCCCACCCTCACTACCCTCTCCCGCCCTCCCAATCCAGACACCCACATCCCGCAGACGCCTCCATCCAGCCGACCCCATTCGACCTCGGCAACATCCAACACCCCGCGGTCGAGCTCACGATATCCAGCAGACCGCGTTTGAGCTCACGATATCCAACAGACCGCGTTTGAGCTCACGATCTCCAGCAGACCGCGTTCGAGCTCACGATATCCAGCAGCCCGCGCTCCAGAACTCCCCGGCAGCGTGATCCTGGCTCGGAGCCCCGTCTTCGTCGCGCAGGGACACGTCGCCCCTTCATTCCCTTCCCTTCCCTCACCCGGAAATCAACTCTAAAAATGCAATTCAGGTATTCCGAGGATGCGGCGCGAGTGCACTGGTATTATTGACGTCTTTTCGGGCACGTCGGAGCGAAACATCCGCTCGCGATTCAGCAGTGGGAACCTCGAAGCGCTGGTGGAACGGGAAGACCAGAAACGTGTCGCAGGCTTTAGCGCTCTAGGGTTCGATTGATTGCACCAGTCCTTGTTGGCATCCGACTGCGTCAAGAATGAAACAATGACCCTCGTCCGAGGTCGCTAGTGTCCCTACCAGCCGACTGTGCTCGAGTTTCCCGAGTCTTGACGTACGAGAGATCACCTTTTAGGTGACGACCGTGTGCGACTGACCGTTCACCCGATGCACCCAAGCATCCGCTCACGGTTCAGGTGTGGCACGGTGAGATCACGAGGCGCCGAAGGATAAGGAAGACCAGAACGGGGTTTTAGTGCTCTAGCATCTCACTACGAGCTGAATGCACTCGAGTGTCTCGAGTGTCTTGTCGGTGACGACCGTGCACCCAAGCACGCTCGCGATTCACTGTGGCACGGGGATCAGAAACGCGTCGCAGGGGGTTTTAGCGCTCTGCCATTCGATTGACTGCACCAGTGTTGCATTTTACGGGCATCCGACTGTGTCAAGAATGAAATAATGACCTCCGATCCGCGTGTCGCTAGTGTCCCTACCAGCCGACTGTGCTCGAGTGTTCTGAATCCTGACGCACGAGAGGTCATCTTTTAATTGACGAGACTGACTGATGTTTATGAAGACGGCATTCGAGTATACTGGCTCCATCTTCGAGCTGACAATGACATTCAAAGTGCCTGGCGGACTGTGTTTGTCAGTGAGGTGACCACTATTCTGTCAGACGTGAGCACTATCCCGTCAGACGTGTCGAGGTGGCCCCTGTCCTGTCAAACGTGTTCGATTCAAGGTGACCGCTATTGTGTCAGATGTTCGAGGTGATCACTATCCTGTCAAATGTGTTCGAAGCGACCTCGATTCAGAGTCCGGACGGGCGTATTAGAGGTCAGCTCCATTCGTATGGACGTATTTGCTGTGCTGAGATGGGATCAAGGCGACCGGCATGCGGATCCGCATATCCGTGCTGATTCCGAGCTCACCGACATCCGGGAAACCGGATGACACTGTGTTCGACTAGGAACCGGCGTTGCGAGTTACTTGACCACTAAAGCAGTGCGCTCGACCTCTGATCGTTCAACGGGCACCTCGGCTTGCTCGACCTCTGAAGCGATGTGCTAGAGGTTGCTCGACCACTGATGCGGCGCACTCGAGTAGCCCAGAATCTGAAGCGGTGTGCTCGACTTGCTTGACCTTCGAAGCGGTGCACTCCAGTTGCTATACCTCTGAAGCGGTGCGCTTGAGCTGCTGGACCTTGAACAGGTGCGTACTCGAGCGGCTCAACCTGTGAACAGCAGCGTTCGAATGCTCGACTTCTGAAGCCGTGCACTCAAATTTCTTTCCCTCGGAACTGGACCCTGGTGCACTCGAGTAATTTCTCGACCTCTGAACGGGTGCATACTCGAGTTGCTTTGCCTCTGAAGCGGTGCACTCAAATTGCTTGACCTCTGAACGGGCACACTTGAGTTTCTCGACCACGGAAGCGGTGCGCTCGGCTTGCCTGACCATTGAAGCAGGCCACTCGAATTGCATACGAGTTTCTAGACCTCTTAACCGGTGCATTCGGCCCGTGAACGGGTGCACTCGAATCGCTTTACCTCTGAAGCGGTGCACCAGAGTTAATTGATCTCTGAAGCCGTACGCTCGAGTTGCTCGACCTCTTAAGCGGTGGACTCGAGCTACTCGACCCTTGAGCGGTGGACTCGAATTTCTTTACCTCTGAAGCGGGGCGCTCGGGTTGCTTTCCATCTGAAGTGGTGCACTCGAGTTTCTTTACCTCTGAAGCGGGGCACTTGGCTCGCTCGACCTCTGAATCGGTGCGCTTGACCTTGAACAGGTGCGCTCGAGCTGCTCAACCTCCGAAGCGGGGTGCTCGGCTTGCCTGACCACTTAAGCAGGCCACTCGAAGTGCACTCGAGTTTTTGAAGCAGCGGCGTGCTTGAGTTGCATTACCTCTGAACGGGTGCCTCCGAGTTGCTTAGCTTCTGAGTGGGTGCGTTCAAGTTGCCTGACCTCTGAACGGGCACACTCGAATTCTTTACCTCTAAACGGGCGTGCTCGAGTTTCTTTACCTCTGAAGCGATCACGCAAGTTGCGTAACCTCCGAAGCGGTGCACTTGAGTGGCTTGACCTCTGACTGGGTGCGTACTTGAGTCGCTTTACCTCTGAACGGGTGCACTTGGGTTGTTTGACCTCTGAACGGGTGCGTACTCAAGTTGATTGGCCTGTGAACAAGTTCCTTGACCTCTGTACGACGTGGGGCCGAGCCAGAATGTCAGGGACCTCGCCGAGCCAGAAGGCAAAGATGAGATCAGGGTGCAGGGAATGCAGATAGAGATTGTCAACAGTATACGAGTGGAGGCCGTCGAGGGCACGCAGTGTGGAGATCGTCGAGAGCGTGCAGGGCAGAGAGCGTGAGGGGATGCAGTGTGGAGAATGTCGAGAGCCGGCAGAATGGAGATTGTCAAGGGCACACAGGATAGAGACTATCAAGAGCAGGCACAGTAGAGACTATCAAGAGTAGGCAGAGTAGAGACCGTCGAGTGTATTACTGTGGAGATTGTCGAGAGCGTGCAGAGCGGAGATCGTCGAGAGCATACAGTATGGAGATCGTCAAGAGCATACAGAATGGAGGCCGTCAAAAGTATGCACAGCAGTGACAATCAAGAAGCAGGCAGAGTAGAGACTATCCAGAGCAAGCAGAGGAGAGACCATAAAGAGCAGGCAGAGTAGAGACCATCGTGATCAGACAGAGTGGAGATCGTCGAAGGCATGCAGGCAGAATAGAGACTATCAAGAGCAGGAAGGACAGAGGCCATTGAGGGCATACGTAGTGGAGACCTCCGAGAACATTTCCAGCAGGGGTGAAACCAATCGACGTTGAGAACAGCAAGAGCGGTGGGGACCAGCGGTGCCAAGAAGACCAGAAGTCGATGTCAGTGGTGCCAGTCAAGACCAGAATTCAATGCCAGCAGCGCTAGTGAATAGTGAATGACCCGAGCAACCAGAGGCTCGAATGACAAAGACAGAACAAAGCCGTCGGTGAGTAAAAGAGAGACGCTCGTACCAGAACCACCTAAAGAGGTCTGCGGAAGAGGAAGCGAGGAGAACCAAGCAGCGTGGAAAGAACTAGGTTGACGACGAGTAAGATATGCGTACAGGCCATTGGTCCGAACCGAGGAGGAAGGGGGAGGCAGGCAGCCGTGAGTAGATAGTGTAGACAGAGACCTCAGAGTGGTAAGGCAACGCAGAGCCAAGACACTAAGGCTCAGAAACAGAGGAAAGCCGTCGACGAGTAAAAGAGAGATGCTCATACCTGAACAAGTTACAGAGGAAGCGTGGAAAGAGTTAGCTTGAAGAGGAACAGAATATGCGTACAAGCCATTGGTCCGAACAGTGAGGAAGAAGGGTGCAGCCGTGAGTGGGTGGCACGGACACAAACATCAGTGTGGTAAGACTCGCCGAGGAACAAGATATACGTACAAGCCATTGGTCCGAACCGAGGGGGAAGGGGTGCAGCCGTGAGTGGGTAGCACAGACACAGATCTCAGAGTAGCAAGGCACGCAGCGAAGGCAATATCTCTATCATATGGAGTTTGAGGCCAGAAAAGTGCGGGGAAAGTTGAGATGATTGCTATGGAGAGGAAGAGAGAGAGGGGAGGCATGACAGGCCAGGATAAGGGGCATGTCTAGGCAGCCAGGCTGAAAATTGGGGCAATTGGTTGATTGTCGCAGCGCTCTCAAGACGTGGCAGGATTTAAGCACCAGGGAGACGTAGACAAAGAGTGAGATAGCAATGGCGACTGGGATCCGGGGTACCGAAAAGTGCAGGACATCCTGGATGGAGAAAAGCAAATGATAGTAGACCGCTTGCTATGAAATCGAGACGGAGACGCTACGACTAGAGGATCATTACTCGCGTGGGATGGGAGTAGACGATACTGGCAGGGAGAGGAGGTATACAGAGACAAGAGCAGCGACAGATACTTAGTGGTGGACAAGATCCGCAGCAAACCGCCGATGCCTTTCAAACGGTTCAGAGGAGGGCCGAAGAGGGACACAGAACACCAAAGGATAGAGTCGACCGCGTGTCGGGTTGGTATCGCGGATTATGATATCTGATGATGATGGCGTGGTTTGGACTGTCCACTAAGAACGCAAATACGCAGATGAGGCGGGAGCGGGAGGTATTAAGGTCGCGACGCCGAGGAGAGAAAAGATGCGACGGCGATGCAATAGGCATCTTGAACCGCGAGACCCTCCCAGGAGAAGATCGAAGAGACACACACAAGCGATTTGGACAGAGGAATCGGTGGCGAGGGATCGGATCTTTGAGGAGTGGCGGCTCACAGTACAGTACCATTAGTAATGTCAAGCAAGTAGACGGCGATACCGCGCAGCGACAATAGAAGAAAGCTAAAGAACGAACAGAGCCAAATGCACACCGTCGAAGAAGCCCAGGAAAAGTCGCCAAGAGGCAAACACTGAGGGAGTAGTCACTAGATCACGATTTGAAAGCACCAGAGATGGTGCGCGGCCGGAAGGAGATGAACAGAGTTATCCGTGGTCGAGAGAAAGATGTGCTGATGGTGAGTAGAGCGAAATTGCCTGCATTTTATACAGCGGGATGTGGCGTGTGGCGGCTGGCGGCTGGCGGCTGGCGGGTTGACGGCTGGCGGGACGCGACGGCTCTCGTCACGGTGGCTGTGTGAAGCGCGGTCAATCACGTAACGCCTTTCGCGCCACACGCCACATTCTTCTTACGAGCTCACTTTGCACTGCCAGAGATGCTTCTCCGGCTGTCCAATGCATCGTGTTTCAAATACAATCGCGAAACAATGAAACCACACCATTCCTTCTAATATGTACTTCCATATCATTGCAAGTCGATAGAGAACGGACCAATACCAGCTCAATCCGGGTAAGATCCAACAACGCAACCTGCAACTTCCATACCTCACGATACTCCTCTACCACCTTCACTACCCATCATGCCATCTTTCCGACGTTCACCTCGCCTCAGTCAGGCAAATCCCATGAATACACCTTGCCCGTATCCTCGCCGTGGTACAATATCTCCCTGAAACCAAGAACATCAGCGTCAGCACCCACCCCACACCCTCCACTTCATAGAGTAGACATATAGGAAACTCACCCAACGAACTTCAGCGCACTCACCCTCACCCTTCGTCCCCCGCTCACCTTCAATTCTCTCAGCGTCTTAAACGCCCATCCTTCTCCAGAGTGCTCCCAAGTCAATAAGGAGATGCGCCCGTCCTCGCTGCCCGCGGCGAGTACAGGGACGGGGGCGTAGTCGCGCTCGAGAAAGGCGAGGGAGGTTATTGGGTTTGCAGGGGTTTGCGTTCGTGGAGGAGTCGAAGCCAGTTTCGACGGGATGATCGATTCGGAAGGTGTCGGAGATAAGTCTAGCTGGAGCGAATTTGAGGATGGGAGCGAAGTTGAGTTCGCGGTACGCTGTTCGTGGTTTTCCTGTGAGGTGGTGAGGTCATGGAAGCCTGAGGGAGAAACAAGAACATCAGAGGTAATGGTGATAGTCGGAGGTGACAGGGATGGTGTAGGCCTAGGCAGGAGAGACAAGACAACGATCGGTCGCGCGTTGACGGTGTGCAGCGCGAGGGACGTGCGTGAGCAAATCGCAATGTATCCCTATTCACCCGCGTCAATAAACGGAATCTTTCAACATCAGAAGTAAAAATGAGA
This sequence comes from Neolentinus lepideus HHB14362 ss-1, assembly GCA_001632425.1. Lineage (NCBI taxonomy): Eukaryota > Fungi > Basidiomycota > Agaricomycetes > Gloeophyllales > Gloeophyllaceae > Neolentinus > Neolentinus lepideus. The sequence goes on along the minus strand of KV425569.1, from coordinate 19,229 downwards.
CGCTCACTGTACTCTCATTGATCGCTACACACTCTACCCCCCCTCCTACCCCACCTTTCTCCTGCCAGATACTCCTCACGTAAATGCCCCTGTTCAAGTCCCACAGCACCGCGCTCCCATCTTTAGACCCACTGACCACCAGGGCCCACGCCTTGCTCGCAGTCACGCACGTCACTGGTCCCGTATGTGCCCGCAATGTATGGAGTAGTGTCATAGAGAAAGTAGGTGAATGAGAGACCTGCCAAAGCCGCACAATGTGGTCTGCCGAACCCGTGACGAGATTGTCCGCATCCGCGAATGCCGCACACGTGCAGCAAAGGGATTCGAGAACTTGCACGACCTACATCCAGCGCACAATGTCGAACGAGATACACGAGGAGTCAGCGGAATTGAGAGAGGAGAAAGGAAAAACAAGTACCTTGCGATCCACCATAACTCTGATCTCCCCGTCCGCGTTCACACCTAGCCTGGTGGGGCCCCACTCGACGCGCTCATATGGCCTCGAGGGCGCACACAGCGTTCCAGGGGCGCAGGGCACGATCTTCTCGCCGATCAGGTCGATCACAAGGTCTGCAACTGGTGTGTTTGGGCCGAGGTCTGCGTCCATGCAATGTCAGTTCTTATGCAGGTGGAGGGAAGGGAGGGAAAGGAAAGGAGAGCAACACACCTCGAAGCGGCCTAGCATTTTGTTGCAACATGTGATAGTCTTCCGCTATCCCGTGCAATTGGCCCAGCGGAAGCGTTGCAAGTCCGTGCATGTATCGCAGTGGGTGGGGCTGACTGAAGAGTTTACGGGGGGTCTGGCCGACTTCAGCCAGACACAGATCTCAGTCAGCGGACTAGGTTGGTATCCAAGACAGTGGTACAGCGTACAGTTGTGAATGATGCCAACGGTGGCTTCGCGTTCAAGGTCGTCCGTGATCGCATCGAGGTCTACATAGCCGAGTTAGTATCAAAGAACAACGCGGGGGAGGAAACGACAGACCGATGGACCCTTCATAGCTCAATGGATGGAAGACGTTCAAAGAGTCCGGATCCCGCTGTTTACACCCCCAGATAAGATCTATCCATGCGGGTAGGTTCTCGCTGACGTAGTCGCTCTCCAGAGCCTAGTGAAGAATTGGAGGACATCAATAAAGACAGCAATGACTATAAGGAAATTTTGATGTACTCGACGGTTCATTTCGATAAATAGCAACGGATCCTGTTTGGCCCACGGCGGCAACTTCACGTCGTGGACGCGCTCGCCTGTCTGCTGCACACCAAAGTCGACGTTCGCAGAGTTCTCAAGGAACCTAGTGGGAAGTGGGGCGAGTGGATACGTGCACCATCAGAAGAGATGACAAATCCTTACTCAGGGCATGTGAAGAACTCTGGGATGAGCTCACGGACGTCGCCTCGGATATCCCTCGCCGCGGAGTCGTAAGCTCTGGCCATGTCGCTGCGATAACAGTCCTCACTCAATCATTGTCCCATCAGAGCGATTCACATTATTTACCTGAACAGACGATCTGCCAAATCCCAGTCCCCTCCCTATCGGATCAGGTCAGCATGTTGTAATTCGAAGAGACGGACAACATACTTGGAGAGTCTTGAACATATGGGTGAATGGAGACAGCCGGATGAGGAAATGGCATACAATCATGGAAGAGCTGAAGTGTGTGCCGTAGTGGAATGGCTTCTCCCCTACACTTTCAAGGTTTTGGTAACGCTGGAAGGCGTCCACCGCGCGCGCCTCAGTCAGTGCTCCCATAGGTTTGTTGAGACTGGACACAACCGATATTAGCTTTCTGGTTCATGCTTTGCATCCCAGGCGAGAACGGGGAACATACTCTCGATAGACACTTGGAGACGTCAAGTCTAACGTTTCAGAACTGTAGTCTTGCAAGACCCAAGCTGACGACCGTATAAGCTGCAAACATCAGCTGAATCGATAGATACTCACGGAAGACTGGGTACTGAGTTGCGTCCGCCGGCGTCCGTCCTGAGATCTGGTTAATGATGCTTAAATATGTGAACTATAACATCAACGAACTATTCATCAGTGTGCACGAAGCGAGATAGAGTCAAGCGGAACATACGTTGCTGATCTCTCGTGCCTGCCATCTTCTCTGCGCAGTCGCTAACTCATCAGCTCGAAGGCCTCCCAGCACTTTCGCGCTCATTTTCCCCAGGAGTGGAGTTTTGAGTATATTGCCAGCGGGTGTCAGACTGTCCCCAGTTGCCCTACTCGTTACTGAAAGTGACAGCCTCTGTGTCATGTCCAGCCTCTGCTGTTTGTTCGCAAACACCACAAGAAGTGACCGGTTATTACGGAAATAAAATTCGAGGCTACGGTCCATTCAGAATCCTGCTGAAGACATTGTACGGTGAACACCTACCCAACGTCACGGAACAGGAAGGTGCGATCGCTGAATCCAACAATCTGGTGGTATGACCTGTTAGCGGGAATCGGATGTCAAAGACAGTATAATATCAGGTCCAGAAATGTGGACGAACCATCTTTGAGCCCTCTGCGTGCCATTAAGTTCGAGGATACTGCCAGGAATCAAAAAGAGTTTCTTGGGGGCGTCCTTAGCGTCAATGACTTCTCCGTCGTCATTTTCCACCAACCCATCGAGCATGTACAAGTGGGTTCTACCTAAGATAAGTAGACCAACTATCAATCAATTGCCCGTCAAAAGCAAGAGCGTTAGTGCTTGAGCAAGCTTCAGTGCAGATTAGAGTAACACTCACGAGATGAATCCACACCTGTAATCCTAGCGATGGTGCATACTGCTTCAATAACATCTCCGGGCTCAAGTTCATGTCGGACACGACGATGCTTATCATCTTCAATATCTTCAGCCAGATCAGCTTTGTTAGCAAAGTATGCATTAGTGATGTTCTTGAGTACGCATAAGACAGCCAACCATCCACATCAGTGACAGACATCTCGTAGCTTTCGGCCCAAGGAGGCACGTCCACTCGGGAAACAGATTTGGGGTCCACATCGGCTGCATCGATGAAACGACTACCGGAGAAATCGCCAAGGTGCGGGATAGACAGCTTAGCGTCTCCTGATTCTAGTTTCTTTCTATCGCAGTCCTGGGTGAACGGGTCAATCTGTGCATTTTCTTTAACTCCTTACCTAACACGATAGGGTCCCTCCGTCTCGTCGAGTCGCCAAAACTTTAGAGATTCGGGTTGGGCCCACAGACTTCGCTCACAGTCTAATACCAGAATCCACTGATGTAAACGCGACACTTGTCTGCGATGCTCACGCCTGAAATCCCATCATAAGCGCAGAAATAACAGAGACTTGACACACGTACAAGTCAAGGACCGTCTTTCGCACTCGTTTCTTCTCCGAATCAATGACCATTTTTCGCCAATCCGAAAGTCGGCTAAGGGACTTGAGAAGAACTCTCTCTCCGACCTGCAAGCTGAGCCTGGAAGAGAGCATGCGCGATCCAAAGGCTCTCCGACCACCGGCAATCACATTTGGATCAATGTCAGCAGGCTCTCCTGCACCTGATTGGAATAGATTCTGAGAGGATTGCAGAAGGTCTAAAATCTAGCCCGATGTAAAGTATCGTCCGTGAGCAAGATGAGAGCTCACTCACTTCCCGTTTCTGAGTGCTTACAACAGAATTATCAAGAGCAAGACTTAATCCGAAATGAGACAATTTCTCTAAAAGTCGGATAGTCCCGTGACTTATTTCGGACGCAGAGGAAAGGGTTTTCACAAAGGAGCTAAAGGCGTCAATGAACTGCTGAGTCGTCTGCTGAGACCTAAATATCTGGCGGAACGTCGGGCTGGATGACTGTAGGTTGATGAGTTCTTCTACCAGAACTTCTACGATAGGCTCCCAAGACTCTCCAGACTCTAACCAATAATAAGATGACGGCAGTTGAGTAAGAAACTAATCGCAACCCACCGATCCCTGTAGGGAGTCGCCTGGATGGTGCAGTAGAATTGGCAATCCTACTCAACCCGCGCTGCAAGGACGCCAAGATAGCTGGCAATATTTGCGGACATACAACGGTGGGAGGAGATGACTTCGAGTGAGATCCGACTCTTCCGAGCAGGACATCGAAAGCAGCGGGATGCACTTTTACATCCCATCCATAGGGAAGGACCATCTTCACCATGCTCCAACCGCTGACCAGCTCAAACTTGCGGATGAAAGAGGTCGAGACATTGATGCTAATAGCAATGAGGAGTAAGATGTTCTTCGCGACAACGGGCGAAGGTCTGTCACCGAGCAGCAACAAGTATACTCTTGTCACCGGCAACGCCGACATGAACTTGTTGTAGGCCGACTGGTTACGCAAAATAGACACCAAAGCTTCCAGAACCAGTTCCGCTCTCTCGCGCGTATGACTCCTGTCAATGACCGACTTGACTGATCCAGGGGAAGATATGGCCACTGCACCTTGCTGGTATATTAATAGGATATGACAGAAAATGATAACATAGAGCACCTTCGTGGAGGTTCGCAGCCAAGAATGACACTATAGGTTTGATTGCACCGTCAACTGAGAAGTCAGCTTCAGCTGTAATCCGTAGCGCCTCTACGATTAACGAAGTCATCTCGTCCCGATACCAATTCGTCTGAAGAACGAACAGCAATTTCCGGACCACAGCTAGCTTCGCGAAACCCTGCTTCACATTGAAGCGCTTGTGTCTACTGACGTTGAGCAAGGTGCCGAAGTGTTCCATATGCAGGCGTTGGATGTCAGGTTTCGTCCGCGACCAGAGTTCGAAGTCGAGCCCGACAGCACGGTATGCAAGAATATTCACTATTGTTGAGTGGCTGGAGCAATCGTGAGAGACGCCTCCTTACCTCCAGAAAATCATGCAATCGAACTTACTCCAGAGTCCGGAAGTTCATTCCGAGGAACTCGAACAGGATTTCATAACACGTCACATTTACGAGCTCGCTCTTGCTTCGCAAGATATCACCTAGAACATCGTACCCGCCTAAGCTACATTTGTTAGCAAATGCGCGGACACCCTGAACCATCAACCTACGGAGACGTTCCATGTCTTCTGAATTCTGCCAACTGTTCCGCAGACCCTCGGTAAGGATGCCGAGCGCCCGAGACACTTCATGCGGAGTCTATCGCAAGTTAGAAGTTACACTGCAAACTGAAGAAAACCAACATAACATACAGTGGCTAACTGAATCAGCCTGAGAGCAGCCGAGGCGCCTCCAACCCTCCACATAGCCTCATCAAGAGTATGCGCTTTAATCACCCGTACATCCCCCACAGCCCGTAACTCTCTGTGGGTTTGAGTATCCTGGGGACGCATCGCATACTCGTCTTCCTGTCCTTCGTTATTCGCATCAGCGCAGAAGTTGGCCGTGTGTAGTGCAAAGACGATCGACGACTCGCTAATCGCTGGGCTCCCCTTGATGGTCTTCAACAACGCTGATGAACTAGGAGTGGCTGAGTCCAGAGAAGTGGCGGAGATATGGATGTTTAACGATGTCGAAGCTTCGTACGTCAGGAACTTGACGATCTCTCCCGATTGGAAATATGCTTCGTATCGAGGGCCGAGATGGTGAACGAGCCTCGGTAGATCGTCACCTATTAGGTTTCAAGTGTTGCAATGAGCAGGATGGAAGAGCGAACGGAGTGATGACATACCTAGAGGTTGCGAAATAAAATAGGAAGACGTTACGCACCACCTGCTGTTTGCTGATTCTGAGTCGTCACCCAAAACGTAAGCACCAACTCCGAGTGTCGGTTCTAGCTTGGGGTACGCCCAGTTAATGGTGTCCGCAAGAACACCGTCAACAAAAATGCCTAGTCAAAAGAACTCAATATTGGGTTGTAGCTATATCCAACAAAGAAATTTCCTCGTACGAATAGTGGGATTCGAGATGCGATGGGGATAGTGCACTAGTGTCACATGGGTCCACCTCGACTTCTGGACACGCCCTTTCGCACTCACAAATATGTCGCGCTGAGCGGTGCCCCGAAGCTGCAGCCTACCATCCGCGCGAACACTCAAACCGAACAAGGCATGGGATGCTATTCGAAAAGTGAAGACGGGTTGTGGATCTGACTGGGGAAGTTTCTCGAACCATAGCCACGTCTGATTCAGGCATAAAGACTACGTCTCCCTGGGATAGACAGAGTGGCACTAACCATGAATGTGAATCCCATTGCGGGTAATCCTTTAACTTTGGGTTCCTCGAAGCGGAGTGCCGCTTTGGACTCCATCGAGAAATGGTTCGGCCATTTCGACTTCATGCCCGACCGGAGAATGTCCAGTGTGTCGAGGTCAAGCGTCTCGTCGTCCTTGACAGCTTTTCGGAAGAGGGACCTGCCTACTTTCGGAGTCGCACCCATGTCCAGCAGGCGTTTCAGTAGTTTCTGTTTCACCGAGCGCTCATCGTCAGAAACCTTGGCTTCAGTTCCAGTGCGGCTTCCCGTCAGTAGCGACTCCAAAAGATTCATACCACTCAGGATGGCCTTGTTTCGATGGCTCGTCGCTGACAAACGCTCAAGGACCCTATAGACGCCGAGTCTAAGGATAACATCGTTGGTGAAGTGCAACTGCGTGAAGCTCCAGAGCAGTTTCAGTGCGTCGGGATAGTATATCAAGCCAAAGTCAGATTGTAGTCCGGTGCCCTTACTGATGAGCTGAGAGTTGTTCCGTAGGATGCCGAAAAGTCCAGCTAGAGAGAAGTTGTGCAGCGACAGCGAGAGAAGTAGTCCCAATGCCCAGTCAACTGTCCGCGAGTCTAAAACCAACGGTTGCACGGCTTGGCAGAATGTGTCGTATCCTACAGTACGCTGGAAGGACAGGAGTAAGAACGATGTTCACTGTGTCTGGCTTGACAAACCTCGAAGTAGGTGTAGTTCTCGCTATGCTCGTAGATTGCTTCAGACAGGATTGTGAATATCAAACGCGTGCCTTCTGAAATATTCTTCACGATCTGCTCTTCCGGTTCCTTAACCGGACCCTCCTGCACCACCAGCACAGTGGACAGTACACTCATGACGACAAGAAACCCATCCATTTCTCGGAAGACGTCCTTTGTGCACGTATCTTCTAACATGACACGGTGTATTTCAGACAAGATCTACGCATGGTATTTGAACTGTGAAACTGGGAAACGAGGATGAGACAACTAACCTCGATCCTGGACCGTGCGTCCTCTGCTACTTTCAGCTTATCCACCCCATTTCGCATCAGCTCTATAAGGACATCCCTAGCAAAATCCTCAGGGGCCAAGTCATCCTCTTCGCCAAACACAGGCGTTTTGGGAGTCGTAGGTTCCAGTCGCGGTGAAAGGTCGAACCGCGCTACGAGTGGTGTAAGTAATGTTCTGAGCATTGTTCCCGGCGCTTTCAGCGTAGCATATCAGACGGTAAAGCGAAAGCAATAGCAGTACTCCGAAGGAAGGAATTGTCGGGTGACTAGGTCTTATTCCACGCGCGCTACGCACCCGCCGACGCGTCGAGGCGGAACTTGGCGGAACTCGCTCTGTTAGGTTCTGTTCCTCCCGCCACAATCGCAGGCATAGCAGTACCGCTCGGATTCCCTAGCCTCCATACAAGCCCCACCCCACCGTTATCAGTCAACAATCGCTAGCTGCGTAACACAGAGGTTTTGTCCTAGTCTGCAAGATAATATACCGGCGTTCGCGATGTGTGCGACTCAATGAATTGGGGCAAGGCCCGAGGGCTGTTGTGCGGTACGCGCCTAGAGCATATCCATCCCCATACCACAACTTACCGAGTCACTCTCGAAGGACATCAGAGGCTAGTCTTGTCCCAACAAAGATTGCTTCCACTGTATGTCTTATATACTCAATGTTTGCTATGTCATCAACCGTACGACCTTTTATTCCTTCAGAATGGAGGCAGCGTACAGCAGATGCATATTTTTAATGACCTACATCCCAAGTATTGAATATCGTGCTAATCGCAGGAACAGAACGAAACACTGTGGCGCGACTGCATAGAACTGTGTCGCGCTCCTCCGGCTAGTTGCTGTGATCCTATGTATGGTGCGGGACACCCAGTCACAACTACTTTCGTACAAGTGATATGGAAGGTCCAAATTTGGTCGGACTTCTTATGACGAGGGGATCAGCTCCCTAAGACGGTTTGGCGAAATATTCAAAACCCAAGGAGTTGTAAAGTTCCGAAACCCCATGGTAGAACGCAGTTTTAGTGAACTTTTGATCGTCTTCGTATCTATTGAGCATCCCTGACTGACTCTGGAACTCTCAAAGGTACACTTTACACAGGTTCGAAATTCAAAAATTTTCCCAGCCCCGATTTTGCCGCTGTCCAGTAGTGGTGACTAGGTGTCCCGCACCATAACTCAATGCAGTCGTCGTCTCTGCTGAGGGTCCTCTGAGAACACGGACCGCTGTCAACTTACGTTGGACGGTGCAGTATCATTGACTGGCATCTATGGAGAGCCACCTGGATCGTGAATACTCATGACCTGGCTACTTACTAGCTACTTACCTGATGATCACCTGCAAGACCATACAACTTGACGTAATTGCCAGCCCGAGGAGCTTAATTAAAGGTTCTACGTTGTATCACTGATTTTCCCTGAAGAATCTCCGATCTAGCCACAGTCGCACGCTAATAGGGGAGATTGATATACTGACTCAGACATAGATCGCGGGGCAATGACGGTGGTGGATGTGATACCAGGAATATTACCTCGTAGTTTACATTTGAGGTCCTATTAACAGGAGGACAAGGGATTCCATATTGTGAGTGTTATCGTTCGATATCCCATGAGCCTGGAAATAGCTTTTAGCTTATTATAGAATGGCCCCTACTAATCCCTACTGTGTAGGTGACTCCTTACAGGAATGTCACCGCGGCAGGATAGGATCTGCGGCCAGAATGCGGATTACCGTAAGCATGGCTATCACGGGTCTTATTGCAACGTCTCCCTCGGTGGAATATGATCATTGTGACCGACATTGCCGGCCTAACTCATCTAGGTACGTAGCTCATAAACCGGTGGGAGACCGGGCCTCTTACTGCAATATTCCCTCCTTTTCCGCCTGATACCAGCTATGTATCGGACCTTTGGGACTCTCCTCCTCGCTGCAACTTGCTTGACGAATGCGGGTGCCCGGCCTATTCGGAGGTGGCCGTCGTACACTAATCTCGTCGAAGAGATAAAGACCGCTATGCAGGCTTCCATCCGCACCAGGTGCATATCCAGTCATTCCAACTGCAACGTCAATGCATTAATTATCTCAGCTGGGAGCAAGGCACTGCTGCAGGAGCCATCATTGAGGTGGACAATCCGGAGTACTCGGTCTTCGCGCACAAGCCCTTCGAGTATGATGGCATCATGCCCATTTCTGTCCTCCAGTTTGCCATGAGCGCGGCTGTCCGTCAAACTGCAGATGGTCGCCTCAGTCAGAACATCAATGACGCTGAGGACGGTGCAGCATTGGATGGCGCTTCAGCTGGTTCTGCAGTTCTTTTGGGTGCGTAGTCCGCAGCATGTCGGACTTTGACCTGACACTAATTCATCTGGAATGGCAGGTTCATTCACGCATACCGACAATGAGAGTTTTTGGGCCGATTCTGCGGAGCGCGAGTTGAACTTCGTATGTCGATACTTCATGTGTTCTTGGGACATTCTCAGTCAGACTATTGCTAACAGATCCTTAATGATGTCCCTCGAACTTCCACCGGCGCATTTTCGCACCGAATTGACACGAGACAATATTGGTGATGCTCTTCAATATCTTGCATTCATACTTGTGCTTATATCGTGTAAGGGCTGATGGCGTATACATGGGTCCACCCTTTTTAGCATACTACGGCGCGGTGACGAAGAATCAAACTTTGTTACAACTTGCATACGACAACTGCCGGTTGTATCGTGACGCGCTGTTAATCGACGGTCCGACGGGTCCTTTGTGGGCGCACATTTACGATGATGATAATAAAACATGGGTAGATGAAGGTATATGGGGCACCGGTGAGTGTTTTGCTTATACATGGCTGTTTCAAATATGCCGACTTTTATGCTAGGTAATGCGTGGGCCTCAGCGGGCATGATCCGTGTTGCGGCAACCATAGAGAAGTCCTGTTTCAGATCTGAGATGAAGCACCAGACAAGCAGCCTCGTCGCGTGGGTGAAAGAGATCTTGGATGGAGAATTCGCAGCTCTAGTGTGTGCACCCTTCCTATATTGCCCTACTCAACTTACTCTGACTCTGGTAGACCTCCGATAACCTCGTTCCCGATTACCTTACTGGTGGTCCTACGTTCAGCGACTGTTCATCCTCCGCCGCATTCTCCTCTGTGGCTTACAGGGGAGCGAAACTGTGGCCTCATGTCTTTGGCTTAAACTACATAGCCGTGGCGGACAGGATTAGGCAGGCGGTTGTCTCTGGTGTGACGGATCTCGGTCTCCTCTCGCCAGTAGTGGATCCCTTGAATTGGGGGCAGATTGGTATATTGTCTACTGAAGCACAGGCTTTCGGTTTGATGATGCTGTCGGCGTGGAAAGATCTCCTGGGTTACGAGCCTGTGCTCTAGCCACAGCTCATCTTCAGGCCGGAATTAGCTAGCATCCTATAAAAAGGTGTCATGATAGACGCTCACTATCATTTGACGTTCCTTACCTACTTCGATCGCTGCAATACACCCCACATACATATAAATACGCTATAGTGGATGACTTCCCGTAACGTTAAATCCGTATTTTCCCTAAAATCTGGGCCTTAAAATCGCATTTGCCGAGATGCCTCTGGGATCTCGGAAAGGTTGCCCTGGCTGTTGCTAACCCTGCGGGAGTCCCACTCTTTGAGGACCTGCAAAATGTTGATCAAAATAGATATCCCATATAATTACTTTCGCAAAATATTCTGTCATGGGAAAACTTAAATATTTAGAGAATGCTCAGTAGACTGGACAAAATATTATCCACAGCATTACCTTCAAGATGACCACAATGATTAAATATAAACAGAATGGAAAAGAAGTAACAAAAGATTTGCTTTCGAAATCCATTTATGGAATGGATATATTTCAGGTTTGGGTAGCCGCCTAAGTGGCTATCCATACTTTTAATAATGTTCAGCCTTTTTAATTACATTATGATATAATATATTATTTCACATTTTGGTGTCATCCAAAAGTGAGTCAGAAAATATATATTCCTGACTCCGTCAAAATGTATTGCCCATTGACCGCCCAGTGATTGCCTGTTGACTGCCCAGTGACCACCCACAAGAGCTATGCCCATGACAACTACACTATGTAGTAATAGATAATGATGAATATGTACAACTAACCACTACCTTGGCAAGTATTGGATGTCATACAATTAGTGGGTGCTTATGGCGCAGCTGTGGGTGCTCTGTGGGTGGGCCCCCTATGGGCAATCACCGGGCGATCACCGGGCAATACATTCTGACTCAGTCCCAAATATATACTTTTTTATATACTTTTTTATACTGTCAAAAGGTAATATATGGTATTACATAATATAACACCTAAATAGCCCTTATGGTAATATATATAATTATTTACCATTTAAGAATTGGCAAAGATTTAAAACAAACTCGCTTACAAAAATGTTTCTCAGAGAAAATATTTTGCTATCAGTTTTGCTTGATGTTTAACTATAGATATTCAAATGATCTTGAAGGTAATAAAATGGATAATATTTCGTCCAGTCTGTTGGCTATTCCCTTAGTATATACTTTTCTCTTTGACAGAATGGTTTGCCAAAGTAATTATATGGGATATCCATTTTGATCAACATTTTGCAGGTCCTCAAAGAGTGAGACTCCTGCAGTGTAACCGGTAACCAGTGGGCCTCCATAAACTCGAGAAGCACCGGCTCCCACCAGGCGTGTACCTTGCGACCGGGTATGATTTTGTTACTGTAAGAATGAGTGTTTATAGCTACACTTAAGGTAAATAGACATGCATGACTAAGTCCGTTGGACCTCTTCCTGTCATGTCGTTATTCCAATAGGGCTCAGGCAGTCAATTTTTGTGTATACAATGAATATCATTAGGATAAGTTAGCATCTTACTGTAAAGACTTGGCCTTAGAATGCCATCTGAAAGCTGTCTGCAACATTAACTTTGAGTACAGGACTGACAATGTATCATAAATAACCTGCCACCACAGTGAGGGTCTAGCAGAGAGCAAACCCTGCAGCAAGCTGAGACAGCAAAGCAGCCAGGTATTATGAGCAGGTCACCCAGGGCCGGGGTCCCACAAGTAATAGCTGGTGCGATGCAAGGTGTGAATTGTGTCAAAAAACAGCTATTTATTTGCTGTGCATAAGATCGCGCTCATACTTGACTTCTTGGTCCAGAGGAACACCGTGGTGGGGCAATACTTGCACAAGCAGTGCAGGGTGAAAAGAAAGCATCTGCTGGAAAAGAATTTGCTTGCCATTGGTATGAGGGTAATGGTAATGAGCAATTTGGCAACAGACCTTGACACTGCCAATGGCTCTTGTGGAGAAGTTGTCAAGATTGTTCTTGCTTGAGGAACCTCCTTTAGCAGACCAGATGAGCAGGTAGTCCAGCTGAGGTGCTTGCCTACATACAATCACTGAAACATTATTCTAATATGTCTTGACTGACACTGTATACCACAACTTCCCAGATTAGAAGAGTGCGCCATTCCAATCGAGTCTACCAAAGAGTATTTTAGCATTCCAATGACCAACAACACTGAAAAAGGATGATAAATTGCACCATTCACCGACATCAATTTTGTATAACTCCTGCCTATGCGTTTACGGATTATTGAGCCCAAGGTCAAACCATACCTTTCACTACTGCTGATATTGCAAAACCACCCAGAGGGAAATTCATGAGCCTGTGCAACTCTTATGTCTCACCATCACGAAGACATGGAGCAGACTGTATTCGACTTCTTCAAGAATTTGACAAAGACATCTTCAAACAAAAACATGATCCATATATTTTGATAGCTGAAGATGATAGATTGGAAGAATTCGATCAGAGGACGAAGACATGGTGGCAGGGAATATTCAACAGCAGATGGCAGTGGATGGGCACTTGAAGGGACTAAGCAATATACTCAAGTGATTTTTGTGAATGAGAGACATTGACATTTATGTAGCAAAAGCCTCGAGATAGTTCTTTAACAGATAAGACTTGAGTAAGTTTCGAGACAATGTTTGCAATGACTCAAGACAGATGACAGACAGACAATACTTAGCTACCAATGACAAACATATGTAAACAATAGCAGAAAATCTGGCTCGATATCTGGGAGTGGGAGAAACCTTGCTGGTTGCAAGGTAACTAGCTTGGATACAGAGGGGTAGACTCCCCTCTGTATCCTTCAAAATGTTGCTAAACTGGGCTATATCCTCCGAAACAATGCTAGAAGAATGTGCAACCCTCCCAACAAAATGAGGACTCAGCAAGATCTGGAATCCCTGAAATGGAAGGTCGTGGCACCTGTGCGGCAACTGCAGTGTGCCCAGTGAGTTACTGCACCAGAGCGTGCACACTGCTTGAGAGTATCAGATTTTTCCAAGTCTGGATTATTACATGGCGGGCAAAGCATGTGTTGAATCGCATGGCAGTGCAGAAATTTGACATCATGTCAACTCACCTGTCGAATTCCTCCAGGGGTGTGCTTCTGAGATGCCACAGCAGCATACCGGTGATAGGCCCCGTTGGCTTCTGACCCCAGAAAACGCGACTTAGGGCGATTCCGCGCGCTTCGTGGGAACGGCGACTTAGCGACTCAATAGCGCACTGTCGGTACTCTGCGCACTAGCGACCCTACGCACCAGCGACAAGGCTCTCGGCTCCTCGGCGGACTTAGGACGGCTCCTCGGTAGCTCGGACATCGGGCATCATTCAGTCGAGTCATCGGCATTTCGGCATGCGTCGGCCGGCGTTCTTACTGCGGTCCGAACCGAGGCGGTGTCTCAGGGCGCCTTTCCATATGGCGTACAGCCCGCCGTCACCTCGGATCAGCGCAAGTTCTATTGGCGCGACTTTCCTTATGCGTGCAGTGCGCATCGACACATGGCGCGACCACGGCTATCACAACACTGCCGCACCACAGAGCGGCCCTGCCCTTTATCCCTCTTTCGGCAGCATCGCGCTAGTATCGGCAGCATAGCCCACCCCCGGATCATCGAAGAGGCACGCCCTAATGCAAAGTCAAGACGCACCCGACTGGCTCCCGTCCGCGGAGCGGCGCGCATGCTAGAGTTGGTCACGCAGGTTATTGGTCGCAGAGCGCATGTGGATTAGGAGCAAGGCAGTACAGGTCGTATGGATGTGAGGCTGAGCAGAGGCACAATTCGCGGTAGTAGGTAGATAGGATCGGACACGGAGTAGTCGTTCTTATGTATTTAAGCCATTACTTTACTGTCTGTACAACAAGTTATCTTCACCACACTCTTCAGATCTCAGTCTTGCGTCAGAGCTTTCTTTCTAAGTCCGTCTTGCGACTCGCATTTAGGTACTCTTGCGTACCTCCAACTTCACCCAGAGATAGCGACAGAGTACACCAGCGTAGCATCGCTGTTCGTAAGTCGCCCCTTATACGTTCCCTTCTCCAAGACAGCCTCGTGCGCTGTAGCGTAGTGCTAATCAGAGTCGATATACGTCCGAGTTAGAGATCGCGACTACCAGCAGCGCTCCACTATAGATCGTCGAATACCACATAGCGCCGAACAAGAGGACTATCGCACAGCGCCCATACCGCGCCATGCATATAGCGCTACATAGCGCATAGCGTCGCCTTCATTCCACAGACTGCCGCCGAGTAGCGACTTGGCGCCAACCTTCCTTTAGCCCCACCTATACGTCTCACCTTCACCCATCCCCTCCGAACTATATTACCCTTCGCTACCCCGGGCCTCGCAGCCATCTGACACCAAGGGCTTTGGTGTTTGCTTTGTGGTTGTGTCTACACTTTAGGTCTCTTTTCCGCGGGTTTCGTCGTGTGTCTGTGCGTATCACCGGTGGAGCCATGTGTAAATCATGTGGTACTTACCCTGCCTAGAAATATACTTATGTAAACTCTTATGACCCTTATTTTTTATGATCCCTTCATGACCAGTGGCAGATAACATGAGTAAATAAATGCCACTGTTACCAGTGACTGCCTTTTCAAGTGAGCTCATGTGTGGCGTGGTCTGCTGCCCATCAATGTGCTTTCGATAGTGCTCGTTTTCATGGGGTTTGTGCAGACCAAGAGGCGGTGAAGAATATTATTTCAGAGATTATAGCTACAATATGTCATATGTTAGGAAATCTAGTATACCACCCCCCACCACCCCCAATGACATTATTTCCTATGGTCTTGAAACTCATCTGACCACCCCTAAAAATTTCAAGAATATGTCATCACATTTTTGTATCTAAAGTATCCTAGTAGTAGATTATATCATGACTGTTAAGTTGATTTCATTTACTTTTTCCCCAACAGCCGATTTGCTGTGGAAATCAGTGCAAAATTGGTACTTTCACCAAGATGCTGCCATCAACTTTGAAGTCCGCTCATAGCCAATCACACATTTTGTACTAGTACATTCTGCATGTGTACCTGATTCCCATGGCAAATCAACCAGAGAGTGGTCAGGAGCCCAGGAAAAGATGACATTTTGTATACATTAGAGTGTTTGAGAGGTCCCAAAGCAGTATGGTGAATATTTAATCTCCCCAAAATGCCTAGTATATTGGAAATTCAAAAAGTGACTGTTTATACAAATAAAGGCCTAGATTGCCCAAACCAGCATGGAGTTGACAAAATCTGTACATTTCTGCACAAAAGTCCGATTTTGCCCAAAAGGAACCTACCCACCCCCCAACCCCCGGTGGCTTTGTGTCCAAAAAAGTGGCTGCTGGCACCCCTTGCCCTGTGTGCACAAAAACAAGTGCTATCGAAAGAGCATCAACAGGCCGCAGACTGCATCATGCATGAGCTCACTCGAAAAGGCAGTCACTGGTAACAGTGGCATTTATTTACTCATGTTATCTGCCACTGGTCATGAAGGGATCATAAAAAATAAGGTTCATAAGAGTTTACATAAGTATATTTCTAGATAGGGTAAGTACCACATGATTTACACATGGCTCTATCGGTATGCTGCTGCGGCATCTCGGAAGCACACTGCCAGAGGAATTCAACAGGTGAGTTGACATGATGTCAAATTTCTGCACTGCCATGTGATTTGACACATGCTTTGCCTGCCATGTTAGTAGTACAGTGTATTACTTAGTACTCTAGATTCTGGCTCTGGGACAAATTAGCAAAATAAGTGTAGTGCTGGAGGGACCATAATTCATGTAGCTGGTCATTGGGACTGAAAACCAGACCCCATCATTGAAAAGGTAAAAAGGAAAATTAAAAAAAGGGGGAGGACATGTGCGATGACTTGAGATAAACACTTACATATGTTGACTGAGGCAATAATATATTCACGCAGCAAGCAAGAATTGAACTGACAAACTTCGTAACTTTAGTCTGGTAAACAAGACTACAGATTACCCGATGCTATAACCAATACACCAAGAGATCTACCATAGCAATGTCTAAATACTATGTATATTAGGATGCTCACATAGCCTTTGCTGCTCTTACAGAGGTATCTCTCTCTATCCAGTTGTTTTATTTGCTCTTATTTTGTTTGTACAGATACTCATTACCATTTTATCTCATTTCCCACTGTAAATATTTCTGGTTTATAGCATGGTAGGATGCAGTAGGACAGTGGCCGCTCCCGTGGGGCAATGGTGTAGCTCACAGGAATACATTACATAATTTCAGATCTTTCTGTGTCCTCATTTTTTGGGAGGATTGCCTGACACTAAAGCAGGCAAATTGGTCAACAGATATCCATTTATGAGCTCTGCCATCCTCTTAAGGTTGATAGGCATATGTAACCAACTAATCCATCCCATGTAGTGTATATTTACTGGTTGAATAAAGCACCTCTATGCAATGGAAGACAATGTCTTCCAAGCAAGCAACTATGGACAGGATCAGGATGAATATCTGCTGGAGTCCTTGCTGACTTGATCCCTAGGTAGTGCAAAACTAAGCATTTCCTGCCACATCAGCACAGGGTATTGTGTATCTTCCCAGCATTGTGAAAAGCCAGACTCAATCAAATGTTTGTATATCAAATCCCATAGTCTTGATATAAACTCTACCACTGCAAGTACTTCAGTGGAGCTGCTGCCAGGCCTAGGTGGTGAACACATGAGGATTTGGCATAAATTGCTGGCAGCACAAGTCCTGGCACTGTTCATTGTGTCGTGAATTATGCAGCTGCCTGACCTCCTCTACACTAATGAGTAGAACCAAAGCAATGGCTGTGAGCTGCACCAGTTCATCCTCACAGTCATTGTTTATGATGTCGAGTATATCAGACATAGGGAATTAGAGATAAAAATCCCTAAAATGAGCTTATGGTTTAGGGACATCCCTATTTGGCATCTATAAATCATTTTGTGAAACCGCTGGCACATTCTATGGAATGGGGATTTAGGGATTTAACATTATGGGAAGTCACCCAGTCTTGACAACTATTGTTTGCCCATCATGTTTGTCAATATCCATTTCATTTACCCTTGATAATTGATCGTAGTGGCGCAAGCGCTGACAGGCTAAGACATACAACAACCACCAAAAACACCTAGAAAACTCAGAGGAAACTTTGTCTAATAGTGTCAGTAGTCGAAGGGTAGAAAGGTAAAGCTCGGGGGAGGTGAGGGAGGCAAAACAAAACTATGAATGGCACCGTATATCTCTTGTGAGTAGACCCTGATGCTCTATAATGCTCCTAACTCTCTAAAGCCCTGGCTCTACGTGTCTCAGCACCAACTCAGTGCTTCTCGGAGGGTTTGCGGGGCTGGGCAAGACCAGCTGTCCTTTTGGAGGACTCAGATGGTAATTGGACAATGACTCTGCAGGTTCCTCTATGCCGGAGGGCTCGAGAATGCAGTATAACACAATGCAGATGCAGGAGATGTAGGAAGAATGCAATGGAGATGATAAACACAGTGCTGAATGCAAGACCTCACGCCGAGGTCATCTTAGAACACAATTTCAGATGCAAGGGGACTTTGAGATGTGAACTGTGAGGTAAGATTTGATGCCAAAAAATGAAAATACAGGACACCTAAAGTACTAAGTGACCCCGATGTCTAAGAAACTGCTAAGTCTGAGATATCCTAACGCTCCATGCATCTACAATCAGAAAATACAACCAAAAATGCACCACCTAGTCTCGCTAAGCTCCCCAGCCACTCGCCAATCATCCATCGCATACCGCTCTCATTCTGAAACACTCTCGGTGGGTCAGGAACCACCATCTCAAGGAAAATCCTTCCCTCTTGAGTCCATACAGCGCATCGGCGTGATTTGATGACTTGTACGTGATGATCATCATCTCAAACTTCATAAAGAGGGATGACCGATTGTTGTGACAGTGCTGGAGTGGCACGAGAGGCCCACAGCATCTTGACACACTATGGCCAATGAGTGCCAAGGTATTGTGAGGTCAAACGGAATGTAAGATCAGCTGAGATGCATCAGAAAGACCAATATGAGTGACTCAGCATGTGTTGGCACTCGATAGAGGCACTGGTGCTGCCATTCATTGCCATCATGCTGGTAGACTGAGTTCCGGAGGCTGCAAGGATCATCGTGTCATATGGAAGGGGCATGGTGGTGAGTAAGTGCCTCCAATGCCATTGGTTCCATCATCCGAGCGCATAAGCAGAATTTGACAAACTCGGAGTATCCTGAGTCATTGAATAGAGTCCAACTCTATTGCACTGGCAGGAATGCAGCACAGCGAAGTGTCTAACACTCAGCAGTGATGTCAGTGGCAGGAGGTGTGCATCCTCGGGGCTCGCCGATGTATTGAGTCATAGCTCGGTGAACTCTCAGAGATACCTCGGTGGTCTTGGCACTTTTCGCACCATGTCGAATACACCGAAAACACATTTTCAGAGGTTAGCAGCGCTGGAGGCCTATCAGTGCCAGTCCCCGACTCCATATGAGTGAGAAATTGTACGTTGATAGGCCCCGTTGGCTTCTGACCCCAGAAAACGCGACTTGGAGCGATTCCGCGCGCTTCGTGGGAACGGCGACTTAGCGACTCAATAGCGCACTGTCGGTACTCTGCGCACTAGCGACCCTACGCACCAGCGACGAGGCTCTCGGCTCCTCGGCGGACTTAGGACGGCTCCTCGGTAGC
>KV425568.1:469676-518438 GCA_001632425.1 Neolentinus lepideus HHB14362 ss-1 | reverse complement strand
TGTTCGGTATGCACGAGGCCTCTGGGGTCTATTTTAGTGATAGATTAATGGCCCCGGAAGGCCCTTCGGAGTTTGAAACCTCGTTGCCAAAGGTGGCAGCTCTCGCAGTCCATCCAAACAAAGTTCAAACCGGCCGCGCTACATCTGGCTGTTCCAAATGTTATATCTATATAAGTTCTCTGTACCAGGTATTGTCGCTACTTGAGCTCAGATACGACATCATGTACAGTTAGCTGTTTATCATGACCTATTGACCGTGTCGACTCAGCAACATATATTGGACTCATGCTGAAGTATACAATGGGAAACTATGCATTAGCTGTAAGCAGCCCTTCCCACCATTCCTTCATTACTCTATCCAGTTTCTCCAACCTATCATCCTCCTCCAATAGCTCCATGTCATGACTATTCAAAAATACTCACTCATCAAGGTCTCTCAACAGCCTCATCATGGTACTTCAGCCTGAACTACAAGAAAGAGCGATGTAAAGATTGAATAAGCTGAGCCTTCCATTCAGCAATGTAATAGTATCAGCAATGACACAAGGAAGTGTCTGGCCTTGTGCACAGTAGTCTGTAAAAGCATACACTGCAGCCACTGTGATTGGAAACTGGTAATGCCAAATTGTACATGTCTGCCACTTCCTGCTTTCCACTAGTACTTCTACATGAAACATTTGGTAGACAGGCTCCACAGGATAACAGATTTCTTCAGTCCATCCAGACAACTTGCTCTCATCTGCTGCAGCTTGACCAGTACATAAGTGCTCGGGCTGATGCTTCAACCTGATGGCTGACTCACCCTGATGCAACAGCTCATCTGGATACAGCACAACATCAATGATCTCACCCCTCACCCCATTGGTGATATTGATCAGTTGCAATGTTTTGTGTCACCATAACTTTCATCCCAACTGCCAACTCCACTGTATCTGGAAAGTCATTGTGCTTTGACTTATTGCCATGTCAAATCAAGGTAACCCTCTGTTCAGATGCTGTAGAAGGCCTTCCTTCAATTGTATCCTCTGCTGAACATATGAAGAGTGAGACACGGCAGTCTCTGCAATGCTTCCTTATCACAGCAGCCTCATTCCACTGCTTGCATTTGGCACATTGACTGCCAATACCACTCTAGTTTGCGATGTAGAGTACCTACAGTCTTGTCATAATTGTATTTAAGCTGATTCCGGCTGCACAAAGACATATCTGACAATAGACTTGCTATGTGTCCCCCAAAAAAGACTTAGTAGGTGGTCAACTGTCTTTAATAAAGTCTGACATGCACACACATGCAGTCGGGTAGTTCTGCTCATGTCTCCGAGCAGGGGCGAAGTTACCGACGACAGTCGGCGCTTCTCCAGTGACTATTTTGTAGTTATTAACGACTGTAGTCTGCGGTTCGAATCCGGCAATCGATATTATTTTGACAATTCACTCATTTTTTTTGCAAAGTCAATTCAATCTTTTTGCGATATCGAATTTGACAGTTTTGAATGGTGCAATGGTCCTAGGAAGGAGGGATTACCATCGGGTTGATCTACCCATATGTGATATGGTCGGTCGGTCGGTTAGTCATGGTAGGGTGCTACACACATGTTCAAAGTGTGTGTAGGGGACAAGCTTGAGATACCGTGGGTTTGTATGTTTTGTAGTTCTTACTACAAATGACTACAAAATCGGATATGTAGTCCCTCCGCCAATAATCTTGCCCTTCCTCTCCTATTATTGCACATAATACCCCCAATTTTACATCATATAGTCCTTGTGTTACTACATTCCTTGTACAAAAGGTTTGCGAATTATCTGCCCGTATTGCATTTTCTACGCTATGAATCTGTGTTCTAAGTTTTCTGACCGTGGGAATCAATTAGTAGGCAGCTTGTGACTATCGCGCCAGTTCTGCATAGACATCGGGCTTTGTGCATTATGCTTTGGGTACTTGCAAAATTGCCATGCACAGCAGTGGCCCACCCCGCAAGTTAGCTCCGCATAGTTAGCCAGCTTGTACTTAGACACGTCTTGGTATGAAACGCGCGTTCAAACGCTTTCGTGACCACGATTCCCACTACGTGCTAACATGGCTCCCTTGTACACATACCAGCCCTCCAGGTCGCTTTATGTGGCTTACTTCGGCCTTTCACTCCTCATTAAATTTCCAGCCTGGTGCATCTATTATATCCAGCGCAGAAATCGACAACGCCCCTCGTGGACTCTAAAGCGCTGCCTCATCATCAGCGTGGCTCAATCGCTGTCAGCCTTCCCAGTGAAGTTGAACTTCAGGCAGAAAATAGATCCCTCCGCGAAGTATAAAGACGCTCAATTCGCTTGGATGGAACCCGTTCGCGATGACTTAGTCCGGGGACAATTGAAGTTTTACGCTAAAGACCCTGGAGTAGTGCCCGCACGCGTCTCCGGTTACTGGTTGTTCAAGCCTGGTTATCAGTAGGAGGCGAAAGCCAGAGAGGACGAGAAGACTGTCCTCCATTTCCGTGTTGGCGCATTCACCGTAAGTTTCACGTCTTTGCTAGACAATCCAGGTTACTAGTAATCAAACATGTTCGATAGACGGGTTCGGCCAATCCCAACTTCATGACATCCAACATAACCCGCGGACTCCTCGAGCACTCTCGTTCCTTGATGCGAACATTTGGTGTCGAGTACCGCCTCTCGTCGTTGAGTCCTAATCCGCCGGAGAACCTGTTTCCCGCCACCGTTCTCGACGCTTTGGCAGGTTACAGGTCCTTAATCGAAGATATGCGTTTTCAACCCAGAAATGTGATTATTGCCGGCGACTCTGCAGGAGGGCATATAGTGGAGGTTCTCATTCGCTACCTGGTTGACAATGCCATTCCGTCGTTGCCCCCACCTGGACACTTGCTGTCCGTGTCGACTACACTGGACTTGTCCGCTTCGCGGAATGGGTCGGGTACATCACAGGAGCGTAATGCTGTATGCGACATCTTTGCACCGAAAAAATCATGGGAACAAATCGTCAAGCACAGCACAGACTCGATTCTAGGACCCATTAGTCGAGAACTAGCGAAGACCGATCCCTTTTTGTCTCCCAGCTCACCCTATGTACAGCCGGCCACGGGCCTGTTTAATGGTTTCCGTCGGCGTATGTAGTGGCGGGAGGCTCAGAACGTCTGTGCGATGACTCGGAACTTCTAACCCAGAAAATGGCTGCAGATGGGATTGAGGTCATCACAGACATACCATCTGATGCTGTTCATGACTTCCTGTGCTTCGCTTGGCATGAACCCGAACGCACGCAGACTCTGATTAGGATCAGTCACTGGGTGGATAGTCCGTAGATGCAATCGAATGTGGCAGCATCCCCGAAGGTTGCACGCCCCTCGTTACCCGGATGAAACGTATAGTTGGTGTGCCACTCTCGAACAGACTGAATGTAATCTATGCATCGGAGATTCTCGTACAATTATTACATGCTATACTCTGCAAGGCCTCGAATATATATGCAAGTTAGCTTGGACACTGCCATGACGGGGACAAAACGTCGGCGCTTGCATTTTGTACGCATACCATGAGCTAATCTCGATAAATCGAGCCTTCATGATGTCGTGAAGAGCCTGCATATACTCCAACAGGTATGGTAATTCATGCCAGGCATTCACCTGTGCCACCACAGAACACATACAGTTTCCTCGATACACTGTTCCGTAGTTAAAGCGATGTCCTGTATGGGACTGTAAGCACTCACACTACGAGTCAAAGAATAAATGTCTTTACACGACAGGACATCGATATAATCAACTTGTAGTCGTTCGTACTGGGAATCGAAGATATGCTGAGAAGAAAGTGAAAGAAACTTCTCCAAAGGTCACGATTGGAGTATCGAAGACTTGCTTTTACAGCTAATCCTCTGTTGATTGACGTAGCCCATTGTATCCGGAGGCGGCGAGCGTCTGGTACGGGCGAGGTGGTACCACGGTTTTTGGCTGCCGTGCCATAGTCCTGAGGTGTTTGAACATTCAAACATACTCAGTGACACACACCACCTGAATCCGACCTTTGTCATGACGATCTCATCCCGAGAATGCCCAAGACGGTTTTACCGTCTTCGCTAGCAATGTCTCGGAGAGACCATCCAAATAGTTCTACAGTTCGATCCGCAAAAAAAGTTAGCCCGTCTAGACCGAACCAATTGTCTCTTACATGTGATGCGTCAAGGTGTAAAACCCAATATCATATTGACCTCATTCGAATACAACAGGCGGACATTGCAATATAACTTGCTCTGCCTTCCGTTCTTCGTCGTCGATGATACACTATGGAATATCTGAGCCACCACGTTGAACAGTTCCAAGGATAATAATGGACACGCTTAGGTCTGAGTTGCCCGAACTAACGTCGAGGATGAGCTTTCATACGACCCGACCAAAACCCAAGACGCTCACCATGCGACAACTTCTTTGCTGGTTGCTCCTGGATAGACAACATGGCTCATGATGTGTTAGAACAAAATGTGGCCACCGGGCTCGTGTCATTCACGCTTGTCTTCTCTTTGACCTTGCGAAATCACGGACCTCTCTGAGAACATAGCAGCAGTCTTTATACTTAAGAGAACCGTTGCTGCACGCAATGAATGATCCATTTCCGATTCAAACATGCGCCTCTGATCGGACTCTGGCTCGTTGTCACAAGATTTGTGGTATCACGGTCTTAGAGCGGTCGATATATGAACTAGTGGCCACAAGACTGATCTAGAGCACCATATTGAATACCGCAAGCAACTGCGCGAGACGAGGAGAGTAGAGGATCCATGGTGTATTAGAAACTTGACCGTAGAGCATTGGACCGCTGCCTCGACGGGTCGAAATATTCGAAGAGGAGAGAGGATTGTTGGAAGGAGATAGGAGGACGTTCAAGGAAGGCGGCGGTATGCGTGTCGGAACATCCTCACCAGTATTGTTGTAGATACGATGATCAGCTGTAGATCCATCCAGAGAGCGCTAGCATATCAGAGTGTGTAGGTCGTGATCAAGAGCGCTCGTGCAGAGGATCGATGGGAGATAGAACCGCTGTGCTCAGGTGTCGGCATAAATGGGATGACAGTATTTTCGCGTCGTGATCAGCACCATCTGCGTTAGAGAGTGAGTGTAACTTGAAAGGATGCACCACAGGTTGGAGACGACCTACAGTGCTACACCCAGATGAGCCCAGTTCAAAGTGGACAAGAATACTCGCATGGCGAGCTTACCGATTCGCAGAGGGAACTCAGAGGCATCTTGATACTTCCCACATGTGTCTGTCGAGCCAGTAGCGCAAGGCTGATTCGGTAATAGCTGTGAAGACTCCATACGATCCGTTTGCTTGAGGGAGAGTACGACTAGTGACAGACCACAAACAGTTTGTTCGTAAGAATGCATACGTACGCAACGCATTCTGTGATCCCTCTCACATTTCTTCACTTGGCCAATAACATGAAGGAGATTTGAAGATAGCTGTGCAGGTACCGGAAGCCTACTCGAGCGAAAAGAAGATCATTATGGAGAAGCATCACGAACGCATACACCCCGACAAGAGAATGAATGAGTGGGCTGTTGACCTCTGGGAAATCCAGAGCTGCGTCATCTTCACGGAGTCCTGCCGGACAGAGTGGAATGCGCACAAACCCCGCTCCGAGGCTGCGGTAAGTGAATAGATGGCATTAGTGTTGAATAGTGCCGAAACAAACGCGCACTGCCGGCGGTGAGGGAACGAATGGCAGCATTCAGTGCGAGATCCTTGCCTTCCAAAGAACTAGCCCTCGAACACTTCTTCACTTGATGAAATGGATATTCCTGCCAAGGTTCGCCATTTTGTCCTTATACTGAGTACATTTAGATAGAGCGGTGAAATCTTCGGTTAATTACAGCACGATAATCTAGCAGCATCCTCATATACATAGACCGAGACCGAGACCGAGACTGAGGTCGACTGCACCGCAGGGAGAGCCAGAACCCAAAATATGAAGGACCAGAGCCATGGTAAGACATCGCACCAATTGAGTAGTATGTAGCAGGGGTTGATTTTAGCGTTGATCCATTCTAGGGCGGGCCTAGTCACTCCTCCGCCATGGATGGATGAGAATGCAGGCGTCCAGCGCGGACTAGGATGGGAAATAGGAGACATGGTTGACGTGACAGAAAATTTCCGCGTTTCCCCTACGATGCGAAATCCACCAGCATGGAATGGTAACAACCTTGTCTCCAGGACCTTGTGGCGTGACCATGAGAAATTACCTCTAAGTCTCCGTCGATCCGTAAGATAGTTCTCAGGGCAGAAGGGAAGACGAGAAACATTCAATGTCGCGGGAAGTAAGAGACACATTCTCTGAGCTCTCACATCTAGTGGCTCTGCCATTAAGAAGGAGGCGTTTCTACAGAGCAGTGCAACTTCACGAAGAGTCTCAAGACCCTTCGGAGATTTGATGGACGGTGGAGTCGGGGATAGCTACAGAGTCGACGCCTAGGAAGGTTTCAGGCGATGAATCACCGAGTTTGCCTGTGTGGGGACTCTGTCACGGAACTCCTAGACCAGACAGCTGCGACGACGCCAGGCAGTGCGAGTTCGACCTAGCAATGGCAAGACTTTGCCGACTGAGCCCAGTTCAGCGTACTCCCCTCACCCGGCTTAAGGAGATAAGTCGCGGCGATCCATCCCTCGACAGCGCGAGAGCCTTCGCGCCGGTGCATGGCTGAGAGTCCTGGACATCGGCGTGTAACGTGAACCGCTACAAGCGCAAGAAGGGCCGATCCGGAGCGCTCTCCTCTGAGTGAGACAGAGTCCGACTGTGTAAACATCTAAAACCATCGCTGTGTACGCCAGGGGCCGCCATGCCGAGTCTTGGCGCTGAGACTGTGTATGTAAAATTGTAAATGCCTTGAGAAGGTGAGGTGTCGTGAGGTTGCTCGGAAACAAGTAGTTTTCATAGAAAGCTCACGTCAAGTCGTAAGCACCTGAACGCGAGAAGACCGATAGCGACACGCACGTTTTATGTCGCCTCGCATATCATCCAGAAACCAGCATTGGCCTACACAGCGAAATGAGGCCGAGAAGATATTCACTACAGGATGACCAAAGTGAGCTTGTGCGTACATACCATGCATAACTGTAGAAGGGTATATCTGCACGAATAATGTTGACAGGACACCTCCTTAGGCCACGGGTAAGTGGCCGCCAGGAGCACTCAAATACCATCAGGGATGCTGACATAATATAATATCAAAAAATCCAAACAAGTCATAGCGGCCGACTAGCTCAGTTGGTTAGAGCGTGGTGCTAATATATCTGGTTCCAAGGTACAGGAAACTCTGTTTACGCCAAGGTCGTCGGTTCGACCCCGGCGTTGGCCATTGCATTTTGACCTTCAACCGAATATTGCCATCCTCTTTCCCATCAGGCCAAGTCTTTCCTCTGTGATTTCCTGTCTGCTTTGTTCTCGTTTTCGTTAGCGATGGCGACAGAGTTCGGATCAGGCAACATGTGACCAACAAACTCTTCTTCAGCTTTGCTTGTGGAGCGTACGGTGTATCTCGCATTGTGAGATGGCCAGTAGCCTGCATGCAAGTGAAAAACGCTCTATTAAGGGCGAGATTATGCATGCAAGGCTGCCAGACTAGAAATACACATCCAAGCAATAAGACACCAATACAGACAAGAGAGCACGCCTTCGTACACCGCGTATAGTCAACACCACACCACAGAGAGAAGCACAAGCGCCTCCTGTTACGCGCTCTCTAATGCCGCAACAATGCCATATGCTGCACCCGCCGCCGCGCCACCCACCATTAGCGTGCTCACTGCTCCCCAGACATACCCACCGATCCCTGAGCCCGCTGCGCCCGTCACGCGCGCCTTGACGACACCGAAAATGAGGAGAATGATGCCGGTGATGATACATGACCACAGGAGGGCGACGTGTGCCTGTTGGAAGAAGAAGTACGGGAGGAGGGGGATGAGACCGCCGAGGAGGTAGCCCATGCCGATAGTAAAGGCGGACGTGTACATGCGCGAGACAGAGACCTCCTCGATACCCTCGCCAAATTTGAGGAGGAACGGTGTGAGGCCGACGGTCGGCTGGAACTTTAGTTTCGAGCTCGACTCGATGTCTGCAGGCGCGTTCGGGTTGTACTCGGCATCTGACCCGATCTCGACTTCCCTAAGGCAGTTCGCGACCCGCCGGGAGAGCGACTCGTCGACGCCGACGGGGCCGAGGACAGCGTAGACCTCGCGCTCCATCTCACCCGCGCACGAGCGGAGGACGCGGGCAGCTGTGTGGCGCGCTTGGAAGCGGTAGTGGTCGCGCTCGGCCTGGCTCGCGAGGAAGCCACCGATGCCCATGCTGATGGCGCCAGCGATGAGCTCGGCGATACCGCCCAGAACAACGACACGCGAGTTGCCAAGGGAGGAGAGACCCGCTGTAAGGGCAAAGGGAACGGTTAGCCCGTCGGACAAGCCGATGACACTGAAAAAGATATCAGCAATAGTGGAGGCTGGCATGACCGTGGCGGTACTCACACATCGCGGACAACGTCTGGATTGATGAGAGTGCGCTCATCTTCGTCTTTCAGTTCTTTGCAGCAGACGCCCTCGCGACCGAGCTCATGGCGCGCACATTTGGCTGGGAGAGGGGTGGACTGGGGTGCGTCAGAGTGGTCAATGGACCACACTGGCGGTCGGATGGTCAGGTTAGCACCGTCTGCGGCGTTTTGTCTAGCGGGAAGAGCGACAGCGGGGGCGGACATGAGGGTTGTAGTAGTGGTGGTAGAGTAGAGTCGAGTACAACGGTATAGCAGAAAGCGCGGCTGGCTGTGGTATAAAAGCGTATAAAAAGCCGTGACCCTTTGTCATAAATATTCTGACATTCCCTAGGCCACGTGGTTTTGCCAAAAATGGACGCGACATAACACTTTCTATACCGCATGTCTCCTTTTTGCGACTTCTGTTACCTGTCCGTTACCTCGGGTGCAAACTGGCCTTCCGTGCCCACAGTCTCATCTATGTGGTTCTCCTCGTCACCATGGGCTCTGTCACCTGGCAAAACCATGAACTGGGAAGTTGCTATATGTTTTCTCCGAGTCGCCGTGATCTACTCAGAGGCCTCCCTCGCCCTCTACATTCGGCTGGCCCAATAACATCCCTGGTTATTCAAGGAAGAAGCGTCGGAGATCAAGACCTGCGGGATCACGACAACGGCAGGCGTGGGGGCCAATCGTGTGTGCCCTCGCGTATCCAAGTTTACCGCGCCTGCTAAAGAACTTACTGCAGCGGCCTGCCAGATCTTCTCTCGAACGTGCACCAGGCACTTGCGGCGCGGATACCCCGAAATTTAGGAAACGTCTGCTCGCCACGCGTCGAGATGACTCTCGAAGGAAGGTCAGAAGGTTATGTTTAGCATGCTCTCTTGCTCTATTATTGCATATTCCGCATATACCGGCGGCGAGCAAGTGTGTCTTGCCTCGATATCCGTCGCTGCCAATAGGCTCGGTCAGAGCGCTTATATCCGAGATTTCCAGCGGGGTTTGGGTTGCGTTCTACAGATGTTTCCTGTGTAGGCGATTCAGAAGATTCGAGTTCACAGGACGGGACGGCCCTAGTATTAGAACCTGGGCAGGAAACCTGAGTGAGCGTGAGGAGTACTCGGTCCTCTCAGTGCATCGAAAGTCTTATGTCCAGCCACTTCCTGCCAGTGCTGGACCGAGGCCGTGACATCTATATTCCAGTCATCACAATTGAGTTTCAAGTTTAAGCTTAAGGATTTATTGAATCGTGTATTGATTATATTACTACGGCGACTAGTATTAGTGTTGTATTCGAGACATCCAGTCGTGAGAAGAAATGGTCCGGCACAGTGCTTCAATTAGACCATTCTTGGCCCTTTTTGGTACATCCTCGGTACCTAAACGGCTTTGATAGACCCCTTGTCCCACGGTCCAACTTCAGCCTGTTACCGTGACGTTCCAACGTTCGGGGTGCGAAAGGAAGGACACTACGTCTGACGGTTCTCTTGTCGAGCAAGTAAAGAAAGGCTCACGCAATTACAAACAGCAAGGTTCTCATCAGGTTTTGCAATTACAGTGCGATGGAGGGAACGCTGGTCGGCTAGGAGACGAGGATGATCAGACTGGACCGTGGCTAGGGATACAGGAGAGAAGGGTTCCAGTACAAAGTGCGTACATTCTCGTGGGACTGTCCCTCTAGACGAGCCAGACTAGTACCACGAGAGCGCGAGTACAGACAGCAGTCTTTGTTATCACTCATACTTGCAGCCTTCCAGCCAAAAATTGTTCTACGGACTATTAAGATCTACGACACAGACTCAACGACCACGACCATCCAGCCCACTATCGGATGCTTCACGGCCTAAAAGCGATAGATTTCTCGACTACTGCGACGGATCTCTCGACGCCACCGTCCCATGTTCAGATGCCACAAGCAATCTGCGTTCTATTTCCTGTCATGCCTGCTATAATGTTGGAGTCACTGCTCAGACTATCTCAGGATACCCTCGCACACTAGAACTCGTCCGACCTATCCACTCTGGTCCTGGGCTGCTTTCTTGATGCGCTCCTCCATGCCTTCGTTCGAGCACCATCTGTCTTCTTCCAGCACTGCTATCTTGGCCTAGCACCTCGCCTTCTTGAGGGTATTCTAGTGCTTGTCTGTCTTCGAAGTGCCGCCCGATGCGTTTGACTCCCATCTGGTTTGATTATCGGAAGCAGGCTTTGACCGTCGGGTTCCTGCACTATTGATGTCTTCCTGGCGGTATGCTTGACGAGATCCATAGCGCGCTTCGTGCCCGATAACAGCGCCCTTGAGAGCGACTACCCTACATCTCAATGGACCAGTCCATTATCTATATTGTAGACACGCCTGAATGCGTCGACAGTGGCGGATAACTCCTTGACTTGTGAGGCTGCCATTAAGACCCAGAAAAGTAAGTGCAACGGCTTTGCCGATTTACCAAGACCTTTCGCAGTGCGGTACGATGGATTGGTGGATATCCTGACAGCGGCAATTACGGGTGCTGCGTTCTGTGCGCTAGATCGTCGAGGCCAACTGGGCTTCATATATCTGCGTGGATGGTATGGTTTTGACAGTAGAGATTTCTCTTCTGCATATATCCCATTCGTGCCCTAGCGTCCATATTTCGACTCATAGCGGCCTTTGCCTTATCACACATGACTGGTGCTCTGTTACGACGTGAGAAGTTTTGGATCATACGCATAGACTGGAGTGATCGCGATTTTGTCAGAAAGACACATTTCAATGGCAGCTTATCATCGCGGCCCGAATCGCTTTCTGGCATGCAGGAGCCGCACCTACGCGTCACTTGCTGCCGAGGAGTCGTAGGTACATAAATCAGTGTATCCATGGTTGGAGCCTGGGGTCCGTCCTAACTTACCACAAATCATGGCGACCGTCGGGAGCCAGCAGATGAAGAAGATACCGTATGGTGAGTGTGCTGCACTTCATCCATCAGTGTCTCGATCTGCAGTGGGTGACTTTAATCACACATATCGGTGTTAGTTCGGCTCGGTAACTCGGGCCTGAAAGTGTCCAGGATTATTCTTGGAGCGATGCAGTATGGGAGCTCTGAGTGGTTGAACTGGGTCATCAGCAATGAGGATGAGATGGCGAGGCATATCGAGGCTGCGTGGGTGGAGTCTCCACTGATGTATACCGACTAACATTAATAGACTTTGCATCTGTCTGTGACAGATACGACCTTGGAATCAATACTTTCGATACATCTAATGTGAGCCACGGTCTAATACTAATGTATATGACGAATGAACTAATTTCCCGTGGAACGCAGAATTATTCCAACGGTCTTTCGGAAATTCTACTTGGCAAGACGATAAAGCGTCTCGGGCTGCCTCGGGATGAGATCGTTGTCATGACCAAGGTCAGTTTCATGCTGTATCCCTAATCCAGAATAGCTTCATCCACATAGTGCCTCAGGTCTATGGCACGGTAGCGAAAGACTACGCTACCAATCTTACTGCAGCCGCTACGAAGCCCTCTCCTCCGCACGATACGATAGGCTATGTTAACCAGCATGGGCTGAGTCGTAAGGTAGGTTGTCCTTGGGTGCTGTGGGAATAGCCAGTCCATTTTTTCTTCTTAGCATATCTTTGACTCGGTCAAGCATAGCCTTGAGCGGCTGCAGATGGATCACATCGACGTTCTGCAATGTAAGGCTGTCTACTTGTCGCTGAAACTTCAAAACGGTGTAACAGACTTGTTCTTCTCCTCTAGGTCATAGATTCGACTACGATACACCTATCGAGGAGACTGTGCGTGTTCTCTGATGATACTGACTGGCTTGTATGACACGTCCTGCTCATCAATGAGCAGATGCAAGCTCTTCATGACGTCGTGAAGGCAGGTTACGTTCGATACATTGGGATCAGTTCCTGCTGGGCGTACCAGTGTACGTGCTGCTCTCTCTAGTACTTACACCACAATGCACTGAGCATGACATACACAGTCCAAGCCATGCAGAGTACGTTGATAATATGATCCCTCGGTCATCAGCAGCACTGACCCCCACACGACCCAACAGACTATGCCATCACGAACAACTTGACGCCTTTCATCTCGATGCAGAATCACTACACTCTCTTGTATCGTGAAGAAGAGCGAGAAATGTACCCTACGCTGAAGGTGCATTCCTAGGACCGATCTACCGCTGACGACACCTCACATACTCTCTACAGATGTTCGGCGTCGGTTCGATTCCTTGGTCTCCCCTCGCCATGGGACTCCTCGCGAGGCCGCTATCCAAGCAGACTAAACGAAGCACCAACGATGGGTGTGTCATTTCACCTTCGTGGTCTCACCGCAATCTTGAACGATGCTGTCCAGGTATATCAGAAAGTTCTCGCAATTAAAAGGCTCCGAAGAAATCATCAATCGGTGCGTCTATCCCCGTTATTTACAAGCGTACTCCATAATATTATGGCGTACTTGTAGTGTCGAAGAGGTGGCCAAGAAGAGAGACATCAGTATGGCTCAAGTTAGCATAGCATGGCTCCTATCCAAGCCAGGTGTGCATAGTTTGTCTGATCCTCCCGACGACGGGCCATGACGATTACGCATAGGGGTCACTGCGCCCAT
Organism: Neolentinus lepideus HHB14362 ss-1; assembly: GCA_001632425.1. Lineage (NCBI taxonomy): Eukaryota > Fungi > Basidiomycota > Agaricomycetes > Gloeophyllales > Gloeophyllaceae > Neolentinus > Neolentinus lepideus. The sequence continues at coordinate 505,310 of KV425568.1, read as the reverse complement.
TGTAGGCACGACCAGCCTCAAGAACCTGTATGATATAGCAGGTGCGGCCAGAAAACGAATTTCATGATGTGTGCATTTTGACTAGTGTCGCTCATAGATGCGGTCGATGTACACCTTTCAGACGAAGAGATCAAATACCTCGAGGAGCCTTATCAACCGCAGAATGCGATCGGGCATATTTGACAGTATCGCCAAACGAGTGTGAATGGATCCCAATGTTGCGCGTCTACTTGTACGACAGTGCATTTGTTTCTGAAATGCTAATGCTCCTATGCAGTCGAAGAGAGGCCTCAGATTCAGAACCAGTAGATCTCTACGCCGATCCAGTAGCATTACACGGACCTGCTTGGTTTCAGCATCAATTCTTCATGGGCTTCGCTCGAAAAGAACTGACCTGACAGCCCGCTCTCACTGACGACATTAACGCATTCATACTCAGGAGCGGTCCCATTCGGAGTAGCGACGTTGAAATTGAAAAACTGGATATTGGCACAAGGTGCGTTCGCACTGCACTCGATGTCCACAACTGATGTTACGGTTCTGAGCTCAATGTCACATGGTCAATGCTAGCACGAACCTTTGCTTTGCAAAGAAGTGCCTGACCAGTTGACGAACGACAGGTTAGAGAACTGCAAATATGACGCAGTACTGCCACTTCAAGTTCGCCGCATCAGTTCTCTAGAGATATAATAAAAGGGTCATGGTGCACCTGGTCCCGCCGTTGGTCTGGTAAAGACGCAACGGCGCCAAGGCTTGATCAACATAGACATCTTTGGCGACGACGTTGCTGACGTAACCGCCCCCGCCGCCCCCGCCGGTAGGTGGGACGCCGTTGGCGGTTGCGGTCCAGGATTTGAAGTACACCTATGGGGTGTGTGGAATTAGGGCTTGCGTCTGAGCTGAGTGAGATGACCTCGACTTACACCGCTGACCATGTTAGGTTGGATATTAGAGGGCAGGCGGAGCAACTGAAGTGGAACGCGTTTATTGCTGTTGCTCAAGAGATATCGTACTTACGGTCAGGTTCTGCATCTCAACATGGTCGACGATATCCGACTACGAATTTGATCAGCATTGGCTAGTTATAAGAGAGTCATGGAATCTCACCAGGTTCGCGTACTGTCCTAGACTTCCGAAAGCGATACCGTTCCCACCGCGGCAGACGTAATTCGCGACGTACAGGTTTGTGGTATTCTATATGAACTCTTCATATTAAATAGTACACTGAGTCTATGTGCAATCGCGTACCCCTTTGACCGCCAGACAATCGTCGCCACAAGTTATCTTTAGGTGTAGAAGGTTTGTTAGGGTTAAGCAGGGGATATGGATAGGAGAATAAATTATGTCCGTACATCCCAATTGGTGAGTGCTACGCGGTTGCTGCGGTACGTGTCGATCCCTGAGTGGCAGTCACTTAGCCACTAAATTCTATGCATGACATCGGAATGCTAATACCATCCGTGTTTGGCACAACGCTTCAAGTCACCACAAAATTGAGTCAGTACTAGACGAATCTACCGTCTGTCTACACGCTCACTTTTGGCCAAAGTACGCGGGATTCGTGTTCGTTGCGTTGCAATACATGCCGTCGTACACCACGTCCTCCGAATCTGCGACAGTATTGCACCAGAAGGGCTGCGCCTCTATCCTGAAGTCTTTGATAAGTCCTCTGGCTACGTGTGATAGTGTGAACGCGATCGGCCGTCCGTTCCCGCCTTCACGTGTGTGGGTGGTGTAATATGTCCACCAGGTCTATACGCGTGGATCTATCAGAGGGGAGAAGACAAGAAAAGAAGAAAGAGGGGCGGACCTGACCATTGCCTTGAATGCCTCCGACGCCGTGGGCGTCGATGGTGAAGTCGTGACCAGTGATTACGAACCAAGATGCTTGATTCTGCGGCAAAGATGAGATATCTCTCTTCAGCGCCGCGCTCCGCGTACCTGAATGAACACAACTCGGTATGTATTGTTCGGGTTTAACCAATACTGGATGTCTGGCACGAACTAAAGGCAATGTAACACCGCTTAATTGGTTTCTTCGAAATCAATAATGGCCAGAGTTACGTTCAGATAGCCATACAGGTCTACTCGAGAGGCGACCAGATTCCACGTCATTTTCCTGCAGGGCTACGGCTCTCATTTTCGTCGCCGATAAAATCATGGGTCCAGAACAAACCGTGTGATGTTGTAATCTCCGGACCCAAATACGAGTTCGCCATACTGCCCGCATTCCGCAATGGCCACTTCCACCTAGAGCTGCTAATACAAGTAATGACGTGGTAAAAGCAAGAACACAGCGTACCTGGTCTGTGTCATCCTGGCCAGGTCCGAGAGGCACAAGTGTACACAGCTTCGAGTATGCGCGGGCAAAGAGAGAAAGTATTGTTGTCAGACTCGTCAGTAAACCTACCTTCAGCTTCATGATAGCTGGTCTCCCTAGAGCTGCACAATATCTCGGCCACACGAGTGTAATATATAAGTGGCACGCCATCGAGAAGCAGGATGGTCACGATTGCTATATATTGTGATCTTCAGCTACAGCACGGTGGCTCCCGACGGGCCGGAGTCGCGAGTAACAAGACGAGCAGCTACGTGTGCCGTAGGAAATACATGCAATATATTAACATCGAGGGTTCGTCTATTAAACTCTGCAAGTGTGCGACGAGAGCTCGGGTCGCAGCGCGAACCCTTGTAAGATGGGACATGGTTGTTGCGAGAGCGCGCCCAGCACCATAATAAGCCTGAGAGTGTGTCGCAAAGGACTAAGAGAGTGCGAGAAGGTGTCGATTACTGACGTTGGCAAGACGGAGTTATAATACTTAGTTGTCCTGTATGTACATCAGTGCTCGGCGATTTACTGTTGTTTCGAAAACCTCGGCACGGATTTTCCCGCGCCAAACCAAGGGGCCGACACCGGGAGTTGCCGGCACACTGGGTGGGGGGAGGGGGGGTGCCTTCGAGGTCCTTATCACATCAGGAAAGCCGGAATTCTCCAGCCGAGCCATATGGAGGCACATGGAGCGATAGAGTGATGGAAAGGTACCCCTATTATCCGGAGGCTGCCGCCTCCACCACGTGCCGCATGGAGACACTGTCTCCAGATGGAGATAGCAATACAGAGATAGCACATGGCCTGTGGCGGAAGCCTATACACCTGATGCTAGGTATTGTATGGCTTCTTGGGACCTTGAGGATAGTCCATATACTCATTGTATACTTCTGTATCACACCCAAATTGTTTATGAGGCCATTTGGGACATCTGCAACAGTATAAGATGGTTGTGGAGGTTTCTGACAGCCAAGTTCCATGTAATATGTAGGTCAGAGCCTGAGGGATGCACTGTATTGCTGCCAAATTAACCTTCCGTACATGCTACATGATATCCAGAATATATTATGCCCATTGCAGCCACAACAATTCCGAGGAGACCGCTTTATAGACAGGTAGTGCCTCCATCCAGACCATGCGTCTCCGTCACGTGCTAGATGGAGACGCGTACTCCAGATGGAGCTAGTGTTGCCACGGTCCGGCACGGCGCGGCACAGCTCGGTTCTGGCGGCTTTTACCATTTGATGGTCGGCTCCGGTTCCCAGTGGTGGCTCTAGGTCTCGGTCCGCGGTCGGCTCGGCACAGCTCCAGTTCAGGCCGCAGCTCCTTGCCTGATTTGGACAGATGAGTTATGCTGGCATGATGGAAGCTCGTCAGTGGGTCAGTGAGGGCTGGGGGGTTTGTAGCTAAGTAAATAAACACTAATATTTGTGTTTAGTTTGTCATACAAGAGTGTTTGAGCATTATATTGGGTTTTACAAGCCCGAGCTCCCTTATGCAGGTGCTTACATACAAGTTTGTAGTCGTGGGAATCGCGTCGATTTAGGTTCATGTGATCTCATTGGTTGATGGCTTCAGCTATAACAAGATTTGTAGTGTCACTACAAAAGTCATTTGTAGTCGAGACTACAATATTACATAACCCGGAAAGGAACTCAGAGCCATGGCTCGGACGGGTTCGGAACCGGTCTTCGGTAGTTAATTAGATCCAACGGACCGGTCCGAGTCATCGGCCATTGGTCCGTATTCCCGGTCCCAGTCCAGCACAGTCCGGCACGGACCGCGGTTCCGCGCCGTGCCGTGGCAACACTAGATGGAGCCATGGAGACGTCGTCTCCATCCGGAGATATTTGCATTTCCTGATGCAGGACTTTCTGCAGACCCCCTTATTTGGACTGCTAGTGACCACAGATAGATGGTTCCAAGCCCGCACAATCTCAGAACAGTATGAGATAGCTATAGTGGACTATCAGCATTTCTTTCACTGGCAGGAAGGTCGAGGAAGACGTGCCACCGTGCTGTTTGACCTTGTTTGGCATCGTCGCTTAACTCCCCATCAATGACATTAATGAAGACTGGCTAGAAAACTTAGTCTTCATTCATGTCATAACATTATCTGATGTATGTTGTTTTAATAGAGAACCATGATACTTATTTACTCCAATTTGAGATATGATAAAATGACAGAATAAGACGGATTTGGTAATTTATTTGCCCAATATGGGTCGTGTGAAGATTACGTGGGGGAGGGGGGGTCCCTCCCAGGGCCTTAGTCGGACTTTCTGACGTCGTGTATAGAACTTTCTTTCTGTCGGCCCCTTGCGCCAAACACCTTCAGATAAAATAATGTACTAGTAGGCATCAGTAGACCTCCGTTTTTCACCATTCTTTCAGCATCTGAATTTTATCCCAGCATCATAAGCATCTAATTACAAAGTCTCAGGGTATTCTAGCGGCTCCTGCACATTTATTTTGTCGGAAGGTGTTCGGCGCCTTACCGCTTTAATGCCCAAACCTTTTGTCTGTCAACGCATACCACTTGCATTCTATGCTATAATACAACAAACATACAACAGTTCTTTTGGAATCCTACAGAATGGATCTGGATAATGACGAAGTGTTCGACCAAACAATCTTGTCCCCACAGGAACACGGACAAATTTCTGTCATATTCATCGTGGACTTCGAAAACATTGATGGAAAAGCTTGAGCTAAGGTGTGTTCTGCATAATGCCTGATTGCTTTCTCTGATTCTCCAGTGATAGGGGGCACTCTGAACCCAGTCATGCTTTCCGATGCATGTCATGCGTAAATCCTGAGCGTCGTCTGGACTGTTCATCTGTCGTATTAATGCAGTCAACGAAAGGTATGAGGTATGTGGCGGAGCAGCAATGACTGGTGAGTCGGAGGTGTCGAAGGGCTGCGAGGACCCGCTGAAGAAATAAGACGTGCAAAATTCGGTGGGTGACTGGGAAGGTGTAGTGGGGGTGATGGGTGTTGCAGGCCCCGAGTGCGAGGGCGTGGCGGGGTGGAGGGGTGGGCGGTGTGCATGCTCTCGCGTGAACGGATGTGTCCCCGAACTGAGGGACTGGCGAATCTGCGAGGTGGCCATACTTCAGGGAGGAAGGTGGTGGTATCGATTACGGTGAGCGCTGTTTTATATACTTTCGAATGGAGACTGACATCATAGATATTCATTGTATCTCTATCTTGGCGGACTGCGCACGGGTGCGAACTAGGGGTGAGGCATCAACAATGCAAGAATGTCTGGCAAAGGCAGCAGTGTTGCGGCAAACATCGCCCGCCATGATTACCAACCACAATGGGAAGTCGAAAATACATTATAGAGGCCACTTATGAGTACCTCAACTGCTTCAAGGGGTCGCGAGCACGAGCATCATTACATGTATGAGGTTGCCTTTGGTGGTCAGGAAGGTGAGAAGCGCTTAATCTCCGAGTCGCAGGTAATATTGCTTGAAGCAGCGAACTTAACATCCAAAGCTGACATTCCGCCCCATGCCGTATCACCTGAACTTGGAGATGGTGCCAGTGCGAGGCTTCTTGGTCCTGACTAGCTACGGGCCGGTTGAGAGTGGGTCTGACCATGAGACTTACAATACGCCCTCTCGGCTAGGAGGGACGGTGAGATCTTCTCCTGCCTTTACATGTCACGGTAATCACCTCCCACTTATTCGCCGCTCCGCGTTCACGACGAAAGCAAGGCGACAGTCACCAGGATCGCCTATGCGTGACACGACTTTGTCACGTGAATATCACCTGACGCGACGCGCATGTGGCTCAGGCTGGGCTCCGCCCTCTTCCTGTTCATGGACTCTGTGTCCGAGACAGACTTGATGTCATGCCATATTTTGATAAGCCCATTAATACTCTCACTTTTTATTCTTTTGTGCGTCACTTTTGGCTGGATAGCTTGAACTTCCTCAAACCGCATGGGAATCATCTTGCTGCCAGTTGAGATGCTCATGGGAACGCAAACCATTTCGCCGTCACACACTCTGCCCCCCACCCCTGCGTTTGGACTCAGTAATAGACGTTCGGCAAAGCTGGAGGTACTTGTTCTGGTCAGCTGCGGCGGCGTCATACGATCGTCGGGGCTGACGCAAACCCAGTCAGCCGTCACGGCTTCAGAGCTAGGAAGACTCATACTGTTTTCTTCACCATTGGACAGGTCAGCCTCACCAGCGTCATAGCGTCGCCAACTTACCAGGCTTCTCGTCAGCCACAGGTCAGCCGCACCAACGTCATACCGTCGCTAACTCGTCAGCCTTCTCGTCAGCCGCAGGTCGTGTCAGCCCCCCTCCTCTTCTATAAAATCCGCCAGTGCTGGAGGATGCTCTTAGCTCCTTACCGCGCCATACACTCTTCATCAGATCCCCTGACTTTAGCTGCTTCCTCGACGTCGTCGCTTGACTCTCATCATGTTCAAATACGCGGCCGTTCTTGCTATTGTCGGGGTCTGTTCAGTAGGTGCCGCACCTCACGGCTCGAAGCGTGATGACTACAAGATGACGAGTACGCCTCTATCTCATCTTCAAGCATAAAGTATGCTAACACACTATTAGACGACACAACCGTCTTCCAATATGCTCTGACCCTCGAGCATCTGGAGTATGCGTTCTACACGGGAGGCTTGGAGAGGTTTGATGATCAAGCCTTCGAGGCAGCTGGCTTCCCAACATGGGTCCGAGGCCGGTTCAAGCAGGTCCAGGAGCACGAAGCGTCGCATGTCGCTTTCCTCGAAGCAGCCATTGGTCCGGATGCTGTCAAACCGTGCACGTACAAGTTGTGAGTGTCGCTTCATCGATCTGCAGTATAGAAATTAATAACGTTCTGCATAGTCCGTACACTGATCCAAAGTCGTTCGTCTCTCTCGCGGCGTCGATTGAAGGTGTTGGTACTGCGGCATATACTGGAGCTGCTCACTACATCACTGCCCCGGGTGCGATCACCGACGCAGCAGTATGTACTATTCATTCTCCGGTTCATAGTTGACGCCACGTCCGCTCACCGTCTCACACTAGTCCATCTTGGCCACTGAGAGTCGCCATGATGCCTGGATGATGAGCGCCGCGCTCGAGGGTGCCCCGTGGTCGGGACCATACCAGACACCGCTTAACCCCGACGAAGTCTACTCCATCGCTGGTATGTTGTCTCATTATCTATATCCAAGTCGGCTGCTCACCCGCCACCTTCCTCAGCCCAGTTCATTGAGTCCTGTCCGTCCACGAATGCCGCTCTCCCAGTCAAGACCTTCCCCGCCCTCACCGTCACACCTGCCACCCCCAAACCCGGCGACACCATCAAAGTCTCTGTCTCGGGCTCCAACATGTATATGCTCTACCATTCTGGGTCCTCGATCCTGTCCTCGGATATCGTCAATTGCGAGACTACGATCCCGAAGGAGCTCGTGGGAGTGGTGTACGCGGGAGTCGCGTCGGAGAAGCCTACGGGCGACAAGCCGCCCAGCAGCAGCGCGATGCAGAGTGGTCTGGTGGATTTTAATTTTGGGTTGCCGGCCAGTGCGGATAACAATGGTCTTCTCTCTCAGCACTAATATCCATATCCTACCCTTTTATCATATAGTTTATTAGATGTAAGTGTAAGACAGGAATTTGTGTTTTGCTTGTGATCTTTATTCAGGGTTAATGGATGTACTTTGGGTTTATGGAGAGTGACCGTGTGATAGATGGTGTCATCGTATCGTCGTAGCTTGTGGCATCGGCAATCTTCAACGTGCATGAAGACTTGCTTCCTGCGGTTCCGACGTTGACCATTCATAGCATAGGTCGTGCATATGACATGACTTGGCGGTGTTCTGTGGGGGCCACCGGTACAGTGGCTATGATCCTCTGACTCGAAGTACACACGCGAAGTCATATGTCAATCCCGCAATGTGACTCGATCTACTCTATATGTAGGAGAGAGTTCATGGGACATGATCGTCAGAAGAGCTGCATCTACGGTAGCGACCAACTCAGCGCGCGGCCCTAGTCATCATGGTCAAATGCATGCCAAACCCCAGAACGCCGTTCGTAAGCCAAGTCAACGGGCAAGTGCGAGTGAGGAGAGCAAAGCCGTCAAAGGTTACGAAGGAGCGTGAACCGAGGCGCAACGTACGCGATGTCTTCTCTTGCCATATCGCGGTTGTCTCATGCAGACTCACTTTGACAGCCAGTTGGAGAGAGAAAGATGGCGCGCGCAGTGGTAGCAGCCAAGCCCAGCCAGCCCATTCCAGGCAGAGTGCGGAAGGTGAAGAAGGCCTACTATACGGACGAGATGTTTGACTACGAGGAGGACATGGAGGAAATCGAGAACAGTTGTGATAGTTGTGCGGCATACTCGGACTTGCTTTCGCAGGACGAAGAGGTTGAGCTGTCAGAAGTAAATGTGGCATTTGAAAATGTCGAGGCGGATATGGTCGCGGACGGTAAGCAGGAGTTCAGAGCACCGACAAGAATGAGTATTAATCACGAGTTACTAGATCTATACATAGAGTTTGAGTTCGTTGAGGGGCCATCCGGAGACATGACGTGTGATGCCCTGGACACCGAAGGGGAAGAGTGGGAATTGGTTGAAGGAGCCGATAGGGCGGCCAAGAAAGCGAAGCGGATGTATTCCGAGGTATTGCGAGGAGAGGGATGACTGCTTTCATACGTACAGGGAAAGAGGAGAGCTATTTGGCTGATAGGGAGACGCGTGCATACACAGACCAAGATAGGGTTCGAGACACAGTTACAACAAACATACCCTTAACCAGTCCTGCGAAAAGGGTGTAGGTTTGGTAGACAGAGACAGTGATATAGCCGTCGTTTATGCTAGAACGAGGCATTCATATTGGCACTGTCAAAGATCGTACCATGAATTCATAGTCCGTACGAAGTGTAGTCCGTGATTCTTTCGCCGGAGGACCAGCGTCATGTCCGCAGGGATAGTCTCCTGGCCGGCAATGCAATATGGGACCTGCCTGGCACAGGTTGACTAGTGCAAAGTAAGTACGCAGAAATTAGTCAGAAGCGAGGTGACCGAGGATTCGAAAGAAGGCGCTCACCAAGGACGGCCAACTGGATACTTATTCATGGTCTAAGTAGGTGTCCTCTGTCGATATTATCCATGCAGACGTGCTCTGCTACAGTCGTACACGGTAGTTATCCTGTGGTGAACATCTTCACTTGGCTCGATTCAATGGTACAGGCCAAGTCTGTCCATTTTCTCGCGTTCTGGTTCTCTCTCAACTACCTATATCAACTTCATGGCACCTCACGCCGCCCCTTCTCAAGGCATTTACACTTGATTTACACAGTCCCAATGTCAAGACTCGGAGCCTGGCGTACACCGACCGACCGAGTTATAGATGTTTACACAGTCGAACTCTATCTCACTCGGAAGAGGACGCTCCGGGCCCTTCTTGTGCTTGTGGCAGTTCAAAGCTTGATCCTCTGAACTTGTGCGCGAATCTAATCTGTTATTCTGGAGGCACACCTCGTTCTCCGTATGCGTTAACTATGGACGATGAACGATGAACTCTTCAGAGCTTAAAGTCATCATCATCGTCTTCCGCCATGAATAGCCTTTCTGGGATATCGAAACAACACAAAATTATATATGTGTCTACGCGCCGCCCGAGCGTCTCACTCTCCCTTCCACTCCTCGAGCGGAATGCAATCGGTAGTCATGATGGCAGCATATTCCTGTGGGTACCGTCCACCCCTCACATCTGCCGCCTCCACAAATGCCTTGAGCTCTCTGAGATCGTCGCGCGAAAGAGTAATCTCAGCAGCTTTCGCATTCTCCTCTAACCGTTCGATAGTCTTTGAGCCAGGAATCGGAACCATGTCGGGGTAGGAGTTCAGGATCCACGCAAGTGCGACTTGACCGGGTGTCGCGTCGTACTTCTCGCCGACAGCTCTAAATTTGTCCACCAACGCCAGATTTTTGGGGATGTTATCCTCCGAAAATCGGGGCATTATTAGGCGCATGTCGTCCGAGTCGAAGTCCTTCCGGGATTTGTATCTATGTACAGGTGAGTGCAATTACAAAATGGAAGTAAATCTATAATTACCTGCCCGTTATCATACCTAGAAAAGGGAGGGAGTCAATAACTTGCTTGAAATGCAATGAAGTAGGACACACCGCGGCCCAGAGGTGAGTAAGCAACCAAGCCAACATCCAGCTCTCGGGCTGTCTCCAGAAATCCGTTATGCTCGATCTCGAGCTCGAAAGGACTGAATTCCATTTGACAAGCTATAATCTTCTCTCCTACCCCGGGCACAGCTTTGGCTCGCCTCAGGACATCGGCGCTGCATTCACTCAATCCGAAGTACTTCACTGTGCCGCTCTCGATGAAAGGTCTTACGGTCTCCATCACAACTGGGAAGGAATATCCATGATAGGCTCCACAATATAGAAAGAGTATCTTTCACCTTCGATGGGAACCTCAGGATCAACGCGATGTTGGTACCACAGGTCTATGTAGTCCGTGCCCAGCGTCTTGAGAGAATTCTCCAGCTGGCGTTTGATGTACGGCGGCTTGCTGTTAGGCTTTAGACCGGCTCCAGGAGTCATGTCGATGGACCCAAATTTCGTCGCCAAGAATATCTCGGAGCGACGACCTGTCTTCGCGAACCATTTGCCTAGCGTAGCTTCAGCTATATGACGGAACAAAAGTGGTCAGTCGCAGTGGTCCGTTGATGCCGTACGAGACCTTACAAGTCCCATAGACATCTGCCGTGTCCCAGAACGTCACCCCCTGGTCTGCAGCATACGTCAACATTTCCAGGGATTTGCTCTCGTCGGTCTTTCCATACCATGCCCCGATTCCTGCAAACATGATCTGTCATTATCAGAGCAGACATGGGATGTAAACTCACCCATAGCGCCTAGCCCAATGGCACTGACTTCCGGGCCATTGCGACCAAGTTTACGTTTGGGAAATTTCAGGACTGCCATGGCTTGTAAGAGTTTCGACCCGTTGTAGCTCATTAACCTATCCCTGCCCTTATATACAAACATCTGGGGTTCTATGGGCGCTCTGGCCAGTTATGGCCGAAGTGACGAGGCCACCCGGCAGGCGCCTTTCAGTCACTCATTGCTTGCGTCTGAGCTCTGCTACCGCGGCAAGATAGCACTTCGCGCTCAGTCGGGCGGTATCGGGCGGCGAATCGCCTGCAACGATATCCGTCCAGGCGGAGATAAGTTTCGCAGAGATCTACACTGATAGCATAGTGCTGGGATTCCTGGATGGTGAATCAACTATAAGCATCGCCTGCTGCGTCAAAGGAGGAGACAACTGTCCATATCTTTCGTGACCATGTCTTAGGATGTCAATATCTGGCGTTTTGGGGTATACGTGCTCATTTTTGATGATTCACAAACTGCGTTGGAATAAATCGTGAACGCACCATGCCTTTTGTCCTTCGCGAGGGCCTTTCAACCTGTGAATCGGGTTTTCAAGGAATGACATAGAACCAGTCGGAATTACAAGAACATGAACTCGTTCGCTTCTCCAGTACACCTGTTTCCTTCCACACCGTGGTGTCCCTCGACCCAGCACTTGCTCATCGTACACCCAACTCCTCCGCAAGCAAACCAGAAAGCCCGCCTACAAAAAATGCGTGATGTAGGCAGTGCAAAGAAAGGCGCGTCGTCAAAAATAAAGTCCATCAAAAAAAGGGTTCAAATAGATATGTATAAGAAGAAGATTGTGCTCTAAGGTATACATACAATGAACGTTAAAGGTCGTGATGTTGATTAGATTGTGGGGTAAAAGATGCAATGCGGGTATTAAAGAGTTCCAAAAATGTGTAACGTGTCGTACTGGCGAATGAAGTGAATATGTATGCTGCTTGTCATGATGGGTGCTTCAATCCGAATAGATGCCAACGAGAATTCGTGAAATAGATGATTGCAGTTAATCGTGAAGATGCAGTTGATTAATGTGGGCAAGAACGTATATGCAGGAAGCGCGAAAGCATTAAAGCGTCTTAATAAAGCAGAAGACAGGTAAGATCGGAAGCAAGGTGGCTGACGGCCGTTTTGAGGTTTGCGGAACAGAGAATTCGCTATAGGGAGCAAGAAACAGGACCGCCAGAGGTTAACGCACGGTAACGGATGGTCGAAGGAGTCAACAGCGCGAAAGAGGTTCGCTCGATCTCATAGTCAACCAATTTTCATCGTCATATCCTCCTGTTCCCCGGACTTTTACCTTTCTGGGCAAGTCCATGGCAAGCGTAAACTCTCCTTCGCCATGGTCAATCGCGGTATGTTTCTTGGAGAGAGGCTGGCACAGGAGCGAGCTGGCGGACAGCTGTGGGAGGGGATGAAGCACGGGTCTATCGTGGTCGAGCAGATCTAAGTGATCCGGAGCAGAGATGGATGTTGAGAGTGGAGTACGAGAGTTCAGAGGTACGGGAGGGGGGTGGAGGGCTGCGCGCATGCTCTTCGTTCGCCGCCGCACATTCGGAGGAGGGGGGCTTGACGACCGCCGGGAATGCATATTTGCGCCGTCGTCCTCTGCGAAAGGATGGTCCTCCGGCGTGTCGGGGTTCGCCGCCGAATATGCAGGCAGTTGGCCCTGATGCTGACGCTGGATCCACTCTCCGAGTGGCACGTCCTCCATCCCCTCCTCGTCATCATCCTCTGACACGGGGAACAGGCACGCCATATCGCTCTCGCGACTGACGATCTCGAGCTTCCCGTGGCCGCCAAACGTGGGACTAAGCGGCCGGCTCAGCGTCCTGCTCTGCTCCTCCTCCCAACACTGCTCCTCCTCGTCCCACACCGACACCCACTCGTCCCCGGCGCTGACGAGCATGCAGCGCGCGAGAGGGCTGCTCTGCACAGGCATGCTCAACCCGAGCCCGGATGCGCCGTGGCCGAGTGCACCCAGGATGCCAACGCGCGCACCATTTGACCAGGCACGACGGCGAGACTTGATCTCCAGGACGCTGAGGACGTGCTCCTGCTCGGCGGTGATGGACTGCTGGACGTTCATGTGCACGTGAAGGAGGTGCGTGAGGCGGGAGAGGGGCGGGTGCGGGCCGGCAGAGGTGTACGAGCGGGTATGGGCGCGTTTGCCCGGGGTGTTGCTAGGGTGTGACGGAGCGGGAGAGGGAGGCGGGAGGGTGGGAGGCGGGAAGTACGAGTCGCGCTGTTGTTTAGGAGAGATCGGCGAGGGTGGGGCTACTAAAGGCAGGCTGTCATGCACGGTGTCTGTGGGTGTGTGCACCGAACTGCCATCCGTCTCTGTCTCCAAGCTCTCGCTGTCGCCAAGGCCTTCATCGTCCTCGTCCCAGAACATGTCACCCTCACCTTCAGCTTCATTCCCAGCAACGATCTGCCTGCCACACGTCCACCCAATTTGCCCATCCGGCATCCTCATCTCTCTGAGACCCCGCTCCTCAGCGAGCTCGCGCATGCGGCGCTGAGCCCTGCCGATCATGGATTGAAGGATCCATGTATAGTATCCACCGGGGCTAAGGCGGGACAGAAGCTCGGGAAGGACGAAGAGACGGTAAGTGTCAGTTAAGGTAGACCGTGCTCGGCGTCGAAGTTGCTTGCCGGACAGGGGGATCTGGGAAGGCAGAAGGGGTGGTTGAGGCGGTGCCTGCACGGGAGCAGGTGGCACAGGTGGCTCGTAGGTATGAATAGGTGGGTGATGATGAGAGGAGTGAGGAACAAGAGAGCTGCTCAAGCATCAATGAATATATGCGCTAGATATTAGGGGCTGAACGTACGCGACTAGGGACATTAGCAATGATCGCTGCTTCTTGTGCTTAACAGGCGCAGAGTTAGAGTTAACACTGCTGCTGCTGACCTGCCTCGAATGCGGCTGATGATTCTCTTCGACGCTAGTAACCCGCTCCTTCTCATTCTCTCTCGCAGAAGAATTCACGTCGTCCAAGACACTCTCCAAAGCTTTTACACACCTGTTGGCAGTCCCTCCGACAATAGGCCACTCCTCCCTCTGTCCATCAACGAAGACACACGTGATGGTCTCTGCGCACAGGTCAAAGGTCACCTCCTGCAAGACGCACACGACCCAGGCCGACTTGTCCAGAGCATGCATGGAAGCGGGGAGCTCCAGTTCGGAAGTCGCGAGCCGCTGGAGCTGCAGATGCCATGAGGGAGGGGGTGGAAGAGATTGAGCCAGGGAAGGGAATGACAGGGTGAACAAGACAGTCGGAGAAGGGGGTTGGGGGACAAGACGGATTAACATTCTTGGTGAACTGGTTAAAGAACGTCGGTTCGATGCTTTTGAGGTGTTATATTATGCAGTTTTAAGTATATAATATCCTGGATGTGGGCGAGCCAGGGCCGGAGGTTATTCACTTACACATCGCCAGTCAGCGGTACGCGATAAATTCGAGAAAAAACAAACATACATTGAACAATACAGAGATAACACAGTTCACTTCTGGCGCACGACTAAGAGAGTCGGACGAGCTCGAAAGTCGTGGAATTCCGCCGATATGCCCTGGGATGGGACTCTTCACTGGACCCCTGAGGAGATTATCGCTATGACCTGGACACCGTTGCGCTCGACGCTGACGGCAGCGACGACAGCGAGTACAGCAGTAAATGACGGATATAGGTCCAGCTGGCCAGAAGGAAGAGAACAACCCAGAGAATATCAGGGCTTTATTTACTGCCCTCGCCGGCTAAAACTCGCGAGCCTGGCGAGAAGATGATCGTCGGGTGGCTAACCGCCATACGGTCCCTCCCTTTTTAAAATTACACGCCCCTCTTCCCTCTGCCCTCGTCAGCCGTCGCATTTCTGCATTTAATGCGTTTTCTACCGTACCAACAACTCATGTATCAACGGAGCCCAGGACGAGATCAGCATTATATGCAACGAATACCCTCGATTACCGTATATGTCAGACGGAAGCATACTGCCCATCTTCTGGACGTTCAGGGGGAAGTTACGTGCCCCTTAAGGTGATATCCGCCATCCTGCCGCCGGAACTGGGGAGTGCAGAACGACGCCCGAGCTCGACAATCCCAGGCATATTGCTGTCAGTGGCACATCGCTCGCATTCTGGATGTCAAGAAACCGGTATGTCGGACCTTTTGGCTCGGGACGAATTCCTTCGAAGTTGTCCTTAGTCGGCCTTCTCGCTTCTAGATCATTACGAGAACGTCCAGCTTGCAATAGCTCGTGGCTGTCCTTGACGAGTAGTATCACGGAAGTCTATCAGTGTCATTTGATGGAATCAGACATGAGGATCGCGGCGCACATATCGCAGATAATCCAATTGATATTTTCCAGTACGAAGTCGTGGGGCAGGCGGAGAGAGCGACCGCGCTCCTCGTCTACGGAAAGGTCGGCGAGCCAGCCGCAACACGAGTTCACCTCACCCCATAGAATTTGCTTGGCGAAACGGTATTGCAGCCTGCAGGTGGCTTATTTTGCAGGGTCGACCAGGACCTGCTCCATCCAGCGACTTTCCACAACTCGGAAGCAGATTCGCAGGCGCATTCCATGCACCTCTCGTGAAATGGTATGCAACTAAACAGTCTATAAGTGCGAAATGATGGATCCAATGGATCAATGTAAACAGTAAAAATACATCATTATACTAGAACGAACAATTCCCCCGGAAGTTCCAGGTCGATGCAGTCCAAGACATCCGGCAAAAATTCGATCATCCATGCAGCCTTAGCCAAGGCGATCTACGTAACGGCTCGATGCGAGTGCGCCATCGCAGGCTGCGACGCCGACGAAGCAATCGCTGTGATAGTCGCTCCACCATTCGTCCTCCCCACCGGCACAGCTGGAGGCTTCCTCCTCCGCGGAGGCGGCGTGGGCGGCGCAGAGCGATGGCTCTCTACCTTCTTCATTGGTGTCGGCACGACAGACGGCACCGCAGACGCGACATCAGCCATAGTGAGCAGCGACGAACTCAGTGCGCCCAACGAGTCTGCGCGATGTTCCCGCGCCGACGACCACTCTACTGACATCGACGTGTCGCTGTTTTCCAGCGACGACGCCGTATCCCGCCGCTTGGGTGCGGCCACCGAGGGCCGTGCCGCGGCGACGAGCGGCAGGCTTGACGAACTCTCGTTTGCGGGCTTGCCCTTTAAGTTCGCCAGGTTTCGCGAGGCAGGAACGGGTGCGGACGCGCCAGCGGCCTTCATGTTTTCCACGCTACGACTCGACTTAAGCGTCTTGCCGCGTGTCCGCTCCTTCTCCCCATGCCCGAGGAAGCCGTGCGGCGTGCTCGGGCTCATCGCAGACGTGCCCGCGGCGGCGACATGGTCGTTGCTCGGGCTGTCAACGCGGTGGTCGGGTCCGAGGTCAAGGTGGCCCAGTCTCGTCTTGCTCTTGCTCTCGCCGCTGGTCTTCCGGAATTGCACGCACCACTCCCCGCTCAGGCATCTTTCCACGAGCCGTTTCGTCGTCGGGTTGACATTCCGTATGTCGGCGTTTTCTATCAGAGATTCTAGCGCGCGCACGATTTGCGGGCGCTTGTAGGGTACGGTGCGTAGTTGAGTCTTCGTGAGGAGCGGATGTAGCACGCGCAGGAAAGTGTGTCGCAGCTTTGAGGGAGAAAGAGTGCGAAGTAAGTCTATCTCGGAGTACAAGTAATATTCGAAAAGGGGTAGTACCGATTCGTTTTCTTGGTCCTCTTCGAGGTCTACGAGCTCACGAAGGAACACGTCTACCAAGACACATAGGTCGTTCGTGTAGAAGTATTCGGAGGTGCCTTTGGTGGTAAAAAGTAGGTACAGGATCTTGAGCACGAGCAACTGCATACAGCGATCTTCAGAAGTTCGTCCTGGAAACACCATTGTCAACCAAGTGTCAGCAACAATGGCACACGAACACATACCTGCTCGATTGAGCATGAATATTAGGTTTTCGCCGAACGTCATACACGAGCCCAGGCGTCTCATGACTAGCTGTAGCACCCGGTTCTGGGTTTCAGGCTTAGGGCCATCGTGATGGAAGGCCTGTGCTTTATCTGGTGGACTGAGTGAAGCCACCATAAACTGTTCGTTCAGTGCTACCTGCTGGGTAATTAGTAGCAGACCCACTCTTTCGAAGAATACCACTCACGATCAGCTTAATCACGGAATAATTAAAAGTCTCGTCTTGCATATTTCTCGTCTCTTCGACTAGGTCAAAGAGGCGGTCTATGAATTTGTCATCAAATACACCTACGGTGGGGTCAGCAGTCGTGAGGTCAGAGGAAAACTGATACCGCTCACGTAAATCCTGGACCGACAGCTTCTGTACTCTGCACACTTCATACAACAAACGTACCGACATCGACCTCAGCTTCACCTCGATTGGTATCACGAGACTTCGCGAACCCGAGGGTGCAGAGTTCCCAGAGTACGTGTCCTCCACGTCGGGGTCGATGTCGATGAGGATGTGGTCCATGAAGAGAGGGATGAGGGGCTGCCAGCGTTTGTGCGAACGAAGGAAGCTGGAGTTGCGCCGTCCGTATACGAGCAGGATGTTATACAGAATGAATTGGCAGTGGGGATCCGTGTGCTATATGGTGGTAATTAGGGTGTGCCACCATCATGATCGGTGCTACGTACGCTCTGCGTATCATCCAGCAGCAGCTCGCACATCCTTTCCGAATGAAACTTGAACAACTCTGACTCCAAGAGAAGCTGGCACGCATGCTCCATCTGCAGAGGACTCTGCAGGTATTGTTCTGCCAAAGCATTTGAGATTGAAGGCCCGCAGAGCAGATCGCAAACGACCTACCATGGTATGCTGCTGCCAGCTGGATATACCGTCTCAATGTGGCATCCAGCTGAGAAAGCGTAACATCATGAGGTATTCGCAGAATGTCCTCGAGTTCTGCGATAGAGTTCAGCGGCTCGTGACCTTTGCAGCGACGAACACACTCACCCGACCAAAATTGCTGAGCATTCTCGATTAAATATGTAACCCCGAAGACGTCCATTGTAAAGAGGGTAAAGCCAGCTCGCTCGTATGTGAGAACCTAGCGAGTGATAATGATTGACAGCGTGATGGATGGGTAACTGTGGTATCCAGTCGCTCTTGTCTGATTTTCAGGGCAGTCCTCAACATTCAGCATTGAGACAGCGCTCTGTCGAGCGATGAAGCGTTTAAGAGGCAAGACAGCTTTGTCAAAGCGCTCCAGGCTCCAACGGAATGGGGCGGATTCAGGGGAAAGTTGAAGCCATGTGTTTCGCCATCAATTGAAAGGCTGTCAATAATGTCAATGACGCGTGCTTAAATTGGAAAAGACCTGCGTATTCAAATATTCACAGAAATTCGATTTCCTAGTCCCTAGTACTGGACAGTATATTGATCCGACCGGAAAACCAGCTAATACTTCACAAGAGCATCGAACAGACCGATTAGTAACATGTAATTGTAGGTACCATCGTCCCATCGTACAATAGCCCCCTCGTCTTCCTTTCGGTCCTACTCAATACCCAATGGACCACTGAAATCGAGATCCACTAACAATTACTTGTCCGAAATGGAGAGATGCGAGAGCGCTTTGGTAGGCGCGTCGCCGTGGTCCTGCGATATATCGTCCTCCTTCTTTAGCCTGTCGACGTCTGCGTCCGAGTCGGAATGCATATGGATGACCTCGTGACCCTGGTCGACCATTTCCTGCGAGAACAAGCAGTGTCAGCAGCGCCGACATCGCCAACGAGACTGTCACCAACCTTTTCCGATTCCTCCTTGTACGCATGCAAGTTGTTCCGCAGCTCGTGGTGCTGGTTCGTCGGACTCATCGGGTGCGCCAGCGTTGACATCCTTTTCACCGCCATCATGCCCAGAACCGCTTTTCGGACTACAGAATCCATCAGTACCCAGACCGCCTTGGATCAATGGCAAGCACACTCACAAGTCTTCTTCGCGTTGAACGCCTTCTGGATATTCGGCAGCAAGTTCGTCGGGGCCCCGCTCGGGCTCGTCGGGTCGGGCACAAAGTGCTCGCCCAGGTCAGCCAGCCACCGGTGCTGCAGCGCCTCCTCCGCCGTCGGCCGCTCCGTTGGGTCGACCGTCAGGCAGTACGTGACGAACTCCTTCGCCGTCTCCGACACGTTCGTCCAGTACTCCACCGGCTCGAACTTGTAGTCCCCAGCCATGATCGCCTCCATCTCCTCCTGCTGCGTGTCACGGTCAAACGGCGTGTATCCGCAGAGCAGGAAGTACGTGATGACGCCCATGGCCCAGATGTCGACGGGCTTGCTGTGGCCGGCTGCCGTGGAGCTAAGTCAAAGACGCATGATGGACGGACGCCATACGCACTCTTCTTGAAGATCTCCGGTGCCATGTAGCCAGGTGTCCCGCAGATCTCGGTCAACAACTGCAGCTTCTCTTCCTCCATCACCCTCGACAGCCCAAAGTCGGCAATCATAATGTCTGCCTCCTCTGCCGGTGTGCGGAACAGCAGATTTTCGGGCTTCAGATCTGCCGACACAGGTGTCAGAAACGCCGGACGTAGATCACACATGCAGACATACCTCGGTGGACAATACCGCACTCGTGGATATACCTCACCGCCTTCATGATTGTCCGCACGAGCTGTGCAGCGTCCCTGCGTCATCATGAGTATGATGTTTGATAGGTTAGTTGTCACGTACTGCTCAAAGTAGCTACCCTTTGCACATATCCGATCGAACAACTCTCCGCCCGTACATAAATCGAAGACCAAGTATAAATTATGTTGCGTCTATGGTTCACGTATGAATACATCAGTACCGTCATTAACAGTGGACGATCACACGCACCTCGAAATAGTCTCGCAGAGTAACGATATTCGGATACCCACTCGATACCTTCTTCAGCACGGCGATCTCATTGCGAACCTGTGATGCAATCGGTTAATCGGCCTCTTTTCTTGGATATAAATGCGATGAGATGAAAGAGAGGTCCGCCACTGCTATAAAAAACGGCCGCTCGCGGATTTCCCCTGTTGATGCGTGAGGCAAGCGTGCCGCACCCAGGCCATGGTAGAGGTGGCAATAGCAAAAACAAAAATATTAAAGACATACCATGTACTCCCGGCCCTGCATGAGCTTCTTATTGATCACCTTGCAAGCATAGTACTTCCCCGTCTTGATATGTACTGCCTCCTTCACGATAGCATACGTCCCACTCCCCAAGGTCTTGCCCGTGCGATACTGGGCGACCGAAATCCATTCGTTTAACCGGGATAGTAGAGCGACATGAATTTATACAGACGATTTCGTGTACGGAAGAGGTCATGAGCGGCGACGCAGTGACCGACGGCAAATCGCTCACCTGGCATGGTACGGTTGTCGCTCCCCCACTCATATTTCGATGTCCTTTCTATGATGAAGATCAGCAGCAGTCGGTAGTCGTCGGTAAGAGAGAAAGCCGCTGGCAGATCAATTGATTTACGGTACCCAGCTGTATGTTTAAACAGCTTATAGCACTGGTGTGCTATACTTGGCACTTCCATCAAAGTTACTCACCGAAGCGGAGTCCGTTTTCTCAAGACCTTCCGGAGCCCTTGGTCCCGCGTTGTCGTCTACGACGCCGGTCTGACTGACTCCTGTTGAGTTAGTGAGTCTCGCTTTTAAGTCTGTACTGGTCTCCGTCAAGCCACGATAGCCCCGAACAGCCTCGGAACTCGTAGTGTCATAACTGTTCGGTGGCGGAGCAGGACAATAAGGCAGTGTTGTTTCTGACGAAGCGAGTGGCGGTCCGCGTTTCTTCTCCGAAGATTTCGAAAACCGCCGTGTCCCGTCTGCTCGACTGTGGTGGGCCCCCATGTCTCTTGGATGAAAGACAGCTGGTCGATTGAGGAGACTTTCAGATAGGCTGTGTAGAAACCTGGTGAGCAGTGAAGTAGATAAAAGCTCGAGATGTGCAGAGCAGAAGGACTGACTGAGCAGTGTAGAAATGGGAGAGAAGTAAAAGGCGTTTATTAAGAGTACTACATATATAGCTCAACAAGACACGTTTAGGCCTGCCAGCCTGACACTGGCAGTGCCCGAATCACAAGAACCGAAAATAATGGCGCTCTTCGCCACGACGCCATTGAGATGACAATCCGAACACCGCCATCTGCGTAAAGCGGTGCAACACCGGTCTAACTTTACCTTAGTTGGGACATAGAACCTCGACTGCCTTAGGACTGTGGAAGACGGTGCTGACACACGATACTCAATTTGAGCCAGGGAAGAGTAGTAATGCAAACCAAAAGAATGGGAAGTACATCTAGTGTTATAACCCTTATGTCTGACATATGCAAGTTCAGCAGGCACCTTTAAATGTTCGGGGTCAAACTAGTAGTTGTGGGGCGGCGCTCTAGTGACACGGGACGGTCATCAAATGCATTTTGTTTAGTGGAACAATAACCAAATGGCATGTGTGGAACAAATAGCTTTACGTTACACAAGCTACCACAATCACAAGGCACGTCCGACATAAACAGGTGGAAGCCGGGCGAACCGTCGAGCCTATAGCCCCGGGAAGTCCCCTGTGGCCGACAACGAAAGAAATAAGTATCCAGTTAGCCGTCCTTGGTAAGCGCCTTCTTTCGGATCCTCGCGTCTGACTGATTTCTGCGTAGTTGCTTTGCCAGACAGGTCCCAGATTGCATTGCCGGACAGGAGGCCATCCCTGCGGACCTGACTATGGTCCTCCGGCGAAAGATACATGCACTACGCTTCGCACGGACTATGAATTCTTGGCGTCGGCGATCTACATGGGCCGGCTGCGGTGGACTGCCTACGATCTTTGACAGTGCCATTATGAAAGCCTCGTTCTAACATAAATGACGGCTATATCACTGTCTCTGTCTACCAAACCTACACCCTTTTCGCAGGACTGGTTAAGGCAATGTTTGTTGTAACTGTGTCTCGAACCCTATCTTGGTCTGTGTATGCACGCGTCTCCCTATCAGCCAAATGGCTCTCCTCTTTCCCTGTACGTACGAAAGCAGTCATCCCTCTCCTCGCAATACCTCGGAATACATCCGCTTCGCTTTCTTGGCCGCTCTATCGGCTCGTTCAACCAACTCCCACTCTTCCCCTTCGGTGTCCAGGGCATCCCACGTCATGTCTCCGGATGGCCCCTCAACGAACTCAAACTCTATGTATAGATCTAGCAACTCGTGATCAATACTCAGTCTTGTCGGTGCTCTGAACTCCTGCTTACCGTCCTCCGCATTTTCGAATGCCACATGTACTTCTGACAGCTCAACCTCTTCGTCCTGCGAAAGCAAGTCCGAGTATACCGCACAACTATCACAACTGTTCTCGATTTCCTCGACGTCTTCCTCGAAGTCAAACATGTCGTTCGTGTAGTTGGCCTTGTTCACCTTCCGCACACTGCCTAGAACCTGCTGGCTGGGCTTGGCCGCTACCGCTGCATGCGCCACAACGGGCTGTCAAAGTGAGTCTGCATGAGACACCCGCGATATGGCAAGAGAAGACATTGCGTACGCTGCGCCTCGGTTCACGCTCCTTCGTAACCTTTGACGGCTTTGCTCTCCTCACTCGCACTTGCCTGTTGACTTGGCTTATGAGCGGCGTTCTGGGGTTTAGCATACATTTGACCATGATGACTAGGGCCGCGCGCTGAGTTGGTCGCTACCGTAGATGCAGCTCTTCTGACGATTATGTCCCATGAACTCTCTCCTACATATAGAGTAGATCGAGTCACATTGGGGATTGACATATGACTTCGCGTGTGTACTTCGAGTCAGAGGATCATAGCGACTGCACCGGTTGCCCCCCACAAAACGCCGCCAAGTCATGTAAGATCCACAACCCGTGCTATGAATGGAGAACGTCGGAACCGGAGGAAGCAAGTCTTCATGCACGTTGAAGATTGCCGATGCCACAAGCTACGACGATACGATGACACCATCTATCACGCGGCCACTCTCCATAAACCCAAAGTACATCCATTAACCCTGAATAAGATCACAAGCAAAACACAAATTCCTGTCTTACACTTACATCTAATAAACTATATGATAAAAGGGTAGGACATGGATATTAGTTCTGAGAGCGAAGACCATTGTTATCCGCACTGGCCGGCAACCCAAAATTCAAAATCACCAGACCACTCTGCATCGCGCTGCTGCTGGGCGGTTTGTCACCCGTAGGCTTCTCCGACGCGACTCCCGCGTAAACCACTCCCACGAGCTCTTTCGGGATCGTCGTCTCGCCATTGATGATATCCGAGGACAGGATCGAGGACCCAGAATGGTAGAGCATATACATGTTGGAGCCCGAGACAGAGACTTTGATGGTGTCGCCGGGTTTGGGGGTGGCGGGTGTGACGGTGAGGGCGGGGAAGGTCTTGACTGGGAGAGCGGCATTCGTGGACGGACAGGACTCGATGAACTGGGCTGAGAAAGGTGGCGGGTGAGCAGCCGACTTGGATATAGATAATGAGACGACATACCAGCGATGGAGTAGACTTGGTCGGGGTTAAGCGGTGTCTGGTACGGTCCCGACCACGGGGCACCCTCGAGCGCAGCGCTCATCATCCAGGCGTCATGGCGAGCCTCAGTGGCCAAGATGGACTAGTGCGAGACGGTGAGCGGACCTGGCGTCAACCGGAGAATGAATAGCACATACTGCTGCGTCGGTGATCGCACCAGGGGCAGTGATGTAGTGAGCAGCTCCAGTATATGCCGCAGTACCAACACCTTCAATCGACGCCGCGAGAGAGACGAACGACTTTGGATCAGTGTACGGACTATGCAGAACGTTATTAACTTCTATACTGCAGATCGATGAAGCGACACTCACAACTTGTACGTGCACGGTTTGACAGCATCCGGACCAATGGCTGCTTCGAGGAAAGCGACATGCGACGCTTCGTGCTCCTGGACCTGCTTGAACCGGCCTCGGACCCATGTTGGGAAGCCAGCTGCCTCGAAGGCTTGGTCATCGAACCTCTCCAAGCCTCCCGTGTAGAACGCATACTCCAGATGCTCGAGGGTCAGAGCATATTGGAAGACGGTTGTGTCGTCTAATAGTGTGTTAGCATACTTTATGCTTGAAGATGAGATAGAGGCGTACTCGTCATCTTGTAGTCATCACGCTTCGAGCCGTGAGGCGCGGCACCTACTGAACAGACCCCGACAATGGCAAGAACTGCCGCGTATTTGAACATGATGAGAGTCAAGCGACGACGTCGAGGAAGCAGCTAAAGTCGGGGGGTCTGATGAAGAGTGTATGGC
Source organism: Neolentinus lepideus HHB14362 ss-1 (assembly GCA_001632425.1). NCBI lineage: Eukaryota > Fungi > Basidiomycota > Agaricomycetes > Gloeophyllales > Gloeophyllaceae > Neolentinus > Neolentinus lepideus. The sequence goes on along the minus strand of KV425568.1, from coordinate 480,788 downwards.
GCGGTAAGGAGCTAAGAGCATCCTCCAGCACTGGCGGATTTTATAGAAGAGGAGGGGGGCTGACACGACCTGCGGCTGACGAGAAGGCTGACGAGTTAGCGACGGTATGACGTTGGTGCGGCTGACCTGTGGCTGACGAGAAGCCTGGTAAGTTGGCGACGCTATGACGCTGGTGCGGCTGACCTGTGCAACGGTGAAGAAAGCAGTATGAGTCTTCCTAGATCTGACGAAGTGACGGCTGACTAGGTTTGCGTCAGCCCCGACGATCGTATGACGCCGCCGTCGCAGACCAGAACAAGTACCTCCAGCTTTTCCGGACTCTATTACTGAGTCCAAAGGAGCACCGCAGGGGTGGGGGGCAGAGCGTGTGACGGCGAAATGGTTCGCGTTGCCATGAGCATCTCAACTGGCAGCAAGATGATTCCCATGCGGTTTGAGGAAGTTCAAGCTATCCAGTCAAAAGTGACGCACAAAAGAATAAAAAGTCAGAGTATTAATGGGCTTATCAAAATATGGCATGACATCAAGTCTGTCTTGGACACAGAGTCCGAAGAAGGCGGAGCCCAGCCTGAGCTACACGCGCGTCGCGTCAGGTGATATTCACGTGACAAAGTCGTGTCACGCATAGGCGATCCTGGTGACTGTCGCCTTGCTTTCGTCGTGAACGCGTAGCGGTGAATAAGTGGGAGGTGATTACCGTGACATGTAAAGGCAGGAGAAGATCTCACTGTCCCTCCTAGCCGAGAGGTCGGATTGTAAGTTCCATGGTCAGACCCACTCTCAACCGGCCCGTAGCTAGTCAGGACCAAGAAGCCTCGCACTGGCACCATCTCCAAGTTCAGGTGATACGGCATGGGGCGGAATGTCAGCTTTGGATGTTAAGTTCGCAGCTTCAAGCAATATTACCTGCGACTCGGAGATTAAGCGCTTCTCACCTTCCTGACCACCAAAGGCAACCTCATACATGTAATGATGCTCGTGCTCGCGACCCCTTGAAGCAGTTGAGGTACTCATAAGTGGCCTCTATAATGTATTTTCGACTTCCCATTGTGGTTGGTAATCATGGCGGGCGATGTTTGCCGCAACACTGCTGCCTTTGCCAGACATTCTTGCATTGTTGATGCCTCACCCCTAGTTCGCACCCGTGCGCAGTCCGCCAAGATAGAGATACAATGAATATCTATGATGTCAGTCTCCATTCGAAAGTATATAAAACAGCTCTCACCGTAATCGATACCACCACCTTCCTTCCTGAAGTATGGCCGCGCCGCCTCGCAGATTCGCCAGTCCCTCAACCCTATCCGCGTTCGGGGACACATCCGTCCACGCGAGAGCATGCACACCGCCCGCCCCTCCGCCCCTCCACGCCCTCCCACTCGGGGCCTGTCACATCTATCACACCTACTACACCTTCCCAGTCACCCACCGAATTTTGCACGTCCTATTTCTTCAGCGGACCCTCGCGGCCCTTCGAAACCTCCGACTTATCAGTCATTGCTGCTCCACGGCTCCATACGTCGACGATTAATTCGAGTCCATCGGGTCAATCGACGAAGTCCGGACCGACGCCGATTTTGTTTGACGGACCCTCGAGTCCGCGGCATTTGTTCCTATAGCGCAGATGTACCTAGACGACATTGAAGCAGGCGGGAAGTCAAAGTCCAGGTCATAAGAGCCGGGTCGGAACGAGCAGACTCGATCCAAGATGATGTAGGTCAATTGGCTCTGTTTATATCCCTGTATATCTTCATGTCTTTCGTTCACTGCATTGATACGACAGATCAAACAGTCCAGATGACGCTCAAAATGTACGCATGACACCACCTGTCACTGGAGAATCGGGGCAAGCAATCAGGCATTATGCAGAACGCACCTTGGCTCAACCTTTTTCCATCAATGTACTCAAATTTCGTGATGAACATGACAGAAAATCGACCGTGTTCCTGTGGGGACAAGATTGTTTGGTCAAACACTTCGTCATTATCCGGATCCATTCTGTAGCATTTTGTGAAAAAATTGTTGTATGTTTGTTGTATTATAGCATAGAATGTAAGTGGTATGCGTTGACAGACAGCGACGAAAGGTTTCGGGATCTATAACAGCACTATGATCATAGTGAAACGGGCAGGAACGAACCCCAGCACAGCGATGCGTAATGTCACGTCTTGGGCATAAACCAATGCGTCGATGCGATAGGCTTTCTTCGCTCCAGTTTCGCAGTGACTCCTAAGAACTCATCCATACCCTATCAATATGTCAGCTCGACGTTGGCGGAGAAAAGTACGGTATGAACGCACTGTCCATCTTCGAGTCTCCGTCAGGAGCATTCGGATGTTCGTCGCCTCCATAAGGTCTTCGACCGTATCCTTCGAAAGATTCAGCCGCGGGTTGCTGGACGTCGTGTGCTTGTCTGTGCCCAGGTCGATCAGAGCATGCAAGCTGCCGGAGAGAGCGAGCGCGTCGATAAAAGGTTCCTGAACCCAACCGGCATCAACTTCAATGTCATTGCAAGTTGAAGTATACGCACAATCTCCCTAACCGGCACTCCAATACCCAGTTTCTCTAGCTCCCTACATCTTTGACAAATATTCTTCAGCGAATCGATGCTCAACCTGCAATGGACGAAGAACAAGTTTCTCAGAGTGCTGTCATGTGCGTCCAGTAGCGTTTTGATAAAGTTATCCGCGACGAGCACGCGTTCGGATAATTTTAGGGTGACAGAGCTCAAAGGACATGACCAGTCCGCTGTCTTCTTGAATAAAGTCGTCCATAGCGACGGTGTGCTCGGTGGGGGAGGCATGGAGCAGTGCGTGTCCAGAGCGAGGTGACGGAGGTACGGGAGCGCGCCTAGGTCATCTGGTAGTGGGTGAGGATTTTCCTGGGCAGAATCAAGGGTGGTCAGATTTGCAAAGAGAGGTATAGGGTGCAATGTACCCAGGTCGTCATTGATAGACTTTCTAGCCGGGGAGTGAATAAAGTCGCGAGCTTCAGGACTGCGACATGGTCGGTCTTCCCGCATCCGATTACGTGCAAGCCAGTTAAGTTAGGGAGCTTGCAGAGAACTTGGCGCAGGACGAGCTCATTCAAATCGCTTGCCATCTGCGTATGTAAAGAAGTGAGGTAAGACAGATGCATAACATCACGTAAGAAGAAACATAGGCCCACGTAGAGCGTCAAGCTTGTCAGACTGGGCGAAAGCACCCTCGCCCACGTGGGTAGCATGTCAATCAGGGTCCACGATGCATAATCCAAGGTGAGATTATGCAGCCCCCTGATGTCAACAAGCTTCTTGGACTGTTCCGTCGTAAGGTTCGCATAAATGCGGAGATCCCGGAGGCGCTCTTTCCCTTGCAAAGCAAGGAGGAAAGATGGCAGGATGTCAACGGTGAGCGTGAATGATGTTAGGTTGTTAGCAGCACTGATTACTTGCGTGCAGTCTCGAATGAATTCCGGGTGATGAATCGAGCCGGATCGAGTAACGGGTACTCTGCGTATATCTGATCCGCAGGGATGCATTGGCTTCGACAAGGTAAATGGAATGAAAGTGTACTGACCGATATGCCGGACATGGATAGCGAAATCCGGGTGCGCCATAACCGCACCAAAAGGAGACTGCACCTATTACATCCTCTCTCAACCTACATTCGCATTTCCAACCATCCAATAAACGCGTACTCGTGGATATTTCTTGGACTGGCTTAGCCGGAATCCTAGAGTATGGTACAGCCTCGGAATTACTCCCGCAAAGAAGGATCTGCTGACAAGAGCAACAGAGACAAGATCATTGCCAGACAAGTATGCGAATATGAGCTCCAGGACATCGAGGTTCAAGTTGTCAGCAGAGACCATGGGGACGCGTCAAGCTTAAGTAGTCGATTAAGGACTGTATAATAACGCAGATAATGCACAATAAAAGTGGGTTTGGTGCTATTCAGCAAGCACGATGGAAACGCTCAGAGGAGAGAACTCACTGTTACGATTGTAGCGCACGCGTTTGGGACAGGCCTATTATTAGCGCTACTGTTTCGGGCCACCTCCCTCTTTGGTCAGCATGAGTCTTGATGCTATACTTTGGAACGAAACCGATGAAGTAGCTGTGTATATCAGATTATAGTCCTGGTCACATACCACTATCATCATACGAAGTACATTTGTACATACATGGGCATTACAAATATCGATGATTCGTGGTTAGCGCACGAGAATCGTTGATTCCACTACACCACCCATAAAGTAGCTAGTCGATTGTGCTAGGTACAACACACCTGGAGATGATGCGGCGGCTTGAGTCGTGCTGTCGACAACGGACTCGCATACTGGCTAATTCGATGTGCCATTCCTGCTGTTGGCTGACGGACGTCATTCATATCCGCATTCTCTGCGTTGTGCTCTGCAGGCGGAAGCCACGATTTAGTGGATGATGCACCGAACCCATCCTTGTCTGTCTTGGCTTCGGGATGGATGTCTCGACTGGTGCTAAGATATCAGTACATAGGATAAAAATGGTAATGCTCACAGATCGCCAAGGCAAACCGTAGGAAAGAGTTAACCATCCGCGATATACGCGCGACACCATGTTGCTTGAGAGCCGGGGCAGTACGGGAGATGAAATATGCCAAGAATATTTTACGAACACGAATGGTAGGCATCCGTGCGACATGGAACGGATCTGCGAGTGACACATCGATGAAGTGGCGATGTCGTGAACGTCACTCTCTGGCTGGAGGATAATCGCGAGGGTCAACTAATAGCCAAGATTCATTGCAAAATGACAAACTGAATAGTGTATCATGTCGGAAGCGGGAACGCGAAGACCGCGTGGCAGAATGAGGAGGGCATACCTGGTTGAGCCTTTGCCACCAGCAGAATACATTTATCGTCAAGATTTGCGCAAAGGGCTCCTTTGCATTCTCCGTTCTTGTAGAGTCCCCTGCATAATTTCTGGTCAAAATAGCACAAGCATCCAGAATAGTGTCAAGCGTTATGCAAACGTTGAAACGTTGAGGTCTTGGAGGCGTCGCTTAGATGACGATGCCGCCGATGAGGGGAAAAGACATCGTGCACAGGCAAAATCCAGTACTATCATGGGACGGGAGTTGCAAATTTTGCAACTCCCGTCCCAACCCCTACTACACCGTCCACACTGAGCAAAAAAAATTGGGACCACCACAGATGCATAGATATAGACTAGGATATACCGTTCATGGAGTAAAATCGAAGAAAAACATGTGTGGTAAGGATTGCTGGTCGAGATACCTGAGCCTGAATACTGATTGCAGCATGTAAACAAGAGATCTCTCCGGTATAATAAGCATTTACGTCAAAATCAAGTTTGGAATAGTTTTATCTACTGTTCTTCTGTCTAAATAACCAACCCGATAAGCACAAAAGTCCTTGAGGACCTTTAAGGATGTTGAGTTGCAGCTCCCGAGGCGCAGGGCGTGACATCGCTTGACACGACATTCAAACTCCGCTCGTTGACAGTCAAGCTGAGTATGTCGTTTGAGCCTTTGCCGGATCGGAGTCTGGACGTGCCGTGTGACTGATGGGTGACAAATCTTTTGCAACTCCCGTCCACAACCCAGCACCTCTCCCGCACTCGTAACATTAGATATTAAATCGCGAAAAAATCATAATCATGTTCGCAGGATGATATTGCATGATTATATGAAGACTGATCATGAAAATGCTGAGCACAGCCGACGCTGTATGGTGATTTGCAGGATTTTTTGCAACTCCCGTCCCATGATAGTAATAGGGGCACTCAATAAGTGTTTCTCGGGCTGTTTCTCACTTTGATGCAGCCTTTCGGGGTCCCTGCCGAGCGGCGATCGCTCATGGGATCTGTGCGCGAGCGAGAAACTGAGAAACACCTCTGGAGCTGTTTCTCGCTGTTTCTCGCGTTCGGACTTTGAATTGCCATGCCACAGATTTGATGTACCGAGCTCTCGGTCGCTTATGTTTGTCTTGACTTCAGAGACTCGTTACTCGTATACTCGCATATGCACATGTTTAGCTTACTGCTATGGCCCTCGGCGGCGCAAGAAAGCTTACAAAGTACCTTACAGAATTTTCCGGCATCTCGGTCTTACTCTTCTTGCTGAGGTTCAGGACAATACCAAAGAAAATACTGTATTTGATATATTTATCTAATCTAACATACACCCATTTTGGAATGCATCGACATCGGTTGGCCTCGACCGTCTGACAGCGGTGGTGTGCAGCTTTTGGACGAGAAACAGTTGAGAAACAGCAGACTCAATAAGTTCGGGTTTCTCCGCGACGGCACGACGACACCAGCGGTACCATCAAACACGAGAAATTGAGAAACAGAAACTTATTGAGGAGGGCTAATATGCCCGGAACTGGCAACCTCGCCGGCGTTTGCCGGCGCACGCGAGACTCCGGCGTACTGTAGCGTACTCTGGCGTCGGACGACGTCCGACGCCGTACCTCGACGTACTACGATATACTACGGTGGAGGTTGATAGAAGATCACCATGGAATTGTCGACTGTATCATTTCTGTTGTGTGTTACAGCGGAGTAGGACCACCGGACGGCAGGGTAGGGGTCCGAGTGGTCTGATTTTTGGGTTGCGGGGACCTTACCTCACAACCCACTGCATATGATTTTTTGGAGAGTGATTTCATAAAACTGCAAATGGCTGTAGAGTACAGAATATGTAGTGTACTTAGTTGGGGTGTAGTATGTATACCCAGCCTACCAGCCACACAACTGCCATATACAGGATGTGGCTGAATATGGCTAATTGCCCGGGACAGGCATAGGTATTCCTTTGAATGGTAGGCTCAGAAAACACCATAAGAAACAACAATACTGAATGGTGCTTAGACTCTTAACTCTGCACCAGCCAGTGCACCCTTGCCAGATGTGGCACGGAGGGTTGATCTAAATATTCACTATTCAAGTTCATGCTCTCTGGGGGAAAAGCATGTATAACTATATTACAATGGATCTATAGCTTTCAGTGGCTCTCCGCTGCATTTTATGTGAGAGTATACGTCGTCCTTCAGCCACAGCTGTCGGGTTATACCGAACCTCGCCGGATGCCGGTGGTTGCCGTCGGCGTATGCTGCCGTACATCGGCGTACATCGACCTTGCTAGTTCCGGGCATAAGACTCGCAAAATCAACAGCAGCATCAGGAAAATGTCAGGCCGAAGGGACTTGGCTTAAATTTCCTTAGGGGACTTAAAGGTGTCTTAAATGAACTTTCAGACATCTTTTGTCACCTTTCGGCGCTTTAGGCGCCGGGACTTGGCTTAATTTCTCTTAAATAAGGCATCCAAAGACCGAAAAAGATCGGGAAGACCGCTAAGTCCGGATGACATTTTCCTGATGAGGTGTCGACCCGCCGGCGAGACTCTACTTATCTAGTCTCCAACACCTACAAGGTCTCGTAGGCGGCTGGAGCGCAATCAACAATAAACTGAGGAATGTTATTTTTACAAAGCCACCCCGGACCCGTTGCAGCGAAGGCCACTTTTCACACTCGGGAGCACGTATGCATCTGTGTCACAATCAGAGCCGGCAGAGGCCCGCGAACACTACTACTTTTGGTAATATTTGGTCGGTACAAACAACGAGACGCGAAATGCGGACTGCAGTTTCATATGCAAGACCCTGTATTATCCTCCTGTGTTGACTTCATTCCACTTTAATTGAGGGGCCTTCAGAGTTTCCTGATATACGCCAAGGCCTAGGTAGATTACTGTACCATTTCGACCAATTCGTCAGTCACGCGTCATGAAGGACCTCTGACGGATCCATTTACGGTCACGGCAGGCCATTGAGGGCGAAAATTGTCGGTACCGGCGCAAATTTCGGCGGCTTCGCCGCCGCCTGACGAAATTCGGCATTGTGTCACAGGTCACCCGTTGTCGCTGACGAATTGACGAATTGAAAAAATATGTCACGCGTCACAAAGCCTGACGAATCGGTCGAAATGGTACAGTAGTTTCTGAGGGAACCGGGGGGATGATTCTATTTGTCCTTGATTTGTCCTGTGGCGGTCGTCCGCCTCAACTTTAAGCGAAGCATGAGATTTCTTGCCACAACCTCCGCTTACTTGAAATGGTCTCTAAGTTCTAGTTTCTGTGCTCAGCGATCTCGCCTTGATCTCATAAGTGCCCTCATCGTTGGAAAGCTTGACTACGCTCACCGGCGGATCGAGGAATGGAAACCGTGCGATCATGACCAACTAGCTCTTTCCCCTGCGGATTGGGACTTCGAATTTGACAGCTATGCCGATATTGGTGGGGAGCCTCGGAACTACACGTATCATACTCGGACAACCCGAACTCGGCCTGCGAGATACACGAGGCTGCGCTCGGGGCCTTTCCGGAGACACGCCCACAGAACCCCAAACTCCCCGCAAATCAACAACACTACGTCTGTACACAGCCTCCAGTATACATATATGTAGAATCAACATTCTGGTGACCCGCACATGCTCTGATTCTCGAGGCGCCCCGAGATCCATAGATTCTGACAGGTCTGCTATCACGGCATGTCCGGTGCAGACTTGCAATTGGTGGTAGTCTCGTCCGTGGCAACTTCTCACACTACCTATCTCTAGGCTCATCTATGTCTTGAACATGAGGCCTTTATTAACTCCCGGTGTGTTTTGGTCAGTATCGGATAGTAATACCGCTCGGCACGTTAGTCAAAGGCGTACTGTGCACCTGGGACACGAGGTGCCCATGCCCTCTTGAAAAGCACTCCGAAGCGCTTCCCAGGCACTTTGCTCGTACATCCTCAGCCGCCGTCACAATGGCAGTCGACACAAAGGACTCACCGGCTGAGCAACTCAACCAACTCGATCTCCTTCCGCAGTACGGCTTCGGACCAGAGCTTTCATTCAAGAAGCTCGTCGACCGGAATCCTTTCCTCTTCCGAGTATACACTCCCCGACCGCTGGGACCGTGCTTCAATGAGACCGATCCTTACTTCCTAGGAGAATCGTTCCATGCCGAGGACGATGAGTCAATCCCCGATGTCAATCTACGTCCGCGGACAGGAGCCGTGAAAGGGAGGGCCTTCACAGCTTCGTATGCTGATGCGGTGAAGCACCTAGACTGGACGACGAAGTCCTCATCACCTTTTGTTTCGACATCTTTCAGTTTCGCGTGGGCCGTCTGGGAGGCGTGCAGGCGCTACAAACTCAGCGTCAAACACGATGTCCATATCGCTGTGATCGATGCGAAGGCATTGGTCGACCGAGCTGTGACAGCGCTTGAGCTTCTAAGGGAGAGTGCTCCGAAAGAGTAAGTGGGCAGTCCAGTGAGGCAGACATCGAGGCGGACTCTTACCTGATTGTCTTCAGGCGCCACAATAATCACTGGAGATTCTATCGTTTCGCACTGGAATCCCAGGACGTACTTGTATACGGCTCTATTCCTAGCTCGGCGGTATTGTCTTCGATACCTCTCCTGTCCGTGCTGGATGTTCTTCCTTCGTACTTCATTCGGCCTGTTGCAGACTCAGCAGAGAAAGACAGGAGCGCTATCTCACGACTTACATGGGAGTACACCCAGAAGAAGTCGACGTATCGCCAGTTTTGCAAACAGATGTCGGAGCGGTTCCTTCGGATGGAGCGCGAGGATCGATTACGAGATACAACAACGGGATCGGTGCACCTGGCCCTGCGTTTACTGCGCGCCCGGTTCTACGAGCGGGTCCTAGATGACCTGGACGCGAGCACCGTGATGGTCTACCAGCTTGCCATGGTCGTTGCCGCATGGCCTGGACAGTGGTGGGTCCGGGATCAACCTGAGCTCCCGGATTTGATTCGATCAATAGTCAACGCCGTTGGCGAAGAGATCCGGGAGGCGCGGAGGGTGAAGGTCGTAGCTGAGGTGGCGAGGTTGCAGAGTATCGTCGACGATCTGGAGTGGATGGCGAGGGACCATGATTGTGCGTCGACGCAGGTCGGCACAGACGATGAGACGGAAGCGGGACTTTCGTCGAAGCCTGAGATCCATATCGAGATGCAGGAGACTGAGCCTACGACGATGGGAACAGCATCTAGGCTCGAACAGTCTACGTATGTACTGGATCCACGTAACGTCCCGCAGGCAGAGCAATCACAGCCGCATGCGCAAGTCAGCTCATCGGCGAACAGTGGACCTGCCAAACCCGTGGCACCTGCGTTGACAAGAGAGGAATCTGAGAACAGTCACAGTTCCTTTGTCATGACCGCCTCGTCAGCAGTGACGGGTTTCATCTTCGGTACCTTCGCTGCAATTTGCATCCTCGCACCTCCAAGACGAGAGCTCCTACACCACTTCACATGATCTTCAGCCAGGAACGCTGTTCATCATCGAGAATACGGCCCATGATCGTTTTCCTCTGATAGTATCCATGGCTGTGCCGTTGTAATTGTATTCTCAATCTTCTTCTGGGTAACGGTGTTAACGTTACTCATCTCTTCCTTTCACCTAACTTATACACAGGCTCTCTAGTATGCCACATGTCGCCACATGTATCATGACTTCTTTGCATGCACATTCCAATCCACATGACCTTGATCACAGCGAACGTGTGATTGATTGGAATCGTGAGTTTTTAGCGTACACAGCTCCCAATGCTCTCAGAAAATGGCAGCAAGCTGTGGTGAAGCATCAGTGTAGCATTTGCTGAATAGGGATAATTGACTTGAGAAAGAAGCCATAGTACTTACTAACACTGCGGGCAAGGTACCTTGTAATCCGTAATTAAATGGTGATTATGTGCGGATTAGATAACAAAAATAATCAGGATAAACTCCATCGGCATGTGCCAAAATTATATCTAATTAACTCCATCATTTATTCAACGTGATCATACTAGACACCATCTGAATGTCATCAGAATGAGGTGCTAGATTGCAAGCCAGAGCATAGTGTGATAAAGTCAAATGTGTACTGTAAGAAGGTATTTACTGCTGTTTTTGGAACGTAAGGCGTGGCACGGCTTTTCGCACGCAAAACGGCCTCCCGAATAGAAAAATCTGTAACGGCCTCCACAGTGCCTGTACATGCATAGAAATTTGTACACATTTTTTTATTATATCAAATAAAATTCTGAGAATGAAAGAACAGGAAAAATCCT
>KV425568.1:416158-468871 GCA_001632425.1 Neolentinus lepideus HHB14362 ss-1 | reverse complement strand
GCTACAGATTTTTCTATTCAGGAGGCCGTTTTGCATGCGAAAAGCCGCGCCGCGCCTTACGTTCCAAAAACAACAGTAATATATGTTCTCAGATGACCTCAGTTGATCTTATTATGACTCAAAATAAAATTAGCATATAATCAGCATATAATCAGAGGATCAACATATAATCAGAATAAGGTTGGCAGGATTATAATAAGATATATTGTAAATTTCATATTATCACCATATGTTCTTCATTGCAATCCAATACCCCACTCTAGCTATCTTCCCACTAAGACTGAGGTCTACAAGCAGAATAAATTGCAGAGCCAACTGAGTATAAAATCGCCATATCCTCTGGGAGATAATTTATGATAGTTGTATAAGTTATTCAATCACTATATAGTCACCATTTAATCGCCGAATACAAGGTACCGTGCCCGCAGTGTAATAGTGCAGAGCTGCAGTCATGATGTCCACGTGTGACTCGTCTATTCCCCAAGTACCGGTATTACGGGCACGTTCATCGACACCGTACATCTCGCACATAATCATCGAACCAGGGTCAACTAAGTACATAATGATCATGATATTATCGTTGTTCGGATTCCGGACCCGCAATTTTTGATGACAGGGCAGGACTTTGTCGGGCGTCCAAGTAGAACTGAGTAAACGCCTGCAATGATGCATCGCTGGTGATTGATGCAACCTTCATCTGGCCGAGCGTGGTGGCGTTCGACGACCACATATACATGTCGGACTGCCTCGATCAATAGTACTAGCAATATCCGCTAGTTGATGATGGGAAACGATAACACGGTTCTGCTATCCATGATGCATGACAACGCCTAACTGGATGACTTCCCATAAGATAGAATCCTAAGTTATTAACGTACCTATAGTTGCACTGATACCACACTGTGAGGTTCAGGATAGAGACGCTTAGTCCATCCGTAACAAAAGAGATGATTCTGATTTCTAAACTGCGACCGTGACGGCGTATGCTATTTATGGCAAGGGTATAACCCAAACGGGCTCAGCCTCCTGACGACCTCCATCACAAAACCAGAGCGTGACAAGCCGGCATCTCGGCTTGATGCGTTTTAGAATCGAATATTTCTAAATCCTTACGCGAAGTCACCGAGCCTTGCCCTCGCAAAACACACTGTTATCCCCCACATGTCTTTGATAGATGCGAGAACATAGGAGACCCTACTCCAGTAGAGTAATACTGAAATCAATCAAGATGGTCGGTCCTTTTCTGCCAATCCTTGAGATTTTTACTGGTCTCACCATGTGTTGCGGTGGGTAAAAATATGCTCTATGAAAGAAGCGAGCTCGCTTGCAAATTGCAAGGAACAGACGGTACGGCGGCTGTCTCAGAACAGCCGCTGATACGCGTTGAATTGAATGGCCGTCTTCCAGTCGAGTCTCGAAGGATGATGGGTCCGAGTCTACGACTCCTCTCATCGTTGTTCCCGACGTTGCCAGGCGTCGAGGCTTAAGTCCCACTTCAGCCCGGACAATGTTATATCCAGCAACTCACATGAGACGCAGACATCATGTGGGCCGCACTCTACGAGGACCGTCCTTTTCCCCGAGAGTCCGGTTGCATTCCAAGCCCAGCACTGCGCGCAGCGCTAGAGATAGATATGCAACTAAGTATGATATCAAAGACCGTCTGTCACCTCTTCTGCAGGATCAAGGATGCATGTTTCTCGCTCGGCGGCCATCGCACTCCATGCAGCCATCCTTGACGCAGTCTGCGCAGAGCCGAAACGCTACGTCCCATCAAGTTTCGGACCACATGAGCATCATGCCGTCGACAACAAAGAGAATGGTACCTGAGATTGGGAACTGGTCTGCATGGCTCGTTAGCCGCATCGGACCCGAGAGAGCAGGTGCGCATAAAGCCAAACACAGGGTCGTCTGAAGAAAAACATATAAATAGGGCTTGCTGAAGAGACCAAAAGTCATATCCAAAAGGATAGTTTGAGACAGAACCCCTCCCCCCCCTCTAAACTGTCATGAAGGCCTTCTTTGTATCTGCTGCTCTTTCCGCCGTGTCCTTCGCCTCGGCTCGGACGTTCACGGTCTATAACGGCTGCCCCTTCACGATATGGTCAGTGTCTCGGACTCTCGGATGATGGCGGTCTCGATAACTCTGCGCCAGGCCCGCTATGTTCACAGATTTGAATGCAGGAAGCGCCACACCAGACTATGCCACTGGGTATGCAGCTCTTCCGATGTTCAAAGATGTCCCGGGCTCATCGCATTCTTAGATGGGAGGCAGCTGAATACACTTCAGTTTCGTTTACTGTACCCGATAATTGGAAGGCCGGTCGTATTTGGGTAAGCTCCTGCTGGTTCCATAAAGCCAGGAGTTAATATGCGATTTGTCACCCAGGCCCGTCGTGACTGCGACTTCAGCACAAACCCGGGACCCAACTCGTGTCTCGACGGCGGCTGCAACGGTGGTCTTGAGTGTGATCCCCACACTGGCACGGTACGCTGTTAAAGTGTATATGGAAACACAGCACGCTCAGTTATGATACGACCTACAGGGTGTTCCGCCCGCTACTGTGGCTGAATGGACCCTGCAAGGTGACGGAAACAAGGACTATTATGACAGTAAGCGTCTGTTCAATTAATTATCTTCTGGAACGCTCATTCCACTATCTTTATCTAGTTTCGCTCGTCGACGGTTACAACCTTCCCGCAAGAATTGACAACAACCAAAACTGTGGTGTACCTTCCTGCCCTGTTGATTTGGGACCCAACTGTACGTCTCTCTTCTCGTCAATCATCAGGGTCCTCGATTTATGTCCGTGGCAGGCCCCTCCGCTCTCAAGGGACCCTTTGATTCCTCCGGCTTCCCCGTCGGCTGCAAGAGTGCTTGTGATGCCAATTTGGACGGCGACCAGTCCAACTCGCCCAACTGCTGCTCGGGCCAGTACGACACCGCGGCCACCTGCCCGTCGTCCGGCGTCCAATACTACTCCTATTTCAGTACGTACCTTCCCCTCTTGGAGTCCACTGGCCTTGCTGATTTGGCGCGACAGAGGACAACTGCCCCGACTCGTACGTATATGCTTACGACGAGAGTAGCGGCACTGCCCTCTATACCTGCGATTCCGGCTTGAACGCCGACTACACTCTCACCTTCTGCCCCTAATTCCATATCTTTTCCTTGGTTATCGGTTATAAATAATTTTGGGTGTGTACCTTAATTGTGCGTCTCAAAATCAGATGCATATGGTGCTTGTGACGATCTCGCGAACTTCTTTGGTGGATTCGGACTTTCGGATGCAATGATGAAAGGAGCCATTCGGTCGATTCTCGTAGATAAAATACTTCCTGTGCCTGCGACATGCGCTGCAAGATATCTGCCTGGCATTAGAGGGATTTCGATAATCTTTAGGCCGAAGGGAAGGGGATGGCCCACCTCAAGACTTTCCGACGCATGCTACGATATTGAATCGAGATCCGAAGTTTCGGTAGCCGCAAGCGACCGCTTGGTTACATCAGCATTTGATCGAGCGCAACCATCACTGTTAATGATGAACTATAGCCCTCCTCAATAAGTCGTATTTAGGAGGCGCCGTATCAAGCCTACTGTAGAGTAGGCTTTAAATTTGTGATGCACTGCTGCCACCTCTCTCTGACGTCTAGTACTATACTATGACTACTTTAGTGCGTACCCCCATATATTCACGACGGAGCAAGGAGCAACTGCCCCTACTCCTACGTCTATGCTTCCGACGAGAGCTCTGACACTGCTTTAAGGACTTGCAACTCCAACAAGAAGCCGACTATACGCTCACTTTCTGCCCTTAAGAAGACTGCAGCTTTCCTTTATCGGTGGTGAGTTATAGGTGGGAAAACATCTATGACTGCAGTGATTTCTTGAAAGTTTCCTTGGGTTTGTGGTTGGTACGAAATGTGCAAGGAGTACTCCCAAATCAAGTAGAGCAGAACTCAAGTGTATTCGGTGTCAAAGAAAGCGTCTTGATGAACGGATGAGAATTCAGAGTCGTTCGGAGGTCCGTATATATTGGGCAAGATATCAGCCCAGAAATAACAGTCTAGGCTTTGGGATAAGACAGACCAGTCATAGACGACCAACAGGATCAGTCGGGAGAGGATCAGTAGGTCCAACCTCCTTTACAATATAGTAGCTGAAGAACAGGACCTTGAAGGATATCGCAAGACCGGCATGGAGCAGTGCTACGATAATTACCATAAGACGCACGGCCTTAGTCTCTGCCTGACGATTCAAGATAGACTGTGAGCGCTATATAAAAAAACGAACGCGGCATGACGTACCGAAGCTAAAATGGGATATACGTTGGCCACAAGGAAGTACCCTGAAAGTCCAAACGCAATGCCCACGAGAACCCAGCGAAGTATCGGGACTGGAATGACACACAATATCTGAAGGGAGTCATTAATTAATGTCATGGTTAGATCCGCAGGAAGCACTCACGGATACGGGTATCCAAATGAACTGACCGTATCCCCATACAGCAATGGCTTCGACAACACTCCATTCTCCCACACCCAAATATCTCAGTGCAAGCCATAGAAGCACCGGTACAGCCAGGCCGTAGGCATACACGAGCGACACGGCTATACTTAGCAAGCTGAAGTTATAGTCGACGGGATCATTGGCATCAGAGAGATATGCTGAGATGGAGGAAGCGAGAGATGAGGAAAGAAAGAGCGCGAATATCAGAGTGGTGAGCGTCCAGAATGGACCATAGAGGTCCGCAGCTGGGGTTAGGTGCGTCGATAAGTATGACGAGGAAGTCGGTAATAGGGTGGTATAGCAGCGTTTCAGCACCTGAAGCAGTCGTCACTATCTCCAGGAGGAAGATGTATAGACAGTAAGACGTACAGTTTTGGTGTCCACATCGAAGAATGGCTGGTAATATTCTACTGTCCAGAAACCTGTTGGCCCTCGGGACGTGGCTTGGGATCCTCCTCCGTTCTGTTGCGTTGGTACACTCTGATCACCCAGAAACGCTATATCGTCACGTCATCATCAATGCTCAAAGACGTAGCCGATGTCTCCTATACAGCGTACATCTGAACTGCAACCCTTCTTGGCCTTCTTCAAAACGCTGTCAATACGAAGTGAACTAAGGGTAACAGCATATCCTATGCAATAGACTTACATCATCAGACTCTACGGATACATATGCCATGTTGTAGGATGAAGGATGCACCGCGGGTGCAGAGCTCACTTCTGGTGGAATTCGTGAACAGTCGCTAATATTCCGTCCTGTGGCAATCCGGAGGCTCGGCTAATAAGTGAGTAACCGCATCCCACGTGAAGGAAAATCCCGACTCTCGTATGGAGACTACTATAGCTGCCATCATACGCATTTTGCTCTCGTCTTCCACTTCCCATATACCTGGGTAGGTCTGGTACTTGCAGTGCTAATGAAACGTCGATAACCGTCTATTTTCAAGCTGTCTTTTGACTACACATATAGGTCTCTATGCCATAAAGTTTCAAAGGTCAAAGGACCAGCACGGAACATCCTTTCTTCGTGAAAGTATATATTCAAAATGGTCGCCGGAAAGGACGAGACACCTTTCGAGCTCCAAAATATTCAAAGTTCTCGTCGGAAACGCTTCAGGACGAGTAACGCGATGAGCCGACCCACCAACTCTCCTTCAGACTCGGAAGGCCCTTGGATTGCAATAGAGCCGCTAACTCGTGAACATCGCCGTGAGCACTGAGCGCACCGGATAGTGCATTCACTGATGTACGATGTTTCACCGCGTCTTATAGCTGCTCTATCGGATTCTGTCGCGTCTCCGGTCAACCCACCCTCCTTCGCCGATTCGCAATTCGACATTGTACTTAGACGTCAGCGTGTCAGGCCGCGCGAGGGAGGCGGCGTCAAACCAACGGCTATCCCCTCGCGGTTTCTCAATTTATCCAACGAGTTCGAGTTCTCCGGCTGGGGAACCGTATCTACGGTCTTTCTCACTCGTGAGGATCTCCTGCACGGAGAAGAGACTTTGCAGCACAGGCGGAGAGGCAAGATTCTTGGGCAGTTCACGGCAAGCGCTCTGTCCGGAAATGACGTGTTTGGCAGCGTTTTCTATGTTTTACCTGCGATTGTCGCAGTGTCTGGTGTTTAGTGTGTTCACTTTCCGCTCCCTGGAACAAAAGTTCTCAACAGTCATCTATTTGTCCAGTTCTCCGATATCTCTGATGATCGCTGCTTTAATGCTCTTTCTCTGGCGGCCTATAATGGAAGAACTGGCGTCCGCACTCCCCATTAATGGTGCCCCCTACACTTATTTGTGAGCTAAGAGCCATGAGTACGAATTACAACCTTACCTGAATTCGTTATTAGACTTAATGTGACATCAAAGTCACTCGCTCTGATAGGAGCCGCTATATCGCTTCTCGATTTCGCTTCTACTGCAGTCGTATCCGCAGCTACAGCCGCGTCGTATCTCGCCGGCGAAGTAACGCTGCCGTTCCCAACATTTGTCGGTACTATACTGGTCATCACAATATTTACTGCTGTTAGTCTTAGCGGTATGAAGGAGAGCGCAAGAGTCGCCTTTGCTGTTTTGTCGTTGCATGTGCGTTTGATGGTCATGTTCGAATGTTCTGAGAGGAATGACCTGCTTTATGGCATCCACTTCCCAGGTGATCACAATGCTTGTTATCTGGACAGCGTCAGCAGTTTCATGGGGCCGTATCGGCTCCCAACTTCTCAAGGAGAACTGGGCTGCAGGGCAAGCAGCATCCTCAGCCAGCATCGGACATCAGCTATTCAACGGCGTATGCATCGGCATGCTCGGATTGACCGGCTTCGAATGTGCGTCCCATCCCATTTCGTACACTGAAACTTCTCCAGCTAAAATGGGTTCGTAGGCACACCAGCTTATATCGCCAGTATCAAGCCTGGACTATACCCTTTAGTGCTCCGGAACCTCCATCTATGCGCAATATTCTTAACCTCTGTTACTATGGTTTTCGTACTCGCAAACGTCCCTCTTGACAGGATCACGAGTGATGCGAATGTGTTGAGTGATCTTGCCGAGAGGGTTGGTACCTGAGCTCAGTTTCCTGCCCTCGGACTGACCCTTAGATAATAACAGGCTGCTGGACAGTGGCTGCGCATTTGGACTGTCATAGATGCGATAGTGGTTCTCTGTGGAGGGGTCCTCACGGGTACTGAAATGCACACCAATACTTAAACGCCATGATATTGATTCATTGTCTAGGAATACTGAGCGCATGCGAGCTCATCGAACGTCTTGCACACGACCGCGTCCTACCGAAGTCCTTACTCAAGACTATGCCTGTGACGGGCTCTCCGTATCTCGCCGTTCTCGCCTTTGTCGCATTCAGCGGGGCATTGTATGCGAGTGCTGGTGCAAGTTTGAGCATTGTATCGAAGATGTAAGTGACAAGTCAATACACGGATATTGTCCGATATTTAATAGATTTGCAGGTTCTCTTTGGTTTGGCTGAGCACGATGACACTTTTCCCGCTTGCTGTATTGTTTTTGAAGTTCAGCAGAGGCAGACTGCCCAGAGAGCCGAAGACGAGGTTGAGTGTTGTCTTTGTTACCCTGGCTATATGCGCTGCGGTCTTCTGTGGGAATGTCGTTATCGACCTCACGACACTCGGGTGCGACCACCATCGTCTTTGCTAGCAATTTGGTCTGATGTGACCTGTTACTCGAGCAGCTACTTCGCCGCGTACCTCGTTGCTATCATACTCCTGTTCTACGCGGCGCAAAATAAAGGTCGCTTTGTCCGGCTGATGTATTGGGCCTACGACCAGAACGTTATCCTCCATAACTGGTCGTATACGCGAAACTGGGCAGAACGGCTGACTGAGGTGATGATGCGTATGCGGAGACAGCCTGTATGTGTCCTATGCAAGACAGATGAGGTACAGTCTGAGCCAATGATAGTAGTGGATCATGAAAAGAGGTTAACCGATGAATCAGATAAACAACCTCTTCCAGATGGTGCTGTATGTGCGACAGAATGAAGAGACAAGCAATCTGAAGCTAGTGCATTTCTGTGATGACGAGGACGCCATCCCAAGTGAGATGGAGGCGAATTGGAAGAGTGAGTCTTTGGACCGGTTGCTGTGTAAGAATATTGACATGATTGTTCACCCAGTACTTGATGAAGCGTTTCCTGAGATGACTGTGGATCTGGTGTGTTGCTTCCATAACCAAGTATACTGGGGATTCAACTTTAGTTCACTGTAGATCTTCGTGAAAGAGCAATTCAATCCGGCAACCGTTGCCGCCCTTGCCCACCGTCTCAATATTCCCTCTTCTCTAATGTTCATGAGCTGTTCAGGCTCCAACTTTCCACATTCTGTCGCGGACTTCGGGACTAGGATTATTTCTCTGTAACTATCACATATATCATGATCTCACGATTTCGCATTAGGTATTCATCTGCACTCTCTGTTATGTCATACACTACTATCACTGCACACCAGAACCGGTACGGAAACGAGTCCCATATACCTCGTGTCGATGCGATATTATCGTTCGCCGTAAGCTTATGCATTGCGCCGTCACGACGTTGTGGAGCTGGCATTCTCCTTATGTATAATATATATAATTTCCTACCTCCAGACGCCCAACCCTCGATCCTGGCAAGGGACCGGTGGTCAATATCAAACCATCACCCTGCCACAACTACAACACCGCCTCCCTCACCCTCCTTACCTCCTCCGCCCGCCTCCTCACGATCCCTTCCACATGCTCGCCCCACACCTCTCCGGGTCTCCGTTGCAGATCCCAACACTCCCGCATATGGTGATCCGCCTCCTTTCCCTCCATCACCACCACGTTCTCCAGCGTCACCGGCTCATTCGGGTCCCATCGCACCAGCACCGCCTTGGTGGGCACAGGATGCGGCGGGATGAGGGAACGGCCCAAGTACACGTCCTCGAAGATCAGCGCGACGTCATCTTCGTCAATTGGAATCCGGCTTGAGAGACACCCTATTCAACATGGCGAATGATAGAGATACTGAATTTGACGTACTTGAGCTGTTCGCCGGCGATGCGCGACTCGCGGGTGAGCAATTCCCTCGACAGCCGTTCATATAGCTTCCGCCTGTTCTTGATTGGCAGCGGATTCGCAATCGGCTTTCCCGCCAAGTTGCAAATGATATACGTCGCTATATGCAGCCCGAATATCGACGGCAGGGGTCCTGGGAGGGATCGGAATAGCAACAGTCAGCTTTGAGATTGCATACGAGCAGCTACTGACCGATAACAGGCAATATCCGCACCCTGAAATCATCGAATACGTTTAGCTCATTCACATTGCCCTTCTGGAACTCCTCCTCGGGCAGGGGGAGGAGCTTCACGTCGCCTGGAACCTCGGTCGAGTAGACGACCGGAATACCTGCAGCGCGCGTTTCAGTCAGATCACTTGATCGGCGAGGAAGAGAAAACTCACCGCTGTTGATGCCAAGCACCCTCAGCCGGCGGCGTACAGATCGAGCGAGGGGGTCGTAGATTGTGTACGAGATGTCCGAAATTTGGATTCGGGTGGGGTCAGATTTTGCGCCGGCTCCCATGGATGAGAAGACCTGAGCTCGAAATGTGAATGACGATGAGGCTGGTGCAGAGAAATTCAACATGCCTTTATGTTATTTGAATGACAATAATGCAAGAGATCCACCTTGGTTGTAATATTATCTATGGCATCTGTCCGCTAACATTACCACTCCGAATAATCACCTACCTTGAAGAGTCTACATACCTACAACCCAGTCTACGTCCTCTAGCAAGCGGCCGCCTTCTTCCTTCTTCCAAATGTCTACACACGCCTCGATGTTGATCCATTTGCATACCTGCTTCAGCGTTCGCTCAATGCACTTCACTTTGGGCGTGCCGACATCTGCAAGCGTCGCAGTAGCGTGCCGGTTGAGTGAGGAGAGGGTGACATAGTCGAAGTCAACTAGACGGATTTTAGAGACACCTCTACTCCAGTCTTCAGATTAAGGATGGAAATGGAGGACAGAATACACACGATCTTGCAAGCATGACCGCCGCCCAGCTGCCTACACCTCCACACCCAATAATCACGACACTTCCCCCTCTGATCTTCGCCATTCCCTCCTCCCCAAAGAACGCGTAATTTCGCGCAAGTTGCTCTCTCACGAGCTCGTCGTCGAAGTCAGTGCTTCCATTGAGCACAGACCAGTCCTCTCCTTGCCTGGGTTCTGGTAATGTACCTCCGCTCGCTTTTAAGCTGATGTCCTCCTTTGGCTCGTGAGTGGCTAGCGAGCGTCGAACCTCTTCGTCCAGTATACGGCGGGCGCGCTGCTTTCGGTAAGAATTGTAAGCGGTGAGCAAGGACGCGGTAAGGACAGAAGTTGCTAGTGCAGTAAGAATGAGGTGGGTTTTGTGAGAGGAGAAGTTCATGACAGGACCCATGTCAAGTCTGAAAGCGTTACGAAAAATTGATGATGCTGCCTTTGATTTTGGTCTCGTGCGCGCGCGGCTTGAACAAGAGTAACGATAATGACGACATCAGTACGCGTTTGAACATATGTCAAATAGGGAAGTTTGATTACCCGAGTGAGCCCAGGCCACATAATAGCCGAATGCAAACTTGAAAGCCACACAAGCCACACTCTCCTGAACTTTCGAGAGGCTATTTATTTCTATCGACTTATTTAATGGACATCATGACCATCAAACAAACGGCAATGGCTTTTCGAAGACACCCACGACTGTATCTTCTGCGAGGCCCAGGTAGCTTGAATGCAGAACTCAGAAGAGCAACATACTACGGTTTCCGGCAGCTTCAAACAGATTATATTGCGCACAGAAGTGGTAGTAAACGCTATGAATACCGGATAAGGTAGTGCCAATTCCGCCTACGGTTATTTCACCTCAGTGAGAGCCAAGCGACCTTAAGTGCACTTGAAGCAGAAACTTCGCGGATATAGATTGATAGATGATCATCGGGCATGCTTGCGGGATGGAAGGTACTAGTGAAGGTTCACGAGATTCAACTTGAAGCACCTGCCTGGCTGTGATTTGACATACACTAGCCCATGTAGTAGGGCGTCAAGATACTCCGAATGCTGATACATGAGTCTACTCTTCTTGACGCTTGATAGGGTCAGAATCGAACGAGATAAAGCATATTCGGCAGCGGAGCAAGTACAGAACAAGACGTGTGCTGATTGTTTCGAAAGAGTGCATTCTGGCGTTGATGGCTTGTCATGGAGAAATCAGGCGAAATCGTGGCATTGATCCGATAGATCCACCACAGTCGCTGATTAATGGTTGGGTGACGGGATGCCCTGTCAGCTCTGAGAAAGCATTCACAGCCTAGGTTCCAGTTTAGATAAACGTCTTCGAACACAATCTCCGTAGTTCAGGGTGTCAAAAAATTTTAAAACAGAGGACTGACCCAGGCCACTTAATTGAGGTTTGTCTGTTGCTGCCAGCATGAGTCGACAACGGTCCTTGGGTGGATAATCGAGCATGGACGCCATCGCAAGGAAGACCGATGAACAAAGCCTATGTATTGAATGATCCGGGTCCAGGGCGCTCATAACGGTATCTTAGCGCTGCCGACACACCTTGTGCTTACTGCTAATTTGATAGCTGGGAACGCGAAGACATCCGAGGATCAATGACAAGTAAATCTATGAGGAGAAAAGATAAGTCAGTAGAAGCGGAGCGTCAACTTTCTGCGCTCTGATTATTATAAAAAAATTCCCGCGAGTGCGGGCGAAGAACGTGAGTGCGTACAAAACCCGACCACGGAAGCAATGACCGTGACAAGGGTAATGCAGATGAACAAAACGACCTATACTACAAGCGCTGCTCAAGATTCTCCTTCCCTTACACATGTCATCCTAGAAAGGCAGAATTAGCACCGTTTTCGCTTCTTCGACAGGGCCGAATCGTTGGACACAACTGGACATCTGGCTACTGTCCGCTCCTCGCTTCCCAGTCGTATATATCACTGTAGTTAGTCCAACACGCACTCTTTCTCCGCCATGTCCTCGTCATCCGTACGCGTTCGAGCGGCCGACTCTACGTCCTTTCTCGTCCTCAACGCCTGCACGCGTCTGCTTGGGGCAGTGTACTCCAATATCAGCACGGTCCTCATCTATGCCTTTATTTTCGTGTGGGACTTGGTCCTGGCAATCTTGAACCTGGTGTTGCCCGACAAGCGTGTCGGGGAGGTCGTGCCACTGGGGCGTGGTGGGATATGGCCGGCATATCAGCCTCCAAGGCTTGACCAGGAAAAAAGCGATAGCCGCTGCTCATGTCCCGCACTAAACACGCTTGCCAACCATGGTGAGCACTCACATCCGACACTCGAATCAGCTGTGCGCTCACTACCAAGTGCGGGCCATTTTGCATTCCAAAGGCTTGCTTCCACGGGACGGTCGGCGGATAACCTTCAAGCAACTCTCCACTGTTATTCGGCACTCATTCAACTTCGGCCCGACCTTCTGCTTCTTCGTTCCCTGGTTCGCGGCAAACATACTCGGCCGCTCCTACTGGAGCGATAGCTTTGACCTGTCCGATCTCGACGTACACAACGGAATCGAGCACGACGCCAGCTTAACACGTAAGTGCCGATATCATATTTCTCTCGTCACTCCAAGTTCAATTCCTTGCTTTTTGAAGGGGACGATACGTACCACTCACCTAATCAGGGTCGCCCCGCGGCACACCTCATCGAATTCCTGTTCTCGCACGCATCGGGCGCTCCCAATTCAGAGTTCCCGAGCGCACCGACCCTGACAGCTTCGGACCTCTCAGAGACTCTGGGCAAGCGCCGAGTCAACGCCCGCGCAAAGAATAGTCAGTTCTCGCTTAGCACGTTCCACAAAATGTTTGCGTCATCCAAGTGCGTGTCTTCCTCCTCACTCGAATCGGAATGCCTTCATGAGAGTTGACATGCACTCCACAGTGCCGCGACCATGGTGCACATGTTCGGTGGATCCCTACCCGACCTGCGCACCTTCCTCCTCGAGGAGCGTCTGCCACTAGGCTGGGAGACCAAGTGCCGCCGCCGCTTTGGACTCACCTTTGCCGAGTTCAATGGGACAGTGCTGAAGATCGAGATGGGTATTCATGAGAATCATGACGTGATGATGTGGCGACTCGGCAAGACGCCAAAGAACATTGAGACTAGGACGGCGTCGAGCGATGGGGGCGGACCGGCCGATTCGGGGGCATTTGCCACTAAGAAGGACTCGTAGAGGGGAGCATTTGCTGAATGTAGATGTGTGTGCTTTGACAGCAGTCCTTGTCCTAGGCGACTCTTGTTGTATCGTGTTAGTGCAGATACCTTGATCACGTATACCAAATGTGGGTCTGAGATCTTCTGAGAAAGGGATAAAATCCTCTAGATTCCTGATGTTAGCTCT
Source organism: Neolentinus lepideus HHB14362 ss-1 (assembly GCA_001632425.1). Taxonomy (NCBI): domain Eukaryota; kingdom Fungi; phylum Basidiomycota; class Agaricomycetes; order Gloeophyllales; family Gloeophyllaceae; genus Neolentinus; species Neolentinus lepideus. The sequence goes on along the minus strand of KV425568.1, from coordinate 455,463 downwards.
ACATCTGTTTCTATCCGTACCTGGACTCTATTGCCTCCTTTCTACATGTCTTGTTTGCACTTACGGTCTTCCCCTGCACTTTCAATCTCACAGATAACCCCATTTCTCATACTCGAACCGCGAATGCATGCGGGTGAGAATCTCCATGTAATTGGGCTCGTTGTCCGGCGTGATGAAGCCTTTGCGGATAAGGAAGTCGATGATCACTGAGTCAGGAGAAAGGATGCGAGGTAATCAGAGAGTATCCGATGAACATGCACATCAACGCACCCACGGCACAATTTGCCTTGAACAGTCCCAAGCGCATACGTTTTAGGACCTCGTCGAGGGGCAGCAGCTGTTATAGTTAAGACGACCATATTCCACGTATCGCGAGGTGCCCAACTTACCTCGAACGCTTCTACCTCTCCATCTAAGGGCTTCGGCCTGAACTTCTCCCGATCTGGGTAGGCAATGGAAGAAGGGATACGCAGGTCGTACACAAACTCGATTTCAGGCTGGAGCCAGCCCGCTTTCGTCCTAATTGAAGTCAACAACACGATAAGCGCTCCATGGAAACGAAGAACGCACGCAAAGAAGTAGGAGATGGCGCCAACGGCTTTGGCGTGCGTCTGCACTATGGCGGGGTCGATGCTTGCCTCTTCCATAGACTCTTTGACGATGGCAGTCCAGGCGGAGAGGCCGGAAGGGATACCACCTGCCACGGTGTTATCAAGGTATCCTGGCCATCTAGCGCACAAATTCTAATCATCTCTGTGGAATAGAATGTGCAGAGCCGCACGTTGGCTTGGTCTTCGCCCGCGTAGGCACCCATATCTTTATGCTGCCTTCCTCGTCCTCCTCGTACACCGTCATATGTACCCCATACGTGACCACGCCGAACAGTGCACATGCACTGCGCTCCATCTCGAACACATAGTTTTCCGTTCCCTTCTCTTCGTCCTTGACATATTGTGCACCGAAGGGGTTCGCGTACACAGGATACATTTCGTTCCGCCATTTCGACTTGCCAATCACGTCGGACAGGAAACCCTCGTCGCGCCACCGCTCACAGAGCTCCTTCATTACGTCCGTCCTTTGCACGGGAGTAGAAGTCTCAGATGCGAAGCTCATTGCTACGAGCTTCTGTCCTTCATTAGTCCAGATGGCATGCCAGGCGTTAGAAGTCTCTTCTAACAGTTTCTTGACAATTTCTGGGCGCAAGAGACCGATAACAGGGCTGCCAGCGGAGGAATCTAGGCGCCACGGAACGAGAGCATCAGGAGAAGAGGATACATGGAAGTTGTCGCAGAGGTTGACCAGGTCGAGAATGGTGTGTGTGGATCCCATGCTTGCGAAACTGAGAGGAAACAACTGAAGTACAAAATCGCAACAAATGACGAAGAAATAGACTTCTCACTAGCTAGTTTCTGTGCAGTTTGCTTAATTACGACACGCTATTTAATGGGAATCCAGGTTGGCGCTATGTGGTTATTAATTTGATAGTGACGGTGTATTGGCCAGGTCAGGAGGAGGATCCGGATGATTCGGACACTTCGCATTTCGACAAATTCATGATTGCTCAACAGGCGACTATGATCCCACGTTTACAAGCTTGAGAAGACTGCAGTATGCTAGATTTTGGTGATATTGTGGAACTTCAGAGGACTCGAATGCAATTCTCTGAGGTAAGCATCCAACAACTATAGCAACACCATTCGACCGAACAGCATCAGACTCAGCGCACCGAACGCAAATTCTACCTTAATTACTATCCGACAAACCGTTCTCTGCTCCCGTCGTAGCTAGCCCCCTCCACAGGCAGCCCCGACATACAATCGATGACTGTATACGTCGTGGTTATTCCAGGGGCTATGATAGCTGCTGATGTGCCCCGATATTATGAGCAGAGCAAGAGGGGGGGTCGGCAGATTGATACACTGGCTGTATAAGTATGGATCCGAAAAGTGCTGATAAAATGTATCATTACAGAGCAATATGATCCAGTGCCTTCACATGTCGTATCCTGTAATGGTCTCATTATACGACACTTGTGGCAGATCAACGGGCTTTGACAAAGCATCAACTTTCTCCATCGAAGACCCCTCTATCTCCCCATCGCCCCTCGTCCTCTCCGAATCCGCACTCGTTACCGTATTCATGTACGCCCCGCACCTCGCACCTCTTCTTCCGAAGTCCAAGCTAAGCAGTGCTACAAATTCTTCCTCCGCTATACCGAGGGCGGCGCGTTCCAGCCCCTCGTCAATTGTATCCTAAACACCGTCCACGAAAGCTCGCCTCTCTTCATCAAGCCTATCACTGGCAGCGTCCCCTCGCAACTAAAGTCTAGGTGGTTGGAAAAGGCTTACATCAATCACTTCGGGTTCGTCGAGAAGAAGCTGGAGGGGACGCAATATTTTCTCGGGGTCCAATCGGCGGTGTGGACTGCCTGCACAGCTTCAACTGGGAGAGCCTGGAAAAGCTCGGCGTACTGGACAGCAAATACTATCCAAAGCTGATGGGATACTGGAACCGGCTGAAGGAGCGCGAGGCGTATAAGAAGGCGCACGACGGCTTCAAGGCTGCGCTCTGGGGCACCTACTACGATACTTTCGGACCGTGACAATGTTGCTTGCTACATCGGAGCGACGTGTATTAGTACTTTGAATGAGAAGAGGTCTGATGACTCTGATCCGTGACTTGCATATTTTTTGAGCAACATTTCAAGCGACTTGGGATGCAATTGCGAGGTGCAACACCCTGTCTGGTGCGAGTATGGACATCCTGAACCCGCTTGATTCGATGTTGTGAGTGCGAGACTCAACTCATGGTTGCTACCAAAAAGAAAGCAAAGAAAACATATATCGCATAGCAAAGGTGATGATATATAAGAGCAGATATGCCAATACACGATGACAAACGAATCCGTGACTGCATGCTACAACGATAAACCATGGTGGATACACTTTCAATAAATGAACGATAAATATTAATACTCAGCAGAGAACGAGATACATATGCAGCACGAGACGGGATGAACACATTGCGCGAAAGCAAGCAGCTGACGATAACGAATATTCCGAACAGATATAGAGCAAACCCGGGATGACAAGCAAACGACGAGGAGAAACATAGCACGAAATAGCGATATTGAGTGACTGAGGGAATAAACATAGCAACATTGAGCTTTTGTAAGAGTGCGAGCGGGATCTACTCCGAGAATTGTCAGAACGAGTAGACAGTACAAGGAATAAGTCTTACCGCTGACACAACAATTTATGGCGGTGGAGACGAAGGCGGGAAATGCAATATGCAGACACAGGACGGGCCCTTCCCGCTTCTACACACTGCAGCGAAGGATACGCGGGTAGTATGGTTGACGTCGTGATCTGGAGGAAGAGCGACAGTATCGCTAGAGACGCCACGAATAAGCAATGAAACAAGCTATATATAATAAGACGACATACCCAAGATCCGAGTCAGAAAAGAAAGGAAAAGTTCAAACGAGTGACGATGACCACCAGAGGCGTGACCGGGTATATACATAGCTTCTTCTTCTTCTTCTTCCTCTTTTGTTTCGTTTTTTCGTCGACTTTAAATTCCTGACAGATAAGCAGCATAAGCGTCATCCAGAAATCAACCTGTGAGTAGCGCGGGACTCACAACAACAACACCATATACGCATAGGAGAGATAATATGGATCCGAGATACATATGTCCAGGGGAGTGGACAGAAACAACGAGAACCGTGTGCAGTCCCGGCTATTAGATTCACATTTAGTCAGCGATTGATCAGTCACAAGGAGCACGGCGACCAACCGAAGTTCCATGAAAGAATTACCCTAAGCAGAGCGAGAAGTAATGGGCACCTTGCGTGGTCCCAGCTATTAGCTACGGGTACAATGAGCAAGAAAAAAGCGCAAGACTTGGTGAGTGATGACTTACCAAAGCCGTGACGAAATAGGTTGGGGATGGGAAATAAAGAGTGAAAGTGGGCACCATGCGTGATCCCAAACAATTAGCTGTGATGGAATGAGTGATGAATCCTAAAGATGGAGGTTGTAATTCACCGAAGCCCCAATGAACGCAGGTCCAATATAGTCCGAGCGTTGAAGAGTGAAAGTTACAGTGGGCACCATGCGCGGTCCCGGCTATTAGCTTCACGCCTGATGAGTGATGGATGATCGGGAAGAGTATAGCGACTTGCCGAATTCAGAAGCATATACGAGTAAAAAATATTATGCTTTGTTTCTATTTTCTCATTTTTAGGGTTTCTTCATGTGTGGGTGTCGGTGGATGGCGCAAGTGCATCCGGGTATATCGACTACTGCAGAGGCTGTGCATCAACAAGAGGAGTGGAGTGGGAACCGTGCGCGGTCCCAGCTATTAGCTTCACATCTAGTCAGCAATAGATCAGACATAAGGCGCGAGGCGACTGACCGAAGTCTCATAAACAAAATACCCTGAATAGAGCGATAAGTAACGGGCATCTTGCGCAATCCCAGCTATTAGCGATAAGTATAATGAGTGACGCAAAATTACAAAGACTCGGTGTGATGACTTACCCAAGCTCTGACGAAATAGATTGGGGACAAGTTATAAGGAATGGCAGTGGGCACCATACACGGACCCGAGCTATTAGCTGTGATAGAATGAGAGACAGATCATAAAAATGTAGGTTTTAACTCACCGAAGCCCCAAAGAAGTCAGATCCAGAATAGTCTGAGCGTTAACGAGTGAAAGTTACAGTGGGCACCATGCGCGGTCCCGGCTATTAGCTGCACGCCTGATGAGCGATGTTTGATCAGGAAGAGTATGACAACTCACCGAATCCTGAAGCATATACGGGCCAACGATTTTTTGTTTATTTTCTATTTTCTATTTTTTTTGAGTTTCTTCATATATGGGTATCGGTGGACGGCACAAGCACATCAGGGTATATAGACTACTGCACAGAAACCGCACGTCAACAATGAACAAATTTCATATATGTAAAAACTCACCGGAATACCGTCAAATGTAAAGGATGGTTGTAGCTAGAAGCTGTAGGAGTCGGAAAGATGACTGAAGGGCAGCTCGGTATCGTTGAGAGGTTGCCATTGTGCACGTCGGTAGAGAGCGTGGATGGGTTCTAGAGAGCCATGGGATTGCATGCCGCGCCGGGAATAGTCTTCCTCCTCAATTTCCATGTTCATTTCCGCATCGGTATCTTCATCCTCTTGTTGACTGAGGTGAGGTGAAGTGACATTGAAAGGAGGCTCAACATTAGCGAGGGATTCCCATTGTGCTCGTCCGTACGCAGTGTGAAGAGCTTCCAGCGACCCGTAGGTAGAAAAATCCTCCGCCGCAGTGCTCGACGAACCCGGGATCTCGGAACTTTCATTCGTCTGATGAAGGGGAGCCGGGAAGCGCTGACGATGGTTGTCCTCGTCGATATCCATATCGACTTCTGTGTTGTTATCTCCACTCCCTGGTTCCCAGTTTGAAGTAGGCAGACGCTCGAATGGTGGCTCGATGTCGGTGAGACATTGCCATTCTCCCCTCTCGTATGCGGTGTGGATAGGTTCAAGGGAGCCATAAGAAGGCACGGTATTCTCCTCGTCGTTCTGTGGTCCTGAAGCATTGGTGATGACGGTCCCCTGACTAGGAAGAGAACGGCCAACCGGGAACGTTCGGCGGTGGTCATCCTCCTCAATCTCCATATCAACTTCCCCGTCACCCTCTCCTCCACTGGGTAGATCAAATGAAGGATAAGTCACATCATAACGACCCAGTGCCTCCTCTTCCTCCTTATCCTCTTCATCCCACCGTGCCGGAGCTTCCTCGTACTGCTCCTCCGTCTCCAGGCGCTCGTTGTCGCAGTCGGGTAAGTTGTATTCAGGATGGTATGCACGATCGGCCAGCGCGGTAGGGTCGACGGAAGCGAGGTTGCGAAGCGAGTCGGGTTTCAATAACGCGGAGGGATCTTCGGCATCAAATACTGGTGACTCGACAACCCCCTTCAGATCTGAAGGCGGAGTAGCCTTGCTCTCGGCCTCAGGTATACTCTCTTCGACGCGCTGCTCTGGTTCTTTCATCGCCTGAGCACCCCTCGCGATATTCTCGAATAAGTCAGCTTGACAAGAGTCCCCATCTTCATGAACGTTCACCATGTCGGTGCAGAGAATGGGAGGGCTAGCTGCGACGGATTGTCCGTCCAGCACAATATCTGCCACTTCCGACTCTGAGGTACCTTCCTCGACACGTTCTGCTTCCGCCAACTCCTGAGCACATCTCTCGACCTCGGCTTCCCAGTCGTCACCTTCATTATCAGGGTCGGCAGGGGCGAAGGGTGCGGAGACGCTGTGGTTGACGATGGAAGTCGTGGGGATGGAAAGACTGGATATGATATCGCGGGTATCCTCGATATCCTTCTGGAGCTCCTTGCGCATGCGGGCAAGATCCCTGGCTAGCTCAAAGTTCGCCTGACTAATGGCTGAAGACACATTATATTATGAGACACATGTACACTCGCAGGTGCAAGGGTACTCACATTTAAACTCTCGAGCACGCCTTCGATCCACATTGCGAAGCCTACGTCGGAGCTTGCTTATATCATTAAGCCCATCCTCTGCCTCCTGCAACCCATGGCTGGGAATTGTACCATCTTCCAGAGGCACCGGAACGTCGCGGTGCGATGAAGTGTTTGAATATATGGTCACGAGTTGTGTGGTACCGGGCACGCACACAATGCTGGCTTTAACGCTCAAGCTCAGGCCGGAAGGGCCTTCTTGCTCAACCAGAAGATGACGCTCTGCCTTAGCGTGTCGAGGACGAATGGCTGTAAAGATGGTGAGCGGTCAGACTATATCACAGATGTGAGAGAGTACGAACGAAAGGCTTGTCGACGAAGGAAAAGACGGTGATGTGGAGCAGCACCATGCTCTCGCAGTCCTGAGGCTCGAGCCGCGGAAGGCGAAGATGGTGCTCGCGCTGTGCCATATCGGTGGAAAGTGGCTGAACATACACTAAGTATTCTTTGTTCTCCATGAACATAAGCGAGAGACTACTCACGACGATATTGCTCCTTCTGTTTCCCTTTCTCGATGCGATGCTTAGTTCCGATACACTCAACAATGTCGAGCACGTCCGCGGATTGAGAGGCGGGAAGTGCGGGTGTAGGGCATTCGTCTGCATCATCGTCGGCGACAGTCTCCAGGAGGACTTGCGCGGAGGCAATGACCTTGTCGGTTTGCCTAGGACGACTGCTAGAGGATATTGTTGAATGGACTGGGTTCAACTAAACACATGTTAGCTCATAGATCCAACAAGTGACCAAAATGGACTTACCACAGCGACGCGGAGACTTACGGATATGTCTGACACGAGATTGGCTACCACACTGACATCGGAGAAGAGGTCTTGTACATCAGGAAGGGCGGACTAGAGTCCCTGAGTGATAACGGACGCGAGCACGGCACGCTCGAGCGCGGACTGGAAAGCGGGGAACTGCAGCCTTTGTCAATACATATTGTACTCAAGAAAACGACGAAAGGAACTGACGATGGAGAGGAAAGGGAACACATAGGACATAAGCTCTACGACCCAGGCTACCGAAAGGAACCCGCCTTGTCTGGTACGGTTGAAGGGGCCGATCGCGGTGAAGAGGGCATATACACCGACGACGAGGACCAGCGACGCAATGACACCGTCGCAGGGTCCAGCCCCAAGAGTGCCAGTAGGCGGTCGTAGGTAGTCAGCGGATGGATAGAGTTGCGTCCTTGTTGGGGACGGAGAGCGTTGGGGGGAGCGAAGGAAGGAGAGAAACCACCCGGAACCACCAGGGTCGGGGGCGAAGGGAGTGCCGTAGCCGCCGAAGGTGCGCTGCACCAAGCGACTAAGCCAGGAAAAGTCGGTGAGACTGCTGTAAAGCGAGGACATGATTTCTCTGTGTACGACGTGAAAGTTCAACTAGGTGGAGAGACGGTTCGGGTTGGACCCCGCCTTTTATACCTGATCGAAACTGTCAGTTCGACTGTCAGCCACCGTCATCGACACCGTCGGTGCCAGCCACTCTCCCTTATGTCAGCAGCGCGAACTGAACTCACAGTCGCATTCGAAAGCTCATTGAGGCTGACTTGGAGCTGAATGGTCCAAACAAACAATTCGGAAGAGCAAGGCGACCCCGACATCCGCAGTGAACATTCTATGTCGAGGTGGAATCCAGCTTGACGCAAAGGACTGGATACGACGCAGGAGGCGGTCGCGTCGAATCACGTCAATCGCTGGATCGGCGGCAGCTGTAGATCCAGTCTAATAAGATTTCTCTTCACCTCTATCACAGGTGAAGAGAAACATTAGATTTCATACGCGCTTCGCCTTGTCTTTAGCTCCATTCATCTCGTTAAGACTCGAAGAACTTGAAACCAGTCAAGCACAGTTCATGGATCAGGGATAATGGTGGTGGTGCAATGTCCTCATTCGTGGCAGGCTGAACGGGACAATATTACTTTATCTGAAAGAATGTTATAAAAATCCCATAAGAAAGGGGTTAGCACGTACGCGATGTGGTCAACCATTACGGTTACAATGTCGAGCTCAACGACAAAAGTGCGGCTAGTCTAAGGTCAAGGCATTAATTTGCACGGTGCAAATTGCCTTGACCCTAGACGACGACATCTTCAAGTTGCAATTCCATTCACTAATAACGTGAGCTTTTATCAAATGGTAGTCTTCAAACACAAAGTTCATGTTATCTTGCACGAAGGAAAACCGGTGCCGATGACTAGGTCGCCCAGTGGTTGCGGAGGACGCGTTGCAGCGCATACACTCGGCAAGCCGCGGCCAAATCAGATAGCTTGATCTTATCTCTCACGCTTTGTTTCCGTCACTAGCGCTTATTGGTTCTGTCAGCCGAAGTGCGCATGATGAGGTGACCGTCTGGCAGGTACTCAAATTCTTATACAAGGATATCTACAGCCAGAATAAACCTTCCTCCAATAAAGGCAAATAAATGCGTCTACAGAAAGTAGGTATAGGGATTGCAGGGTATCGTGGACTTCGTCGTGTTCGTGAAGTATATTGGCCGAAGAGAGCTGGAAAGTGCCAGGCAGAACAACGGAAACTGACGTGAACAGATAAAGATGCGCCTACAGATGAGCAAGGAACAGAGAATGGCACGTTTAAGCCATCGGTCATTCCAAGCTTCAGATATGAACAGTGGCGGTAGAGTCAAAGTCAACGAACGCTCAGTACGAACAGATGACAAGGACACATACTCTGGTCCTACATGGCTTGAACACGCGCCCAGAGAGACCCCGGTGAGCTCAGATCTGACAGAACTGCACCTCTTGCTCGGGTCTTCAAGTCCGCCAATTTAATGTGTAGAACAGGATCGCTCGCGTCTGAGCTTCTCCCGACCACTGTGAAGAGGATTTCGTCAGCCCAAATGATCTTTCGTACCGGCCATATGGTGCTTCAGCGGGTTCGAGGATGGACGGTTGGAAATCGAGAAAAGCATAAACTTCCTCCCTCCGGTCGTACGTGCTAATGCGAGTGTTGTACTGCCACCGGCTAGAGATGTATGTGAGCGACGTGACAAGGTTGTTGACGCGCACCTTCCCGCCATTGAATATTAATTCTGCGCCTATGACTGGGGTTGGCCATCACGTTGATGCGTTCCACCGGAGGGAATAGTGATACTGTGGCCCCAACTAAATATGGGTGCCTCATAGATGCTATGGTTGTTGTCATCCTCGATGCGCAGGTTTACCGTGGCGGAATGAAATGGAGCACCACGCAAAAAGTATGGGGCGGCAGACACCAGAGGCAGAGCAAGACTGTGAGAAAAGAACAAAGCGGATATCGTATTCCTCATGGTCATGGTTGCCAGTCGTTAGAAAGACACATAATGCGAAAGTTGCAGCGGAGAACGAGACTGAACCGCCGACAAGTTGCGAGCCATATTATGCTGTCTTTTATAATTATTGTATGCTGATAGGCAATGCAGCGGGTCGGAGAAACAAAAGAGACAACGCCGAGAAGCTAGACGGACTGATCATGACTGTAGATCGTTACCGGCGCGGTCATTCAAGTTCATGTGACGGAGACAATAAATACAACGGCGCAGTTCTGAAGAGCATTGAACCACGCACCTGATAGAGTATCTCGAGGATCCTGGGCAAGTGTAAAGTAAGCGTGTAGGGAGTCTCGGATCAAAGAGGCAGCACATAAATCTAAATGTGCTTGAGCGGCGTGGTGAGGGCGTAGGAGCTTCTAAGCTCATATGAAATATCCACAAAACATGGCAGTCGAATGTTAAGCTTCATGCTAGGACGAATTCCGAGTTTGAAGCTTGACATCTGGGTCGTAACGCAGCATCTACGTAGCACTGGAAACAAATCAAAACGGGCAAGGATACCCACACAAGATGAGGGGCAAACAAGCCTGCGTACACATACCTCGGAGTATTCGTGCCTTTCACGGTAGAATTGAAGCATTATCGTGCACGCAACTACGAGATAGTGGTTTGTGACTTGCAGCGACAAGCCAAGATCAGAAATATGGTAAGTATACGTACTTTCTCACGATAAGTGATGGTGATAGCCTGCGGACTGCGTCTTAGCCACCACTTTCATCCTTCACAAACTGGAGCGATCGCCGACTTATCCACAATGGCGCACCAATCGCCCATGTTAGCTATTCCCAAGAAGAGCACGGACGAGGTTGACTGGACGACGCCCATCCGGAACATCATCGCCCAATCATACGGGGAGAGCCCTGACAATTACGCCGCCGAGTGTTCTGCCTTGCAGCGATGCAGGCAAGATGCAGTCAGAGGAGCTGGTAGCGATTTGACAGGTGCATCACCATACTCATTATATCCCAGGGCGAATGCTGAAGTTATCTCGTTACAGCTCGCGACTTGCTCTACAAGTACTTTGGCCAGCTAGAGCTGCTCGAGCTGCGATTTTCCGAAATACGCGTCAATTTCCCCTGGAGAGATGCCTTCACGAACAAACTCACCGTGCAGACCTCCATTGCATACGAGAAGGCATCTATCATCTTCCAGATTGCAGCCACGCACTCTGCGATCGCTGCTTCACAGAATAGGTCCGATCCAGAGGGCCTCAAGCGGGCGTTCCACTATTTCCGGACATGCGCTGGCATGCTCACGTATATCAATGATAACTTCTTGCATGCGCCATCCACCGATTTGAGCCGAGAGGTCATCAAGTTCCTCGTCAATATCATTCTTGCTCAGGCGACGGAGGTGTTCTTCGAGAAGTGTAGAGACGAGAGGAAGGGCAATGCACTTATATCGAAGGTAGCTTCCCAAACATCCTTCATGTATTCGTCGCTCGCGGAGGAGGTGAAGGAGTTCATGGGAAAGGGCATATTCGATCGGAATTGGGTCACTCTTATTCAGGTGGGCGTCAACTGACACACACTCTTTTAAACTAACTCTTCCGTAGATCAAATCGAAATATTTTACTTCCGTTTGTCAATATTATCGTGGCCTCGCCGACCACGCCGCGAGCAAACACGGTGACGCGCTCGTCCGCTTCACCGTCGCCGAAACGAACGCTAAGGATGCTCAACGTCTCTCCGCGACATTCGATTCTGTCTTCGTCACCCAGATGTCTCCGACCTTACCTCCGGACGCAGGGCCCTCCATCAGAGACCTCACCAAAGCCCACTTTGCTGTGTGCTCGGACCGCAAGGCTGAAGCGCAGCGCGACAACGACCTGATCTACAACGATGTCTTACCGTCCCCAGAAGCCCTCCCGTCCATCGACAAGACTGCTGTGGCCACCCCGATACCGATCCAGGACGTGTACTCGACGCCAGACGTGCAGAAGGTTATTGGCCCGGACCTGTTCACGAAGTTGATACCTCTCAGTGTACACGAGAGCGCGAGTGTGTATTCAGAAGAGAAGGCGAAACTCGTACGGGCGGAGGTGGAAAACACCGAGAGCGCTGAGGTAGAGGTGCGTAGTGCGCTCGAAGCGCTTGGTGTAAAAGAGGGTTTGGTGAGGTACAGAGCAATCGTTGAAGGCGGTGTGGGCGGCGAAGAAGAAATCCCTGTCGAAGTACGCCGGTGGAGAGAGGACATTGGCGTGATGGAAGACAGGGAACCTGTCGAAGGCCTTATGCGTGATCTCAATAAATTGAAGGACAGCGTGAAGAGGGAGCTAGAGGTTACTTCAAGAGACTTAGAGATCGAGTCTAAGGATTGCGAGATGATGAGAGTCAAGTACGAGCATCTGTGGATGCAGGAGCCGTCTGCGGGATTGACGAAGACGCTGCGGCAAGATCTCAAATCACACTTTGAAGCACTCCAGGCTGCCGCGTCGTCAGATCAGCAGGTCGTCGCACTTTGGGACGCAGTACGGAGCGATATCTTGCTGCTTCTGTCTCCCGAGCTCGAGGACGTTTTCAGAGCTAGCACGGAGGGGGGCGCTGGTGGGGAGAGTCTGTTGGATTTGGACATCGGTAATGACGCGCAGGATTCGAACGAGCGAGTGAAGATTGGGCAGTTTGTTGAAGAGATTGATGAGCGGCTTGGGAGGCTCAATAAAATCAGTCGGGAGCGGAATGAGGTCCTCAAGGATCTGAAGGAGAAGGTTGATATTTCTCGTTTCCCATGATATATTGCTTCTCATCCGTATATTCTTTTTATCTATTATAGGTTCAAAACGACGACGTATCTCACCTGCTGCTTGTCAACCGGCGCAATGCAGGTGTCGAGCCTACTCTTTTCGCCGTCGAGCTTGAGAAATTCCGTCCTTACCAGCAACGTTTATCAGCCACTGTCCATGCTCAGCAAGTGGTAATTCAGGAAATTACTCAACTCTGGAAAGGATTGAAGGACCTGGCAGTCCGTGGTCCTGGGGCACGGAAGTGGGAAGAGCGGGAGAAGCGGAAGAAGGATACGGTGAAGCGGTTTTCGAGGGCGCGGGACGTGTATATGGAAGCTCGCGACGGTTTGGCGTAAGTCTCGTGTCACCGTCCTGGGTATGCGGGGTTGCTGACGTGTATTCTGAACGTATAGCAAGGGCCTGCAGTTCTATCGAGAGCTCACGGGCCTGGTTAGTCAGCTCAAGCGTAGTGTCAGTGAATTCGTGTCGAGCCGGACAACGGAAAGAGAGAGGCTGGCTGGACAACTGGACACCCAAAGACGTCTCTCTTCCTCTTCTGGATCAAATACAGCGCCGTCACTGCCCGAGAAACCTCCTCGACCGCCACCACCGCCTTCTTCCAGCCTTGAATCGTCGTTTGCAGCGATGGGCATAAATAAGAACGGACCTACGTCTCCACCTCCGTCGTCTGGAGCGCCATGGAACGGCGCAAATAGTCCACCCCCGCCAAATCAGTGCTCCTATAATAACCCGCCGCCGTCATCGTCCTCACAGTACCCTTCATCACCTCCCCAACCATCTGCGCCCTCACCATACACTTCTCAGCCCTCTGCACCGTCATCTTATCCTCCCCCTCCCCTATCCGGGCCCCATCAACCACAGACTAACTATGCTTCCGCCCCGCCGGACCCCTACGCCAGTCTTGGCATGTTCTCATCACAATTCTCGGCGCCGCCACCCCCGCCACCCCAGCGTCAACCTCAATCTCCGTATGGCCAGTCTTACCAGTCGCCGCCTCCTCCACCGCAACAGCCACACTACGCCTCTTCACAACCACCTCAACCACAATATGGACAACCTCCACAGCCGTATTCGCATCAACAACCGCCGTCGTCGAGATCATCGCTGCCTCCGCCGCCCCCTCCCCTGTCGTACCAGTCCCAGTACAATGTGCCTTCTCCTTCGGCACCATATTCGAATGGCGTTCCTGGATCTCAGCCACCCTATGGACAATATCAACAGAATTATGGCCGGTAGATGTTGTAAGTTAATGGAGACAATCACTCGGGTCCTGTATGTCTAGACAATTCACTCACTGTTGTTATGACGAAGCAGTATTGAAGTAATATCCATCTCCTTTCGGTCCTAGGACCAGCGTTCACGCGGAGGGCGTTTGTCAGCGTAGCAGGAGAGCACACTAACCAAGGTTTTCCGGATACCCGGGGAATGTGTGCTTGCAAAGAAATTCACTGCAGCCGCGTTCTCCGCTCTGGAGCTGACGAAGTTCATTCTCTCTGAGCTCAATTCTCTGGATTCACGGATATTGATTTCGTTCTGCACTTGAAGCTTGAAGTCTTGATACTCAAAACTCTGTAACTTACTACCGAGGGCAGGATCGGGAGATCTGGGAAAACTGTCGGAGCAGAACGGTCCCGCATTCAGAGACCAATGATTGGTAGGGACCGGCGTTATATGTGTCACCCCGGCCGTGTCGCTTCTTGTCAGCAAATTCTCACTGAGTCAGTCGACATCATTGATTACTGTCGTTGCGCGATATCACTGTATATGGCTCGGTCGTACTTCATTTGTATATCGTTCTTCTACTCTTCCCTCCTTCTGGCGCCGGACTCCTGCGATAGACGATGGCGATAGACTTCTCTGCCTTGCCTTACGACATTTTGGTGTCGATTTGTGCGTCTGTAACGCACCGACAGACGCTCATAGCATGTTCTCTGGTCTGTCGAAGCTTTCACGACGCGGTTAAACCGACACTATATCGCGACATCGTATTCAACGATACAGACGATAGCGACGGTGTTTTCGGCGTTATCGAGGCACAACCCCATTTGCGTGGATATGTGAGGAGCGCAACGCACATAAGTCAGTCTTCATGTGCATTGACCTCGAACTCGAATGATGGAATTGTACTGATTGGACTTCACTGTCTGATAAGCTACTCGCCTAGAGCGCACAGGATCATTGTGGGATGACAAGGAGGACAGGAAGCCAAAGTGGCCTAACCCGCTATCCCGGCTATACAATCTCGACTCGTACACCTTGCGCCCATCCACACCGTTGCATCCTATTGAACCCAAGAATTTCGACTTCCTGCTTTGCATCTCGTGCGTTCTGTCACGTCTGGACAAACTGAGACGCGTCCACTTCGCTGTTGATATGGACCCCCTAGCCATGTCTTTCGTTTCCGGTTTACTGCTGCAGGGTCAACTCACCAGCGTAACACTGGGAAGGACCGAAATTGGTACTCTGTCTCAATTGAGCAGAACGCCAGATATGGTCCGATCGTTCTCATCCATCCGCGAGCTGCATATTTTGGTCAGTTATTTAGTCAGTTCCGCAACGAACTCCAAAATATGCGGCTTCCGGAGCGTTGTGTTTTATTAATGGAAATATTCCGTGATATAGGAAATGGGAGGCATTGATGCACAGGAACTACAGAACGTCCAACCACTACTTGGCCATCTAACTCACCTCACATTCGGCCCTGGACATAAGTTGACGAAAGACGTACTCTTGGAAAGTTTCCTCGACATTCCTCAGTTGGAGGAACTGACCGTATTCTACGATAACTTCCTAAACGGCAGCATTGTGAGTAGCCAGATCATCCGGCCAAGTATTGTACGTACCTGAATCTGCTTAGGATGAGACCCGATTCTTCGGGATCTTGCATCGAGCTAAAGAGAAAGGTCTACCTGCACTACGCAGCATAATTGTTCAGCACCAAGGGATCGGCACTGCGATCCAGTTCTCGGACTTCTTCTCGTGGATCGATGCTCTCTGCATCCATTGCCCTCTGGAACGCCTGGAGATCCACTCAGATGATGGGAAAAAGTCGTATTTCGACCATTCAATTCTGAAGACCCTGGGGCGAAAACATCTAACGTTGCGACGGCTGGTGATGCCCAGGGTTTTGGTTCGTCGAGAAGTTCTCCTGCAGTTTTTGCAGATAATACGACTCGATGAACTTCGCGTAGGTGTTGACAGGCCCAAGGTAACCTTAGACCCTGGGAGGCTCTCTGTTCCAGGATGGATGACTCAGTCAGCGAGTGTTTATAGTCAAGGTGCCAGGTGACAAGAGTAGAATATCTGGGACTTTGTTGTGATCTTGTACTGTAGAGTCTTGTTGGAGCCTTTTGTAGCGATAAATTGATGCGTCCTCTTGAAGCGCGTGACGTCACGCGTTTCATTTAATTCGCGAAGGCTCGCGCTGCGACCGACTGACTTCCTCGATCTGTTAGCAGCATCTCGCACCAAATCATGTAGACTTCCGGGGCATTTGAGATACTATCATGAGCCAATATTGAGATGATACACGACTATCGAGTTGCCCGTGCCCCTCTGCCTTATCCGCCTCATCTAAAGCTTCGCCGTGATCTTCTTCACCAAGTTTTCCAACTTCGCGTCTAGCCCCTCGGCAGCCGTTTTCAACTCTCCTTCCTTTCCTGCAGCAATGAGAGAAGACGGCAAGTCGTAAATCACCTTCGCGCCCTTGCCATCGGGGTTCCCGATGACAAAGATTTTGGGCGGTACGTAGAATCCTGCGATGGTGTCGTGCCGGATCATGGTCTGCGCGATGAGCGGGTTGCCTAGGGTGTAGACGGATATGTGCTGGTACGTGTCCTTGCCGAAGTACGCGTTCAGCCACCCGTCGTGGCGTATCTGACCGAAGAACCTATTATGTGCATGTCTAGTTAGGCCCTAGATCCTCCGAGCCACAGAGTGCACACATGAAGTCCCGCACGCCGTTATCCGTCTGCCCATGGATCGCGCTCTCAAGATCCTCCTTCCTCGTGATATTGAGCAATTTCTGGAGCACACCAGCCGAGTTGGCGCGGTTCAGCTCCTTGTCCAGACGTGTGAGCACCTCCGATACGGGAACGTCGGTCTCGTATGTAACGCGCTGCGCTTGGTAGGAGAACGTTGTCTTTGACATGTCTGAAAGCTCCTAGATTTGTGTGCCCTCCGTGAACGTAGCGCTAGTACATATATACGTACTCGGGCATGCTGGAGGGAGCCCGAGAGGGAAGGTAAGTGCAGTGTTCGGTCATGACATATCTAGTCATGGCTTCGGGCACTGGGTCCGAGGGATGTACGGAGTCCGCCAGACAACCATTGGTTCTTGAGTTTTATGGTGAGAACTGTGGGTTCTGATTGTAGGTGCAACACGGTCAGGTGGATCGAATGGCCAGTGCAAAGGATCTGGGTCAGGTCCTATTCCAAGTTCGGAACATACGATAAATTCTGCCAGGATAGCAATCAGAACGAATCAAATGTGCAGTCCATTCAATTTGGGCATGGTCTTCAACCACGGAGAGAGCTTAACAAAAAACATTCCGCTTGGCCGCCCCAGGGTGATACTGCTCAAGCTCATGATATCGCTAAGCAGATACATCACATTCAAGTACGTTGCAGTTAGCACGAAGTTGAAACGGACGTCAGCGCTGCAACCGTGGATACTGGGTTAAGGCTTGGACCGCCAAAAGTCAGAAAATCCAAGGAGACCTGCACGAAGCGGCTCTGGGGCAGTAAACAGCGCGTAGGACGCTAGATTGCGCAGTTTAGCAAGCTGGTCAAGCCAGCTGAACTGAGACGGATCGATGTACATATCGGTCGCTGCGTATCAAATTCTGAAGTTCGTCTGTGCACAGCACACTAGATTGACAGCTGGGAAACACACCGACGTGCGTCACGCTCCTCTGATGTGCATGTGCACCTGGATGGCTTTGAATGCTTTGCCGATAACGCCGTTATAGCCATCATTACTAAATACGATCTCCTGGTAGACACATAGCAGTGCTGCCTCGTAGCAAATTCAACAAACGCGTGAACATGCTAGCAGAGTGGAGGCATCGGGTACAGATCCAAAGATAAGGAGCAAGATCTCGTGGCAGGTCAAGTATTCCGCTGCTCTAGCTAGCCATAGTGTAGGGACAAAGATGTACAGGGTGGCTTGAAACGTTACCGTGACGAAGGTCACGGCTCCGCCACACGGGATGCGGCTGAATACTTCGTGACTCAGTTTCATCAAGTATTGCGAGGGGAATACCCAGACGCACAATACCCTTGACCCTAAACAAACCGTGGAATCATCTACATTCTAGTTAATCTAGCATTCATCACGATACAGAACATAGTACACCAGCCTAGCTCTAGAGTCTTTATATATACCATTGAACAGCCCTAGCGCCATATACTTCACATCGAAGACAATCCGACCAGGGCGGAGACTCATTCGTGGTTCCTCGAAAATTCTGCGCCGAGCCTTCCTCCGCCTCGTCGGTCCATCATAATTTCCGTCATCTTCCTCACCCGACTCGTCTGACCAGACACCCCAATTAAAGCCGTCACGGACCAGATGGTTCTTGTATAGCTCGGTAACCTCATATACAAACTCCTTGTTCGCGCTGATTAAAAGATTGACCTCCTCATCAGCCATAGTGACCTTGAAGCATGCCGAGACGTGGAGTACTTCTTCAAACCCCGGAATGGTCGGCATCGGCGCGCTTGAATGTACGAGGTGCAGTCTATGATCAGTAGATCCCGCGATAATAGGGTATTTAAGCCATGGAAGCGATGCACGCAAGGCTTCCGTGGACGAGCTCGCAAATTTGGCCAGGTCTGCTGCCTTCGGGATACGTGCAGCAACTTCACCAAGGAGCTCCAGTGGCAGACGAGATGCTTGGGAATGCAATAAATGACGGGTTTCATAGGCCTGGGCATGTTCTGGTCGAAGCTTCTTCACCCAATCGGGCCAGTGCTCGAGCTGCAACATAGTGCAGACCAAGTTCTTGTGATAGGCCAAATCACTTGAACCAGGCCCGGATAGCATGCCCAAGCGGGCAAGGGCAATCATCCCTTCCGTCTCGGGAGTCTTTCCGGAGAATGGCGGGAGGAACGGCATTACTTGGGTGTAGGTGTAGCCTCCACTACCAGATGTGTCGATCCGCACCAGGACTGCATGGAAGACGGAGAAAAGCACACCGAAAACCACAGAAGGAAGCTGCGGCTCTTTCTGAATATCTGTGACGAGCTCAGAAACAGAATCATGGAGGTCATCGGTGTCTCCAAGCGCAGATACGACCCTAACATAGATATGTTTCCTGGCCCACCAAGACGATGGTCTGGCTTCATCTCTGACATTGAAATCGAGAAGCAAAAGTGGTCGCAATAGTTGCGAGACTATAACATGTGCAAATCTCACCAGACCATCGTCGTTCACGCCGTAATGGGAGAGGACCTCTAGGCTATGGAGAAGATCCGCGTGGAGGACTATCAAGAATCCAAGGACCAGACGAGCCACGTCCACTTGTGCTCGCTCTTTGACCGATAGTTCCTCTGGCCGACCGAGGACTTCGTGAGGCTTAAGGATCATTTCTAATGATATGCCTGTGTACGGAGTCGCCGGAGAAGATTCAGGCTCATAATTCCAGCGATACTTGTCTGGCATATCATCTGCCAAGCAAGGAAACCCGCTATACTTGTCATATGTCATACTCGTGTCGATAATGTCGGCCGGAGGAAAACGGTCCAGGCGGAACATCGGGCAATCACGGCTGGAGAAGAGCATCGTTTGGAAATTGAAGGTGTAGTATTCCGAGAAGTTGTCGAGGCAATGTGGGTAGTCATTATAGATGTACCAAGGCAAGGAGTCCTCATCGGAATCGTCGTCGCCAGAATCCTCAGGGTGACCAGAGACTCGGGTTTTGCGTCCGTTCTGACTCCCGTTCTTTGTCCGAGGTCTTCTCACATTTCCTCCAGAAAGGCCAGATTCCTTCTTCTCCTCAAGCCTGAGAGCATTATCGCGAATTCGCTGCGACCGTCTGGTGCCAACCTGAGCAGAGCTCCCGGAATGTTCCGCTTGGTCCCGTACAGGCTCGTCCGGCTTCATTCCGCTCCGTAGTTTCCTTCCGCCTTTAGAGCTCGAAGGAGGCTTATCACTTTCTCGTGGCTCAGGCTTCTTGTCTCCGGAGGAGCTCTTAGACGAGCCAACGGTCTTCCCTTTCTGGTCACGGAGCTCCTGCCCACTGATCCGCGCAGACCTCCGTGGTCCGTCCTCGGTGGTGCTCTCAGATGCTCCAGCGATATCTGCTTCAGACTGTGCATTATTGACGCTCTCCTGGTCGCCAGCCGCGGGGCAGTACCTCGCAGAACGAACAGCATCCCATTCTATCTGCTTCCCATCACCCCTCCTAATTTTGTACCCTCTCCGCAAATACCTCCTCAGCTGGACGTCTAAGAACTTCGCTTTATTCTCGACCCAGTGTTCGTCTCTGGGGATCTCGAAGAGGGAACGCTCCAGCTCGCTTCTGTGTTTGGTGGCGTAGAAGTACCACAGGCAGTCTTTGATGTAGACGTAGGCCTTCATGCATGGGCTGACGTAGTTTTCGTCATCCACGTCCATCTTCTAACAGTGATGGTTAACCAGAAATGAGTACGGATTTAGATCGGGAAGAGAGAGTTGAAATAAAGCACACAACGAGCGGGGAGGTAAATGCGTACAATTTGATCGAGTATATCCTTATAATCTGTATGATCAAATATGGATGAGTTGAGTGTGTTTCTGCAGATCGATATGACTTTAGATAGAGGTTGAAGACAGTATCTGACTAGACAATGAATACGCACAGTACGAGTTTCGTAACCCTGACCAAGTGGTAGATATGTATATTTGATGTTTCCAGTGTATTGTGCGTGTCTCGGACAATGAATTGAACCACTATATAAGAATCCGTTAACGAATGTTCCACTTCATCCAGTCCTAACGGAGTCCGACGCCAGCTCGTACCTCAAAGGACGTCAAATACTTACAGGTTCAAAACGTAGTCGGCTTCTGGAAATGCTTCAGTTCCAAAGAGTGTTGAATGTACAAAGGAAGCAACAAACGACGCGACAAGTGGCAAACGGCCACAATCAAAGGCGTCACGTGCTCAATCCCACGCGTCGGTTGCCACCTCTTGCCACAGTTGGTCCGAAGTCCACTCCGGACGAAAAACCGTCCGTTTGCGCCGACTCCACTATTGCGAGTGCAGCGGCCCGATGATGAGCCAAATGCAACTGTTTGCCACAAACTTACTATAGGACATTGTAATGCCGGAGTACCGCGTAGGCAATTTCGGTCTGCCTTCGGGAGACTAAGGACATTGATATATTGATACTCTTATCTGTATATACACCGCTAACATGAACGAATGGAATGTTGGGGACAAGTATCGAACAAAAGAGAGAAGGTGGTTACAAGAGTCCAGAGTCCCTTCATTACACGCCACAGACTTGCCATATTGATATAAATATTGATACTCTTATGAGTCTTATCTGTACATGCACTGCTAACATGAACAAATGGAATGTTGGTGCAAGTATCGAACAGAAGGGCGAAAGTGGTTACAAGGGTCAGCAGTCCCTTCATTACACATTACACAATTTTCAGTCTATAGCGTACACCTTAATGTTTCTGCGCCAGGCAGATACCAGTCTACAAATCAATCTGTGAATAAAGAATATATATTCAGGAAGATGGTCGGAACTCGCCTCCGCCCATTCACCACACTCATCCAATATTCCCGATAGATCGTCCCCCACCGGTTCCACAAACCAACCACCTACAACGAGACTCTCACTATCCCCCACCCAACACCGACGCCCGCGCAAAACGCCGCAGCAGCCAGTATAACCCATCTCCACGCCGCTCTTCTTCCATTCTCCCCTGGCTGCCCCTCCTGACCTTCCCCCTTGACTCGGGTCCGAGTAGTAAACACGCCTAGCGCCATGGCCCACAGGCTCGGAAAATGCAACGGATCCATCCCTACACCCATCGCCTCTGCACACCTATCCCTGTCCTTCTCGTAGACTGGCCGCTGAGCTTGAATAAGTTCTTCTTCCCATCGCCGCTTATCCCACCCCTCTTTCCGGCCTCTCCCTCTTCTCCATCTCACCCACCGTTCGCCCGCTTCATTTCGCAGCAATGCGAGCGTCTCGGGTGATCGGAACAAGCCTGTCCGCAGGGCAAATACATGAGCTGGCCTGAATACGGATAGCTTGTTGGTCCTCGATTTGTCGCTGTTCACACGCTGGTAATTGGGCAGAGTGACGGTTTCGGTGCGACTGCGGCTTGCTGGGCGAGGTCTAGGCGAGTAAGAGTAAGAGTGATGCCGAGAAGGCTCGGCAACGTGTGTATCATGGAAGCTAGGAGTCTGGATCGGGTATGCCGAGGGCGCAGGCGGGGCGGGGAGGACGACGAAAGGAATGTGTGGGGACAGCGTGGACAGGATGTCGCGATCCAAGGCGGTGAGCGCTTGTGGCATAAACCCAATCAGAGTCAGAACAAGACAAAGATGATGATAGGATGATATACGCACTGCCGTCTTTATCGGTGACAAGAACTGCGAGCGTCCAAAGCGGCGTGCTTGGTGCACTGACGAGATTCGTGAGGAGAGTGGTCGAAGCGTTTGGAACGGAGAGATCGATGACGGCGTGTAAGTGATGGAAGGGAGTGTGTAGATATTTTAGTATGGGCGCAGTGATAGCTGCAGGCTATGGTAGGGAACAAGTCAAGAAATATGTTCAATAGATAATAATATGCACCTACATCCTTCGTATCGGGATCATATCCCGGCCACATAATGACTTCAACATTTCTCCTAGGCTCAATCTTCTCCAGCCCATGAGCATCGCGGTGCTCGACCCAATCGGTCGATGCCCGCCAGACCTTCGTCCGTATCTTTTCCGGTCCCACATCCTCCTCTTCGGCCTCGTCGACGTCCACAAGATCCTCGTTTCCCTCCAGCAGCATTTCAGCGATCCTGCTCTTCTTTACGCCATGCCGGCCCAGAACAAATACCCTCAGCTCGCCTAGAACCTGGCCGTACACTGTGGGTCGTCTGAGTGCCGAGGGGAGCGTAAGCGAGGGGATGATGAGTGCCGAGGTGCTCTCGCTGTTATGGGGGTCATGAAGGTCTTCAGGATCGGTGTCAGGGTGCGATGGTGGCGGAGACGCTGGTCCAGAGGAGATGAAGAATGAAGAGGATACAGAGGGAAAAGATGAGACAGAGTCAGTGGGAGAAGGAGGAGCGGAGGGCTGCGGTGAGTGTAGGTGGCCGCTGCTGGTGCTTGGCTCCGTAACGTCGGTGAAGTTCAGCGCAGGCATATGTAGGCCGCGAATAGTGCCCGCGCTGGTGCTCAACGTCGGCTCTGGTCGTTGTGGTCGGCTGTCTGTGTTCATGGTTGAGTTCAAGGGCGGGATGAGTAGGCGCTGAGGGGCAAGTGCTGTGGGAGATGAGCTGAGCACACCACGCCATATCGCCTCATTCGGCGACTTCGCTGATCGTTATCGCACTCACGCTGAAACCTACATCTTATCTTATCTGTATCATTTCTCACGCCATCGAACCTGCTTAGCCTGAGTCCACATTAGAAGTTGTGCTCTGTTTGAGTTATCCAAAGACAAGACCTTACCATGGATTATACTGACACCCAAACACGCCGAACGCCGAACCCCCACATTAGCAAAATTCCAACGATGGTCAATCCGCTTGCCAAAGGAGAAATGCTCCTGAAACGTCGCAAAGGTCAAGGTTTTTTGCTAAAAATTATGACTGTATACGCACTTTCTTGTCCTATAGCTCTACAGACCACATATTGTGCGGAGAGTGCCATAATAGACGCACAGCAAGTAAGCCATGCATATGACTAGTAAACTGACGACCGGAGGGAGATGATGGGAGGAGGAAAAGAAAGAAATTTCATTCCTATAGGCCGCTGGTCTTATATACGACGACTTAATGTGAAAAGTGATATCAAAAAGTCCTGCCATAATCCGATTAGGTCATGCACATCCTCTATCTGGAACGCTTCTGACACTTCGCGATCGAAATGACATCACCGTGACACACTGACAACAAACCTTCCAAATTAGCTCGAACCAATCGGTGAACAGTGTCATCGCACCGTATGTCGCAGTCCCCTGAAGAGACCGCGTACATAATGTTAAAGTATATATGTGCAATGGGTGCAAAATCCAAGGACCAGCACAATATTGTCCATTAGTCCTTGAAAGAACGGCAACACATGGATTTGATGGGAAGTTGGAGAACCTCATCGTCAGAGAAGTGTAGGATTGGTGGACGAGAGTCTTCGGCCATAGCTGAGCAATAGGGGAGATATGAAGTTAAAGATTATCTTTATCGAAACTCGAGAGATGAGCCCTAGCCAAAGATGATGAGGCGCATCCGAGTCAGAGCTTAAAGGCTGATAACCGGCATTGATTCCAAGTTGACAGGAGGAGAAGGTACGTAGTAACAGCGAAGAACTATCGATATAAATGTCCATGGAACTACTGCTAAGTGACAGAAACCACGAGCAGGAAAAACACCTATATACGCCTACATACACGTTGCGGGCTGCGAAGCTGCACGCTGATGAGAGCGACCGTTTCTACCTGAGAGAGACCGCGAAGCAGAGAAAGAAGAAACTGTCCGTTAATACGAAGTTTCCGGAGCATGATGACTTTGACCATGACAACATGGGCTTAAGTTACTGTAATCACTAGAGTATAATGAATCAGGATCCTGCTCCAAACCGCAGTCAGGATCCGAATCACGCACTGAACAATCGATATATTGCACCGGCCAGAGTGCAATGAGCTAGGACGGATTAATTCCGTGTATCTTCAAGGAGAAAGATCGGCCGGTACTCAAATATTATCATTTCGCCATTTGAGAGAGCAATGAAGTCGGAAACACGCAACACAAGGTTCCACGAACAATATTGGGATAATAAATCAGATTGTTGTCGCGAGAGTTGCACTGGATGATCACGTACCTGATACGTCTTGGATCAACTCGGAGTTAACGAGCAAGATTCAAATTCCATGTACATCTTCACTAGCTGAATGTACCCTCCGACTCCACTGGGAAGTAAAAGCAGAAGATATAACCAATATCCCAAATTCAAGCGAACCCAAATTGGTATCTTGGAGTTCTCCCATGATTCTGGCACATCTTGCTTGGATTCCTGCCATAATTGTTCAGTGCCTTGATCGGATTTCTCTGAATCTCGATCAGCTTGAGGCATCTCGGACTCCTTCTCCTGTGAATCTCGATCAGCTTGAGACATCTCGGACTCCTTCTCCTGCGAATCTCGCTCAGCTCCAGGCATCTCGGAATCCTCTCGTGAACGCCGCCCAACTGGAGACATTCCGGGAATACGAGTAATTGTCCCTCGCAGGTAGCTTAACGACCGCACCAAAAGAGGAAATTGGGTGACGGCCAACCACGCCATCATCCAAGCCCTTTCACCGTGTGTACTGTCTCCTTTCTTGAACCCAGTCAAGCCGTATATGATGACATGTGGCAGGACCACCAACAAAGTGAACATCAGGGCGAGAAGCACTGGCGTAATCAATAATGGGTTTCCAGGAAGTGCGTTGTTGGCATCTAAGTGTTCGTCTACCAGTGGAGGATAGCTGATCAACGCCGGTACGATGAAGACATGACGAGGGGCTTCGGACGATGAATGGGCAATGAATTTGAATTTCTTCTCCTTGCCGCTTGCCTTCACGACAAGGACTCTATCTGGACACTGGTTTTCCTGGCTGTCCTCGAGGTACATTTCAACACTTTCAAAGAGCCTGACGAGGGTTTGCCCTTGACCAAGGATGACAATATCTGTAGTATGACCAATACACCCTACAAATCTTTTCCCATGTTCGAGTCTACCCTCGGCTTCCTCGAGCACCCTGGTACGAAGGATATAGAGGTATGGGTAGTCACCCAGAATAGCATTGAAAGCGAGATTTATGACTGTCATGAGCATGAAGGGGATGACCGAAAGACCAAAGGCCGCATATCCATGGCGAACAATTTGGTCCCCCTTGGTGCGATAGAGGGTGAAGATAGACGAGACCAGCTGAACGATAGATACCAGCATAGCTAATGAACTTCGGTGATGGCTAAGCTGGATCTTTGCATTCTCCCTATTGCTGTATTTCAGACTCAACCTGTAACGCATGAAAACCATTGGCAAGAAGGCCAAATCATAGCCACGGGGTAGATGTGCGGCTGTTGTTCCACCATGGATATTTAGATACCGCATTTCGAGTGATTGGATTGCTCCTCTGATGCCGCCATCATCAACGACTATTCCAGCCGTTTCCAGAATTTCGCTGACATTTGGCATGTTGTTAGTTTCTGACCATATATTTAATCGGGCTAAAGTCCGCACAAACCTGGGGTAACGGTACATCTTCCAAGTATGCGGTAACTTGGCGTGGACCTTCTCTGGAACAGAGACATGTGCCTCGGTTTCAACCGTCGACACCCGAGTGCTTGGTTCCCAGGTCCTTGCACGGGCAACGACAAGCAACGCGCTGCGTCCCCAGGCCCAGTGAATATCGTCTGCCCACCCCTTGGTCCATAACCAGAGTGCAAAAGTACTCAAAGGTCCTTGCAAACTGATGACAGGCATGAAAAAGGCAGTTATGCTCGCCATAGCCATGTCATACCATCGAGCGCCCGAAGACGGAGGGACAGTTCCAGCATGGGCAATATAGTTAGTAAGGAGGAACACACATAGGTCACTCCAAGTTGCTTCGACACAAACGACATTCCTGTCAATCGGCGCTGATACGGCGGGAACCGAGAGGAGCACGAGAATAGACGTCCAGAGCAGTAGAGAATTCATAGGTGATGGCGCTCAGTTCAAAGCGAAATGAGAATATCTTATCTTCGACCATAGCTATATGCTATGGACGCCTGAATAGTCGCAGTGTGTAGCCAGCCACACCCAGGCTCTCGCCAGGTCGGAGTAAGGACATTGATACGACGGTGGGATGGCGGCCTATCAGAAGCGCTGATGTTCCGGAGTCAATGAACTTGCACAGCTTTAGGAACCGAACTATACCGACGGATCCTGTAAGCTTGTTCAGACACAGAGCAGTCTTGCTGCGTGGCGAGTCCGGGCACGATTCAGAGATCTTGAGGGGGCAGACCTTACACCTATCAGAAACTTCATGTAGCGTAGGCGTTGTTTCAACCTGTCATATGTGGGCGTCAATATCCACGATGTTACAATGTGCGGTGTGTACGTATTGGCACCTGTGTTCGGATACAGAGTCGTAACTTCCATGGACTTCATGGCGCTTTTCTTGACATGCGTTCCAACCACAGCCTTTTGTAAATGCAAGCGAGGTATCGTCGCTGCTCGCTATCTGCTCGAGATCATTGCGGTGGCATTAGTGACGAAGCTGCGAGAGGAATGTTGTCTGACAAACAGACACAAATAGGGGCTTGCTATTCGCTCCATTGCACATCTTTCACGTCAATGGTTGTGACAACAAAGAGAAGGATACACCGTCTTAAACGCTCTCCATCGTGACACCTACACATTCCCGGCCAGGATGTCCGCTTTCTCACCCAAGTAGAAGACCGGTATCTGATCAATGGGGGCATAGACATTAACGGTCTCGCCACCCTGCCCGTAGTTTGTATCGTTCCACCTAACAAAAATGTGAGATGGCACGATCAATAAGCGTTTCATCGCGATCATTCACCAATGTGTCCAGGAAAAATTCTGCGCAATCCACGCCTCCGGAAGCCGGGGCAGGTACACATCCTTCGTGGTAGCGTTCTCCACTCCGACAGGAGACACAAGGATTCTCGGGCCTGATCACCTTGTTAACACGCATCGCATATAACCTTATAAGGTATAGAACGCCCACCGAGCATGAACTGATGCACCACGAGCGGGTTGTTAGTTGCAGTAGCGTTCACTACGGTCTCATCCGACAGGGAGAAGTCGTAGTACAGAGGCCGCATGATCGACCGTCCAGTTTCGTGCAGCATCTGGAAGAGCTTCTTCACGTACGGCACGAGTTGGTAGCGGAGCGCAATATACTTCACCGGTGATTAGCCACGATGTAGTGAGGAGAAGAAGGTGCGTGCGTACCTGCTTGATGATTTCGAAGTTCTCTGCGCCGTAGGACCAAGGCTACGATGGATCACTCGTATCCCGAGGCTACGTCGGAGACGAAGTTGAAGACGTACCTCATTAGGGCAGTTGTTAGCGAGATACTGCCGGCTATCTGCCGGGATATTACATACGCGATCCCTGGCAGGAGATCAGAGGCAGAAGTAACGCATGCGAAGAAGCGTACCCATGAACACGCATCTAGAACACAAGAAAAGATAAGTATCACGGATCAAATGTAACACGAAAAACCTACGTATGGCAGGAAAGTACCCATCGCAAGCCACCTCACAAAGAGTTGTTGCCCCTTTAGAAACAAAACCGTCATCTCAGACTCCAAACCACCACAGTACGGATCACTTACATAAGCCGTGTCTATATTCAGCCCCGTAAAGCCCCCAATATCCAACGTCCAGGACGATAACCCCGATGCCGCCACACTCACAGCCGCCGTCACCTGCTGCAGCAGCACATCAAACCGCGAACTAGTATCCCCGCTCCACAGGTACGAGCAGAATCTCTGGCCACCCGCAAACGTGCTACGCGTGAGCGACATGTAGTTACACCCGTTGGACGCGGGATCGGGTTCGCTGAGGTTGCGGAAGCCTTCATCGATTGCCTGCTGATGTAGCCAAGGGTACATCTTACCCGCGCCTTCTTGAGTGCCGATAAAGTATTGCGTGAATGCCCGGGCATAGGGAAGGGAGTTTATGTTTTGTCCATCTGAAAGCGAGTCTTAGTGGAGTAGGCGTAGACGGAGAAAGGATGCTTACTATTCTCGAAGGGCTCGCCCAACGTCCCGCCTAGGCGTTTGTGTTAGCAAGTCAATTTGATAATCCATTCTGAATGCCATACCATCGGCCTGGTCGATCCAAAAGTTATGAATACCCTTCGAGAAATAACTATCATTCAATCGTTTCCCTTCCATAATCATCAGTACCCGTCCTCACGCCCCTCGATCATCAGAACACCCACACAAAAACTCCCTCGCAGCCGGATTCGTCGAATCCACAAGCCTAGTATACACCCCCGCAAACGAATCCTGAATTCCCGGACCATCTCTTGTAGTCGCCAACAATCCACCCTCCTGCAGGGCCAGGTAGTTCACGGAGAGATCTTCCACGCTGGGCCATAGGGAGACCATCATCTCCGCACCTGTCAGCGCTTTGACCTGTGCGGCCATCGCGGCGGGATCAGGCCAGAATTCGGTATTGAATGACCTATGGGTAGTGAGGTTAGGATGTATAACTGGGAACGAGTTCGTATGCGTACCAGTCGCCCTGGTACTGCCAGTTGAAGAAATCTATCGAAAAAAGGGTATACGTTAGAGTTTTGTAAGTGGTAAAGACGTCGATGCTTACCGACTACAATCAATGATACGTTTACTTGTTCATCATGGAAGCGCTGAGCGAGATCGATAACTTGCGTTTCGTTGTAATATCGTAGCTTCGACTGCTGATATCCGAGAGTGAACTCCGGCGGAACCGGCTGTCTCCCTAGATACAGTATGAGATTTGCAGTCTAGTAGAATGGCCGTAAGCGCACCAGTGACCGCAGTATATTGTTCTTGGAGCGAATCATAATCGCCGAGACTTGCTGTCGTGCTTTTCGAAACAAGGTTTCTATGAGTAGAATCGTCGTAGGACGTCCAACGTACATCCAGTAATCCACAACGGTCGCCTCACTAGCAACAAATCGAGTGCGGTAGGCACTAAATTCTACACATGACATTAGCAAACGAAGAGCAGCTCATCGGGATTCCTCTCTCACCCAGTCGGCCTTGGCTCGGCACGTTAAAGAATTGAAGAAAACCCTATTCATTGCTCGTTTTTAGTTGCTTGACTCGACTTGTAAGTCACTCGGAGACATACCTTGCTGGACATGAACACCGGTATCGGCACCTGCGAATTGAAATTGATCAAATCCACCACTTGTCCCTTCTTATTGACCGTATTATCCGTACAGCACGCCTGCTGCCCAGTCCCATAAATCTGATCATCCGGATCCGACGTGAACGAGTACTCCGCCGCGAAACTCGGAGACCTGAACTCCTGCCTGTAATACCTCGCTGGCAGCGCTTTGTCGTCCGTGTACTCTGAAGTCAGGAGGCTTAGAGATCCATTCGACTCTACTCGCGAGAACGACAGAACGCCATTGGTAACATTCACTACTAGATTTCCATTCTGTAGTGCTGCATTTCCGAGATAGCCGATAGATTGGCCGTACGAGAGGCCCTGGTCTCCACCAGGACCTTCTAAGGGCGGGTCCAGCAAAGCTGAGAGCTCGGTTCCTGTAGGGTCGCGCAATAAACTCGCTCGCACTCGGATACCGTTCGTTCCAAAAGGCTGAGCAAGCCAGAGCGTCAGAATGCAGATACTACAAAAATAACAATCGGACAAGACCTGAATATAAACGCGCTCGAAACCATTCTGTATCCTGATTCCAGTAGTGTTGAAGTTCTGAGCTCTGACTGCGAATACATCACATCCCTTCCAGAGACCAAGCGAAGCTAACACTAGCAACAAGCGTAGCATGATGTCGCGAGTAGAGCTCCCCGGGAGATTCAAATATATTTTATACCCACTTTGCTCACGTACCGCGGTCCGCCTAGAAGCTCTGTCATCTCGTCATACCACAGGAAGACCGCCGCCTGATCACGAGAGGCCTGCCCGACGTCATGGTAAGGCAGCAGGCGCGTTCAAGAAGCTTGAAAAGAGGACGGCCCGTGGCGGACATCATCTGCGAAGCAGACTGTTTACATATGGCGACCGGGCTGATACCGCGAGATTTAGCCGAATTTGCATGTCCTGGCTAGATTGTACTGGAGACTGGAGATATGTCGCCGATGAAGTTCAAAATCTCGGGAAAGTCTGGTATTGTGATGGCCACAAATAAGGCGCTATCTGCCACAAGCATGGACAAGCAATTGAGAGCAAGTAAGTCAGAGTCACTGGGAAGAGACATTAATCCCAGGATATCCCCGGTGATCCGTACGCGCGTACGCGTCGGTCGCATCTAGTCTCATGACGAAGCGCTCGCATAGACCGGGTAGCAACCAACAGTCACATGTGTCACGGTTGACTCTCCCACGGCTGCCTTGTGCCACAGACGATATGTCGTATACGCATTTTAAGCCTAATGTATCTAATGAAAAGGAGTCAAACACCACTTATTTTTCAATTCAATGCTGAAAGCTTGTGATTTACACGTCAAAGAAGTCGAAATAGTGTTTTCTGCACCTGTGGCTGGTGTGGCCCGAGGTGGCTGTGTAGGAGGGACGTTACCAACGCGACGATGCTGCCAGAGCGACTGCAGAGTACCGTAACTGCAGAGTAACTTTGCGGCAACACTACCTAGGACTGTCTGCTCCCAGCAACCTATTTACCCTCCAGCATGATCCACAAGGCCCGGCTCCGAGCTCTAGCCGGGCCAGGCGTTTTAAAGCTCAGCCCGGCGGGGCCAATGCCCTGATAGGCCGTTTACCCCGGGCCGGGCCGGGCCTATAGTACCAGGACTTTCAGTACCATTTATGGGGCCGTGATACCTTTGGAAGTTGTCGCACCTATAGGCTAAGTGTGAGTCGTTGTTGCACACGTCTAACACCGAGACCTGTGGGCGACGATGGGCATGGTAAAATTTCTATAAAATCGGACAGCTATAACCTTGACCGGAACCGGAACCGCAACCGTCGTCTTAAGTCCGAACGGTCATGCTGTTTCATACACTAAAATTTCTGTCAGTCGTATTACAGAAGTCAACTTTCGCAATTCAATAAATAGCGATGGATGGAATTATGTCCTAGACTGAGGCCTGCTTAGGACGGGCCTAGGATTTGAGTGAGCCTGAACCCTCTCAGGCCGAACCAGAACTTCCCGACACTATGATCAACATCTTCGAGCCTCGACTTCTGCTTACGTTCTGGATATCAACAGTCGGAGTTACGAATTTCAAGGCTTTTGCGCAACGAATGAACCGAACAGCTAAAAATGGATCACCCCTACTTCCAACAATCCATCGAATAGATGTTGTTTCGGCTCCAGTTTACTATAGTACATTCAACACTTTAGAATCTTACTTCTACAGCCCAACCCCCTTCATGCCCGCCTCAGGGTACCTCATTCCCTTGATCTGGATCCTGGAGATAACACTCCGAAGCTCCTTGTTCTCCTCCTCCGAAATTTGCACGCCAGCGGCGCCGATGTTCTCTTCAAGGTACTTAATCCTCTTCGTCCCCGGAATTGCCACAATATCCTTCCCCTGCTTCAACACCCACGCCAAGCAGAGCTGACTCGGTGAGCACCCCTTCTTGCTCGCGAGCGCCTGGAGCTCATCCACCAACGCCAGATTATGCTTGAAATTCTCTTCAGAGAAGCGCGGGTTTATGCGGCGGAAGTCGCCCTCAGGGAAGTCGGAAGGCGAACGATACTTGCCCGTCAGCATACCACGGCCTAGGGGCGAGTACGCAACAATCGTGACGCCGAGCTCACGCGCAGCTGCAAGGAGTCCGTTTGTCTCGATATCGAGCGTCCAGGGCGAGAACTCGATCTGGACAGCTGCGATCGGGTGAACCTTGTACGCCCTCCTCAGAGTATCCGCAGAGCACTCCGACAAACCGAGGAAGCGGACTTTACCCTCCTCCACGAGCTTCTTCATCTCGCCAACGGTGTCCTCGATGGGTGTGTTGGGGTCGACACGGTGCTGGTAGTACAGATCGATTTGTTGGACACGCAGACGCTTGAGCGAGGACTCGCACTGCTGGCGGACGTACTCGGGCTTGCCATTGATACCAAGGAACTCCCCGTTGGGACCGCGCATGTTGCCGAACTTGGTCGCGAGGAAGATCTTGGACCGCTTGGCGGG
This sequence comes from Neolentinus lepideus HHB14362 ss-1, assembly GCA_001632425.1. Classification (NCBI taxonomy): domain Eukaryota; kingdom Fungi; phylum Basidiomycota; class Agaricomycetes; order Gloeophyllales; family Gloeophyllaceae; genus Neolentinus; species Neolentinus lepideus. Next base: position 422,806 of record KV425568.1, on the reverse strand, counting down.
GTCGGAGAGGACCTTGCCCAGCAGCTCCTCTGTGAACCACGATAAGCATTGTGACGATTTGTATCAGCAATGTGAGCACGCACCGTTCCTTCCCCACCCGTACATGTCTGCTGTGTCCCAGTGAGTGCACCCGAGCTCGATGGAGCGCTCGAGGACTTTGATGCTCTCTACCTCATCGCCCGGACCATAGAACTCGCTCATCCCCATGGCTCCAAGGCCGATAGCGGGAATCTTGACACCCGTCTTTCCGAGCTCGCGTAACTCGATGGCAGGGAACGACATTATCAATGCTGATGCGTCGAGGTGGGGAACGTTGTGCGTTTGCTGGGACACGGATATCTGAGTAGTTGGATGGGTGCTTTATAGTGTCTGCGTCTTGACGTCTAACTCCGGTCCAGTTTATTCTTAGGTTTGAAAGCTCCGACAGCGGCTGCTTTGTCAATCGAGTGGACCTTGCCGCCATGGCGGCGTGGCCCTCGGCATCCTAACGTCGAGGTTAGGGTTTGGCAATACAGATACCGCCTACGCGTAGCGACTACGTTTACCCCGAAAAGTCTTCGCGCAGCGGGGAAGATCTCACGGCCAATTTCGTCTGATCATCCTGAATAACACCTTGCTGCACGCAGTCGTGGTAGCAGGTGGTTTTAATTATTTGGCACTGTTATTTTGGTCCTCGCAGCGACATGCCTCGTGGTTGTGCCAGGAGGTCACTGCTGCCACACGCCTTCTTCGCATGCAACAGTGCTTAACATGGTGCAGGCTCTTAAAAGGCTGCTCCTGGGGTGCCAGAGCCATACCAGACGCACAATTTTCACCGCTTCACCGGAACAATCAGCCATCGTCGACCGCTGCCGCACTCACAATGTCGTGGTCTCAGCAAAGCCAGGTTCAGGAAAGACTACCACTGCAGGAGCCATCGCGGAAGCATTCCAGGATAGCCCAATCATAGCTCTAACATACTCCAAGCGACTACAGCTCTCAACGGCCGATAGGTTGGCCAATTATCCACGCGCTTCCGTCTTGACGTTCCACGGTCTCGCTGGGAAGCTCTTCAACACACCGGAGCCAGTTAACAATGACTTGAAATTGCACAAGCTACTACACAGCTGCGAAGCCGTGCCTTCTTGGAGCGAAAGTCCGTGCGACATTGTAATTCTGGACGAACTGCAGGATTGTACGCCACTATTGTACTGGCTGATCTGCGTCTTTCTAGCCTCCGTTAAATCAGCTCAAGGCAAGCCACCGCGTGTTGTTGTCTTGGGCGATCCTGAACAAGCTATCTACGATTACCGAGGAGCAGATGATCGGTATCTGTCTCTCGCCCCGAGCATCTTTGGCTCTTTCAGTACTGATCCTTGGGATCGAATGTCTCTTGACAAGAGCTACCGGCTCTCGCATGCCAATAGCAACCTCATTAATGAAGCTTTCGTTGTGAAACCCGGGTATATCAAAGGCTCCCATGCTGGACCACGTCCACAGTACATGTACTGCGACTCACTCGTGGACGACGTATTCCTGGACAAACTCGTCCCCGTCATCGAGCAATACGGACCAGAGAACACAGCAATCCTTGCTCCTTCCGTTAGACTTGATACGGAGCTCGCGCACCTCGAAAACGAACTATGCAAGCGATGGCGCTATCCTATCGCCATTTCCCTCGATGACGACAGCCCGCTCAATGACAAAGTCCTGGAAAACAAGCTCGCAATCTCCACTTACCACCAATTCAAAGGCAGCGAGCGCGACTTGGTGATTGTCTGTGGCGTAGACAACCTTTACTTCAAAATATTCGGGAAGGATTTACCCACGGATTGCTGCCCGAGAGCAGTGTACGTCGCCCTCACCAGAGCGATTCAGCAGCTGGTCATCGTACACTCCTTCCCACAGGACGTGATGCCGTTCGTTCACTGGCGTGCAGTCGAGCAGCTCGCAGACTTTCATAACCTAACCAGGTTAGGCCAACAGCCTAGCCAAGCTGTCCCCGCAGTGAATGCAGACGAGGGTCTACACCTACCCGAAAGGCAGTACTTGGCCGTGTCAGATATCCCAAGACACATCAACGAGGTTGTCCTCGATTCGCTCCTGACCGAATTTATCTCGGCGTACCCGCCATTGCCAGAAGACCAGCACATCCGCCTAACAGACATAGTCCCGACCATATTTCACGACAAGCTGCTGTACGAACAGGTGAACGACATCAATGGTCTTGTCATTGTTGCCGCCTTCGAGTTCGACAAGTGCCATACGTTGCACACCCTGGAAAAGGTCGATGTTAGCAAGGTGCCCTTGGACGCGAAGGACCGCGTTAAGTGGTTGTCGAAGACTGCAACTGACTACCAAGCCCGTGTGCACAAGTCACGCAAGCTACAGATGACGGAGAACAGCTTCGACTGGCTCGTGCCAGACGTGGGTCGGGCTGTCGAGCGTCTGTCGGAGCAATTCGCTGAGTACCAGAGCGATATACAATTTGAGGTGCCCTTCAGTTCAAAGTTCACTGTACAAGGCAAGGGCAACGAAGAGAGTATCGCCAACATTGCCGGCAGGGCAGACATCGTGGAGACAAGTAACAATGGCACCACGACGATCTGGGAGATCAAATTTGTCTCCTATCTAAGCCCTGCACATGCAGTACAGGTGCTGATATACGGTTACCTTTGGATGTCAGAGAAGAGAAGGACTCTTATGCCGCGTATGGTGCTGTTCAACGTGCGTGACGGGGCCAAGTGGGAGATTCAGGCCACGCCAGACGCAGCGCGTCAGGTTATCGAGAAGGTGCTGTTAGCAAAGTATGAATCGCGGCATACATGCTCGGATGAGGAGTTTGAGAAGCAGTGTGAGCAGGTTGCACGGACGGTACACCGGTGGTCGCGGCGGTCCGAGTGACCGAAGTCAGTCGATAATACAGGTGTGTAGATACTGGATAGCCTAGGACTGCCAATGGAACCGCAGTGTCTGTTCGTAGGCGACCGATAAAGAACATGGAGAAAATACGCATCTTGCACAACTTAACCCTGGAACGCTATACCTGGTTTCCTGGTCTCTGCAATTCCACCGCCAGCGAAACCAGTACCTGCGAATAAGGATGGTGAGATGTCGAGGGGTATAAAAGCAAGGTTCGACACACCTTCACGTCTCAGCTCGATGATATCCTTATCACCCAGCTCCTTGTCGCATACAACGCACTGTTTTGACGGCCTGATGAGAGAATCAGTACACGTCTTGCACACAACGTGCGAGCATTGTTTCATCACTAAGCTCCAAAATAAGTAAGGCAATTCAACCAGTATCATGAGAAAAGATAGACGCACGGTACATTATGATACTATTCGAAAGTATCCTCTTGCATGATGGACATATAGGATCGGGATTATCTTCTCTCTTTGGCTTGCTCGTCTCCGTGCTAGTGGTCGAGGTGGGCGTAGACACCACTGATTGAGCACTGCTCTTGTTCTGCATAAATGTGAACTGCACAGGGATTAAATTCTTCAAGCTACGAAGACGTATGTCGGCAGTTACAGAAGTAATCAAATAAGGTGCAACATACGATAATGAATGCCTCGGCTCTCCGCTTCTACATGTCGTCTGGACCTTAATATCCTTCAGCGAATTCGGCAGTTCATGACTGGTATATGTAGGTGTTAATGAGGGCAACCAGAAGTCTGGAAGCTTGGCTCTGAGACGTTCAGCTTGCTCTCGCTCGATCTGGAGTAAAGCAGCCTCTTCGGCTTCGCGTGTTAGCGTCTCCACTGTTGAGGCATCGAACTCAAATTTCCGCTTCACACCACGGGCTAGGACGCCTCGATCAAGTCTCGTATTCGGGAAGTGCAAGAGAGACGACATACGTTCTTGGGAAACCTCCTTGGATGCTGTTCCAAGCCCCGTCAGCGAGGACTTCCCCAAACCTAGCTGACCTCTCTCGAACTCCAGCAGAACACGTTCCCGGGCAGCCTCCTTCGCTCGCTCCTTCTCCTCCTCAGTCTCTCGCTTCATCTGCTCCAGTCTATCCTTTTGTTTCTTGATATCCTTCTTCTGAGTGACTGATAGCTTTCCGTTAGCTCGAGCGTCCATATCTCAAGGTAGCTGGACATACGAAGGTCGGTATAGACGCATTCCTTGCAGAAGAGATGGCCTTCATGGCATACGACTGGATCTCTCACTCGCTGCAGACATAGAGAGCACGCGTCGAACCTCCGCATGGACTCATTTCCTAGCCTTTGCTACTCGGCGCCTGTTATCCTCGCACCCTAGAAGGCCTTCATATCCACGTACCCGTTTAGTCCCGTAGTCAAGTCTCTTATACTCCGCGTATGAAAACACTGACGACGCAGTGTTGTTCTTACTGTGCTTCGTCATTTTGTATTTGGTGCAAGCGGATAGTGTACAAAGCAAAGATGTTGAAGTCCGTGGCTGAGACGCGTCAAAATCATCTTCTTTTGTCCTCTACCATCATGCATCAGTATCAAAGCAGCGTCGTCAATGCTGTTGTCTCTCTCCTCACGGCGACGTATTTCCTTGTGTTTTCTTCTTTTCTGGATGTCGAAGACTCCTCGTATAGGGTCTTAAGTCGTCCAGGAGAGCCGAGCTTCATGTGCTTTCGGTCTGCTTGCCTATACCCCGCTCAACCCCCAACCTGCCGCAACTCAAAACGTACATGAAATCTTCTGAAGACCGCTTTCTTTATGTTGCTTGTTCCATTCAACAACTCGCTGTCTGGTCTCCTTGGACATGGGGGACTTCTGCTAATCCAATGATACTTCGACACGTGTGATGGGTCAGGCTGACGGAAAAGTCGTTCGTGTGTCCCATCTGATACTAATTGATACATTGTGCCCTGAAAACATCCTGAAAATCGCAATTTTTTCATCCGTCTCACTCCAACCTCACCCTGTCTCAATCGTGACTGCGCCCGACATGGGTATTTAGTCGGTCAAGTTATCCCTAGACTTCCATCGTCATACGTTCTAAATTTGTCACCCAGGTCGGTCCCCACTCCCATCGAGCACCGCCGGCAGCCACGAGGATGCGATTTCAGCACCCCATTTATTTGACGATGAATGAAACCTTGCCTTTCCTGCATGGCCAGCCATCACTGCCTCCTTCCTACCCTATAAATGGCGACAGGTCTTGGCCTTCATGGCACATTGTCGACAACCCATTCGCGGCTGTTCTCCAACTTCGCACCTGGGAGTGTACTGGAATAGTCTTACCTTCGAGCCTGGAATCTTGAACCATATTATTAATCTCGGGGAGAATTGTGGCCGGTCCTTACTTTGCATTACACTATAAGACTCCCCGGGCTGGCTCTTCCTTCGAAGCTACCCACCCCATCTTCGAATCCTTCTTCCTCTCGGGCAATTATCACTTCGAATACTTGACCCCGGCTCATCATTAGAATCTCGGAGTACCCAGGTGAGCCAACATGGCATCACTCCCAATTGCGGCCGTCAGCTCTGACAACAGGTCCTTCCTAGCTCGAAGCATGAGATTCCCTATCTTCGTTAGCATCCTGCTTACACTCCTTGGCATGTTGCTTGTCACTCATGCACAACCCGTATCACCCGCAACGGCCATCGACGAACCTTTTTCACCTCCGGACAGTCGACCGGAGCCGCCAGTGGCTACACTCATCTGGAGTCCACGCCAGCGCCGGAGTCGGCAAGAATCAGCACAAACAAGTCGACACCCTGTGAGGCGACGCAGGCCTCACCCATAACGCACACCTTCCGCTACGCTTAGAGTTAGGGGACTGTTCTATTCTTGTTCTTCGATCTGGGGTCGACGAACGCTGTTATAATCTTATCTCCCAACAACTTCTAGACGTCTTCTTCATAGGATATGGTCAGCGTCATTTCTGGCGATGTATCTTTGACCTTAATCACTCGCTATTTACGTATAACAGTCGTCGAGCCTTGACTCCTTCCGTGCATCCCTATCTATTGTTTTATTTACATATCAGAATGTATATAATAATTGTGTATGTCGAAGTTCATACATTACTGTCTGGTCTCATGTTTTTAGGTCCGTCAGACGCAGATTCACGCTTCGAGACTATTTCTTCGAAGACAACGCAGTAGTGCAGCAGTCGTCGCGCGTAGCAGTGACCTATCAGCAGACAACTTGTCTCAGAGATGAGCACAGTAGCCTGTGCTGTGAGCTCCTGGCTCGCTTTCAAGAAGAAATAATACTTTACGTGGGTTTTGCTGAAGGCCTAGGGAACCATTTCCGTGAATCCACTTGCAAGTGGTGTGTTGCGGTAGTGCTATGGCAGATATCGTGTGGCAAGATAGCTGCATTTCCCTTCTCCGCACCATACAGTTGAGCATTCCGCTCCCGATTTGCGAGAAGTTTGAACACATGTCTAGTGCGCAACTCTACTCCGCATGCTTCGAAGTTGCCATCACTGACACTAAAGTCAACATATTCTTCAGCGCGAATAAACAATATGTAGATACGGTCAGCAATCAGTATAAGAATTTCTTGGTTTCGGTTATAACAGCTGCACAGTACTGGACATCCGAGGAGAAAAGAGCCAGAAGAGGAAGTAGACGGACAATGTAAGACTTAGGCGTAGCCTTGCTACACAGTAAGTCCACGTGTGAAGTTAGAAACTCAAGTTCACGCGACAAGAACCAGAACGAATCTTAATTC
>KV425568.1:333946-407082 GCA_001632425.1 Neolentinus lepideus HHB14362 ss-1 | reverse complement strand
CCAGATTGGGGAATAAGGTCATTAAAGCGTAAAAAGGAAATTAGTCATCAGAGTCGTGAAGTCGTGTATCCCTTTCAGACAACATCCAGGATGCAATAAGACGATCGCTAGGAGGAAGCTCAAGTGGAGGACGTGGGAGAAATGGAATTTCTTCTCTGCATAACGATTGGGATGTTGAGCACCAATGAAGTGTCAGGGATATTGGGTATTAGGGTGGTACCATAACAATGTACTATGTATTCTCCTAGAATATAGGATTCGCGAAGTAATTGCTGAGATCCACTATTGCTCCCACAGAATAAAAACGATCCCCAGCATCTCAGACATGATTACCTATGACATCCAACAATTGTGTCTTCGGAACAGCCTCCTCGTAGGCCTTCCTCATCAACCGCGCCTTCGTTGCCTGTTCGAAGGCATAAGCATATCCAATCAATTTGAACTCGCTCCAGGCAGTGCCCATGAAGGAGATCCCGAAGGGCACACCGGGTGCGTACTTACGGACGGGCTCTGCGGGGGCCGGCGCAAGGTCGCTTGGTTGGAAGCCGAGAGGAACTACATCGCATAAATAGTCAGATTCAGGGCAAAATAGGAATGGATGCAACGCACTCGAGATGAGTGGGTACCCAGCTATTGCTGGCGGTGTGGAAGCAAAGCCTGTGTACCAAAACTTCTTGGTGCATGCATGCAGGGCAACGCGGCGCCGGAACGTACCATTGGTCGGCAAGATGATCGCATCCAAATTGTACTTGTGCAAGGTTGCATCGATTCCATTCGTGCGACTCATCTCGTAGTCCGCAGCCACAGCCTTCTCGAAATATTCATCTGCTTCCAAGGATTGTGATTTGATAAATCTGTCTCCGGAGTTTAGTAATGGATTCAGTAGATGGCTGTTGCAAACGCACTGAGACTGGTCAGTCCAATATGGACCGGGGAGTTCCTGATCTGCGTGCTCCTCATTGAATCTGATCAGGTCGGCCAGGTTCTTCACCCCTGTGGGGACTTCAATCAATCCATCGATATATTTATTGACATCCATCTAACTGACATGCATGAGCCATGGCAATCTAAGTCGCACACGGAGAAAAGGACGAGTCTTACTTTGAGATCTACACTCAGTACATGTCGTTCGTACTTATTTGCCCTCAACAACTCAGCGTTAAGAAACTCGGCAGGATCAATGACCTCCGCCCCCAGCTGTTTGAACACCTCCAATGCTTGGTCGAATGCCTTCACTATGTTTCCTTGTGCCTCGGCGTTTTCCGTCGCCCTGGTAGCGAAAGAGCGGGGCACACCAAGGCGTACACCCTTCAGAGCATCCGTGTTCAGAGCTTTCGTGTAATCTGGGACGGGCGACGGCTGTGCGAGGGTGTAATCGTCGAGGTCGTCTGGGCCAGCGATAGTAGTGAGCAGTATCGCGGCGTCAGTGACAGTACGCGTCATGGGACCAACGGAGTCTTGATGAGAGGAGATTGGGATTACTACGAATAATGGTATGTCATGAATCTAACGCATAACCACAGCTTGCCATATGACGACGCACCTCCGGCCCTTGATGTCAATCCGACGGTGGGCTTGACACCCACTATGTTATTTCGACTGCTAGGACTCGTGATACTACCGTTAGTTTCCGTCCCGAGAGTCCCTGCTGCAAGGCCTATAGCTGCAGCAATCCCACTACCCGAGCTTGAGCCAGACGGGTCGACGAGTGGATAGTACGGGCAGGTGCATTGGCCGCCTCGGCCACTGAATCCGGAGGGGACTTGCCCACGGAAGTTCGCCCATTCAGACATGTTGGTTTTACCAAGGAGGATGGCTCCGGCGGCGCGCAGCTTGGCCGCAGCAGGGGCGTCCCGAGGGACGACTGATCCGAGGAGCGCGTAAGATCCTACCCAAAGGCCGAAATTAGTTCGTGATTGGAAGTATATTTCAAAGCGAACTAGACAAACCAGCGGTGGTGTTCATGCCTAATGTTCACGTGCGATGATTAGATTTCGTCTTTACATGAATGTATCGTTTCTTACCCTCACTATGCAAGGTAGCTATGTTATCCTTCACTAAGATTGGTATTCCGTGAAGCGAGCCACGAGAGCCTTTCTCTGCCCTTTCATTATCTAAGTCTGCCGCTTGAGACAGGGCGTTTGGGTTAGTCTCGATCACCGCTCTCAAAGCGGGCCCCTTCAAGTTGATCTCGTCGATCCTGGCCAGGTATGCCTGATACGAATGAGCCCAGAGATACCGTGTCACCAATTATTGAGTGCTCGCCTTCACGAGATCTACGGAGGTAAATAGACCCTTCGTTAGACCATCTTGCAATTCTAGGATGCCTGCTTCATATAAATCAGGATACGCGTCTGTTTGAACTTGCGCAGCCATGTCTTCTTAGTGGAGAGAGTTCTGTGCATCTTGCCCTCCGACCGCGAGAGTATGTAGCATTCGTGCAGATAAGATAAACTATTCAGAGCAACGTGGTTGTGACTCGAAATAGGTACCATCGTGGATTAGCACGGGTACAATAGACGTCGGCCTTTGGTTTGGTATGCCCGTTCAGAGAGCCATATAGTATGGATCGCACTAGTGCATTCAGGTTCTGGACTAGCATTCGGATTTGCAGTATTTGTTTTGCCAAGACGACACATGATCTTTTGGTTCAGACATCCTGCAGAAATCAGAACGAACGCACTCGGCTTTTTCCGACCCCTTAACTTACTGACGCGTCTTGATCAAGACGTCTTGTCCTAGATCTCGCTTTCCATCCAACTAACCGTTTGATTCTGTCCCAAGTCTATGAAGCTCTAATTAATTTAATGTAGTGCGCTTATAAGGCTGTCGTTGGCTGGTCCCATCATGAAAACGTCGCGAATGACGAAGTCGAAGTCGTGGGCGCTGTACAGGCTGAAAGTGTTAAAGATCTCTCAATGGACGAGAAGCGCAACCAAGTCCAAACCGGGTCCGCTGCCTCACAATTAACTCGGAACAAGCATAAGAAGTCTACAACCGAGGATCAGTGAATGGTGGAACTATTCGGCTTCTTAACGACCTAGTCTCATAGGGCAATCCTGACACGCTCGAAATCCGGGTGATTCTGTTCTCCGGAATGCTATAGCCACAGAAAATGGAGCTTCTATTCTTCTAAACCTAGTAATACCAGTCGACTCCACTTTGCGTTCGCCTGGATGTTACTGTCACCAAAATACATCTCGGCTGTGGTGTTACCCCGATAAAACTAGGTACAAGCCACGAGTTTCTTCCTCTGGCAAAGGCTTCTCTTTCAAAATCATTTGACTTTGGGTACTGCGCCGATATTTACACGCACGACCTTGCACTGCAGAGTCATGCACCCTTTACCCACCCTTCACCCATGTCTGCTATGCTATGGGATACAATTTCACTCGCTCACGACAACTCATTCACGATCTACCTACTAGTGACGACCGCTATCGCACTGATACTATTACTGCGTATCATTAGGAGGTATTCAGACGTGAACAATCTGCCATGCCCGGTGAGTAACTTCACTGCCAATAATTCTCCTTCTGATGATACTCCTCGTATCTAGCCAGGAGCAGAATATTTCTGGGGCCATGAACGGATCATTTTCGAGAGTCCTGCAAGCGCCAAATTCTCTGAATGGTTCAAAAATCACGGCCCTGTATACAGAATCAAGGGTGCTCTTTTCGTACGCATATGCTCTCTTGGCAATTATTGTCAAGATACTGAACAAAGTCTCTTAATTGATAGCATCCTGATATAGTACGTCACAGTCAAAACTCTCCGTTTTGAGTGCTTAATCATTATGAATTGTAGATCGTACTAGCCGATCGGGTAGCCATCTACCACGTCTTCAACTCCCATATGGACAGCTATAGTCAGTCATACTCTCTCTCTTCGGCGGAGTGATTTATACTGATGCCACAATACTATCCCGCGCTCCGTTTTATCGTAAAGTTATTGAGCGCATCTCTGGCCGCGGAATCACCTGGTCGGAAGGATCGCTACACAAGCGATTTAGAAAGCTTCTGGAGCCGGCTTTTAGGTTTGCTATCATTGAGCTCAGTGTCGCTGGCCCGTATAGTGACAGCGACGTAGTACTGCAACAGTGAAATCTATGGCACAAGATGTGTTCGAATCATCCGATAGTGTAGGCTATCAGTTGCTCCCGTATCGTATAAGCATATGCTAACAACAACGATAAGCTCGAGCGCCGTCTATCAGCACATCTGGAAGCGCAAGACAATCATGCAGTTGTTGATATTACTCACTGGACTGCCTCTGCAACGTGAGTGCATCGCTATCGATGTATTGTTGAGCTAACTTCTGTCCGAAGACTGGACACGATTGGTCGGCTGGTACGTACTCCACTCAGATGGTCCGCCAAACGCCTGGCACAGCTAAGACATATGGCAGGGATTTGGATATGACTTCCGCGCTGGGGAAAGCGAGGAAGCACAGGAGTTACTGAGCGAATGCGCGAAATTGGGGAGAAATGCAATGTCCACGCCCGCATTCTATGTCTGTGCTGGGACTTCTTCCAGCACTTTCACCTGACATAATATTAATCGCAAGCTGAAGTGATAATAAGGGCGTTTCCTGCTCTTCTGTCCCTGCCTTTCAACTTCATGAAGTCACAGGGGTACGTTAAAGCCACTGTTACTAAGCTGGCTATGAACGTCGTTACAGCAAAGGACAAGAGCAACGGCACACATTCGGAATAGCCAAGACGAAATATGCTTGATATCTTGAGTAAGAACATTTTTATCTTTAATACTAAGTGCCTCTGTAGCATTGACTGCGGCTGGGGAGGGAAAGATGACCGTCGACGAAGTCGTGGATAATGTGAGCAGCACGATTCTGAAATCACGACGTTAGATGATTGAATGGCGGCTACAGGTTATCTTAATCTTGTGAGTCTATGATATTGTCTTAGCATGGGAAGACATGCGTTGACTCATCTTGTACTTCAGTTTCGCACGATTTGAGACGTCAGCCATGACTATGAACATGATCTTATACGAACTAGGTAGGAATCTCTCTGTGCAGCAGAAGCTGCGTGACGAAATAAGCAGTCTGAGACGCGAGCCGACATGAGGACTTCATGGAAACCTCGGCGTTACCATACCTGGATGCTGTCGTTAAAGAGGGATGAGTTGATTGCCCGACCACACTTCGCAAGCGTGCTTGATCATGTACATGAAAGCCTTCGGCTATACCCAGCGATGGCCAATGATGGTCGAGCGGCTGTACATGCGGATGTAATACCCCTCAACGAGCCCATCACAACACCGTCGGGCCAAGTACTGCGAGGGATACGTGTCGACGCCGGGCACGTTTGGGTTTCAGTTCTCTTTCTACGGAAGCGCAATTCACTTTGTTTGTGACGCTAGCACGTCTATATTCCTTCTATGTCGGTCAATCAGCTATCGAATGTCTGGGATGACGGGTCTGCTTTTCGACCCGAACGCTGGCTTGAGCCAAATGGCTGGTCAAATATACTCTCGTTCAGTATGGGTCCTCGTTTGTGTATGGGTTATAAGTTGGGTGGGTGGTGCAGTCTCAGCGCGAAGACACGTGGTGACCTTCGGTACATTAATAGTTTTTTTGGAACTCAAGGTGAGACTGCCTTGCCTTGCGGCATGTTAGCATGTCATTAAACGACTTCTCTGTCAGAGTCTCACAACTAGTACGTTGATGCGCGCATTCGCGTTTCGTGCAACTGGAGAGATAGAGAACAAGATGATTGTGGTCCTCCAAACACGGATTGTGGGTCTGGAAGAGAAGGGTGTGTAACTGCCTCTGGAGGTGACGTTGATAAGCCGCGACTATTAGGTGTGTTCTATCGAATGCGGCGCGAAGTACAAAGTGATCGAACTGCTTAACATGGCAATCCTATGACGCCGTGTCCTGAAGGAACAACGGCAGAGACAGGTCTAGCTAGAAGTCTTCGGCGTCTTGAAGTTACAATCATCACCCGCCTGTGTTCTACTGTTCTTAAGTTGCAACGAAGTGGAACCGTCACGTTATCCCGCTCCGTCGACGGCATCTTTAGGTTTGTCTTCTTTGTAAAGGCGATGTCGGGCTTAGATTTCACATGGGCAATCACCAAGCGCCTTGCATCTTCCTCTGTTATATTCCTTCCTACAAGGGTGACTGCATGTATAAAGCCGTAAGATCTGCGTCAGAACCTTCCAGGGAAGCTGCTTCGGCGTTCAATAGATGAGATGTCATACAAAAGCTTGGAGACGGCGGTTCGGAGCATTGTGAGAGGGAATTAGTAGCGGCAAAATTTGTGGCAGACACCTGTGACAAGCCTGTAACGGGGCGGACTTCCGATGTGGCGTCATGGCGCAAGCGACCAAGCACAACCAAAAAATATTAAACATTCCACGCCACAATCGTGCCCTAATATTAATTGACGCCGACCCACCCTTTGTGGACCCACGTAAATCTATCCGAACTGCAACGCTATGAACGGCCAAGGATCCTACTAGGAACGATCGTACGGTGCGTCAGGCTAATTCTGAGACAAGAGATATCAGCCAGTCCACTGGTTTCGACGGATCGATCGCAGCGGACCCCTTTTGTGTCCTGATAGGCTCGTCCGTGCGCGTGATCGCGTGGTGTTCGAATAGGCGGACCAGCTCCTGTCCGACGAGGAATATACTGCGGGACACATGACCGCTCTCTGCCCACTGCAGGTATCGTCTCCTGCAGGCACCGCCTCTTCCGTAAATCGTCCTAGTATTCACTGTTCTTCTGCGTGCCGACTCGCTCTTGCTTTTATCCAGACGACCCAGGGAGCTCCGGTGGGGAAAGACGGGGACCGCTCTGACCCCACATGAACCCCTTCGAAATCACGCTCGCGACTGGCTGCTCCCTATGGCTAGTGTCGTATATGCCGGATCGCGACTACTTTGACCCAAACCTTGGATCGGAGGTAGCGGACACTATTCTCGGTGTCTTATTGGTCTCCTACGTTTGACCGAAGTGTGACCAACAGGGTTCTCGTGCTTCCTCTTTTCCAGATTTCGCGTATCATCTGCTGCTTCTCATGAATACAGTTGACCTCCCTAGCTTGGGTCATTCGAGGTACTAGCCTCGGTCACACTACCATGAGCCAGTGCAATGGCCAGAGCGGATCCCAGATGGATTTGGACTTGCACCTATTGCATCGGTCTCCTAAGAATACCATCAGAAACATTTCGACTTCAATTCAATCCTCCGATGTTGACGACGCCACTCGGTTTGATTGATGTTTGTTGTACACTAGGCCATATTGTAATATGTGTGCCGACTCGCTCTATCTCGGAGCGGCTTCGTAGAGTATCCCGCACTTCCTCCGTCACTGTCATTAAACAGCATGTTACACTACGTTTGTTGGGTATGGAAGAATAATTTTCGGAAGTCCGAGTTGTTTCCCGTTGTTCGGCCGCTGGCGATACCAAATTGCCCGGCCAGATTCTGTTGAAAGATGTTCCATAATGGCCGTAATCGTCGAACGAATGAAAATACGCGAAAAGGCAACATTCGATGAGGATTACCCCGCATCAAGGCCCTGTCATTCGCGGGGCCGCGTGACACTACGGAATAGCGCCTACTACTAAAGCAGCCTAATCCACAATGATACTTCTCCCAACGTCCCCTCCTTCTCGTCCGTAGCAACGCCTACCATGCCCGGCAGCCCAGCGCCCATGAACGGCACCGCCGACATCGACGTCCCCAGCGTCCCCTTTCATCCCATTGCTCCTCGTGTCAAGGACGGACCCAAGACCCCCCACGTCGGCCCGCATATTCATGCTTACAAGAAGGCGCATCAGGAGACAGTCGGCCATGAGTCAGACAGGTGGTGGGCAAAGGTGTGCAGCCGCGACGGCAAGTTGCCCAAAAATTTGATACTTAATCAACTACGTAGATAGCTCGGGACACCCTCCACTGGGATCGACCGTTCCACACCGTCAGAGCCGGCGGATTCGAAACAGGTGACATCGTTTGGTTCCCTGAGGGTGGCCTGAATGCTTCCTACAACTGCGTCGATCGCTGGGCATTCAAGCACCCCGACAAGGTGAGTCTTACCTCGCCCCACAACCCATCCGAATGTCCGACAACCCATGTCTGTTCTAGACCGCAATCATATACGAGGCAGACGAGCCCGATGAGGGCTGCAACATCACCTATGCCGAGCTACTGCGAGAAGTGTGCACCATCGCGAATGTGCTCAAGACACTCGGCGTCAAGAAAGGGGACACCGTGTCCATCTACCTCCCCATGACATGGCAGTCCGTCGCGGCGTTCCTTGCCTGCGCGCGTATCGGTGCGATTCACTCGGTCGTCTTTGCGGGCTTCTCGGCGGAGTCCCTACGTGATCGTGTGCAGGATTGCAAGTCACGTGTGCTGATCACTACTGATGAAGGGAAGCGAGGCGGAAAGACGATCGCGACCAAGGCGATCGTAGATGCGGCGCTGAAGGAGTGCCCTGATGTTGAGCATGTTTTGGTGTTGAAGAGGACGGGCAACACGGTGCCCTGGACTGAGGGGAGGGACAAGTGGTGGCATGAGGAGACGGCGAAGGTGCCAAACTATTGCCCGCCGGAGATCATGTCCTCTGAGGACCCTCTCTTTATCCTCTACGTGAGTTATGCAGTCGATGTTTCTATCCTCATCGTGCTTAATATACCCGTAGACCTCCGGTTCGACCGGCAAACCCAAGGGCGTCGTTCATACTACCGGAGGCTACCTCCTCTGCGCCGCTCTGACAGTCAAGTACGTATTCGACGTGCATCCAGATGACCGCTTCGCATGTATGGCGGACATTGGCTGGATTACCGGTCACACGTGAGCCTGAACATCTTTCATGCTTGAATAACACCAGCCTTATATATCCCTAGCTACATCGTCTACGGCCCACTTTGCAATGGCGTTTCAACGACCGTATTTGAGTCCACGCCCGTCTACCCGACGCCGTCGCGCTATTGGGAGACCGTCGAGAAGCATAAGCTCACGCAGTTCTATTCCGCGCCTACCGCAATTCGTCTCCTCCGCCGTCTCGGCGAGCATCACGTCCAGAAGCACGATCTCAGCAGCTTGCGCGTGCTGGGTAGTGTCGGCGAGCCAATCAACCCTGAGGCGTGGCACTGGTATAACGACCATGTTGGGGGGAGACAGTGCGCAATTGTAGATACCTTCTGGTGCGTGATACTGGGTACTCGAATGGATGGAATGTTGAACCCCGAAGGATCCCAGGCAAACCGAAACGGGGTCGATCGTCGTGACGCCATTCCCGGGCGCTATCGAGACCAAGCCGGGCTCAGCGACTGTGCCGTTCTTTGGTATTGAGCCAGCAATTTTGGATGCCACTACCGGCAAGGTACGTATCTTCCCTTTATAAACTACAACCTCATTCACCCATTTTACTAGGAACTCATCGGCAACAACGTCGAGGGCGTGCTTGTCCTCAAGACGCCCTGGCCCTCAATTGCCAGAACCGTTTACCAGGATCATAAACGGTGCGCCACCCAACCTTATGTTATCTCCAAACTGTCGTTCCGTGATTTCTCACACTTCGCTTATCCCGCAGGTACTTGGAGACGTACATGAAGGTTCGTTACCCCGCGCTGGCTATCCCTTATCGAGGCTGATGGCAGTGCATGTGATATAGCCCTATCCTGGTGTGTTCTATACTGGAGATGGTGCGGCTCGTGATGAGCACGGATACATCTGGATCAAGGGACGTGTGGACGGTGAGTATATTGTTCCTTGGATTTGTGGGGCGCAGTGATTCTGAAGAATGAGTATTGGTAGATGTTATCAATGTATCCGGTCACCGACTATCCACTGCGGAGATCGAGTCGGCACTTATCATGCACAAGGGCGTCGCAGAGACGGCTGGTACGTGAAATTCTTATCTCTGCTATAACCGTTTGTCATGCTAGAGTTTGGTGATCTGATGCGAATTGACGTGCTCTAGTTATCGGTACCGCGGACGACCTCACCGGACAGGCTGTACACGCCTTCGTCACGCTGAAGCCGTTAGTACTTGCCATGTTCCTCCGAAACCGTGTGATCTGACTTTGACTGCGTGAATAGGGAATTCACGTATGATGAAGACGAGGCCGCGCTTGTCAAAGAGTTAACCCTGCAGGTCCGCAAGGTCATCGGGCCTTTCGCTGCGCCGAAGAAGATCTACATCGTGAACGACTTGCCCAAGACGCGATCCGGCAAAGTGAGTCTCCCCCTCTACCTGTTAAAATTACCAGCTAACGATGTGCAATGCAGATCATGCGCCGCATCATGCGCAAGATCGTCGCGGGCGAGGGCGACCAGCTCGGCGATCTCAGCACCGTTGCGGAGCCGGGCGTCGTCGACGAGATCAAGAAGAAGGTCGCGGAGGCTAAGTAATCGGCCGTCAGGCGGTAATTATGTGTTAAGAAGTTTAAATTAAGAGAATCTCGCTATTGTCGCTTTGCGTCTTGCTTGGATCTACACGCTTAGTATGGGATATTAGTCGTCCCTTGTAATAGTATTGTATTAGTCGTCGATACCTGGATATGCATGGCAGTTCGTCGTTCCTTTGTATCGATTGGTTGCGATGCGATGAGTGACGGAAGGCTTATATTCGGCCTTCGGTATAATAGAACCAATCCGCTACGACAGTGTACGTCGTTCAAGCGTATAGACAGCGGAGCTCTACAGAGAGCGAATATGATGCCTTGGTTCTGGCAGCGCAGTCGAGGCCTATCGATCGGGACTCGGAGTCGTAGGTGCAGTGTTGGTATGATGAAGTCGGCGAGGGAAGAACAGGAGGCGATTTCCGAGCCATCAGCACAGTATGATAGCGTAATGTCTCCATTCCTCGACGCCAAGGTTACCATGCTGTTAAATATTTCCCATAAGGCACCTGAGAGTTGCTGTTTTCCTAGTCGTAAGTTGCCTTCAAAGCACCCTATGAGGAAGGTGGCTATGGACAGTTTTGTGGCATCGAGACGCTGGCGGCTCGAAAGATCCGTAGCAGTTAGGACGCCGGCGACGCCCTGTGAATCTTCGTAGAGCCATCGATAATTTGTCGCAGTAGTCTCGATTGGAGACTTTCATGACGGGGGGGAGGGTTATGGAGGCTTGATTGGGCAATTCTCAGCATTCACGACATATACCGTGCCACCGTACGCGTAATATCGAGCACGGCATCTCCAGAGGCTTGAAGAGAAGATAGCCGGCGTAGCTGCACGTAGCTGCAGCGGCATGTCCCCAGGCATAGAGCGTCCTGTGGATATGGAGCGGTGTGGGCGAATTCCATTATTGAACATTGAACTTTTGCTAGGGGGTGGACAGTGAGGGTAGTGACAGCACTTTGAATCTCACTGATGTCACGATTCACCTGCGTCTACAGTCAATAATTAAGATATCCAGTACGTAACAATGAATGTTTGACTGGCCGGATATTCTTTCCCTACCGATAGGAGCAGACAGGCTCGTCCCAGAGCCGTATGGGCATCACTGGAGTGAATTATTTCATGTAGATTGTAAGCTACTAACCTCTTTTAGAATCTCTCTGACACTCCTTCAAGTTCTTGTGGGACTCGGAGCTCGCCGCTTTCCACGGACGGCGATCGGTGCTTGTCTGTAGTCTAAGCTCCGCGCCTTGGGCTTCGCGGAAGCAGCAGAGCTTCACTTGGGCCTTCTCTCCATATCATTAAAAATATTACGACCCCGGCAGTATAATATGCAGCCACAGGTGTGACAGTACTGGAGGTTGTTTGCCATTGAAAGCAACTCTGCTTACGTCAGCAGATATTCACTTCTTTGCGGCAAGTACCAAGTTCATGGCTCTCAAGCAAACTTCAAGTAAGGGATTTGGACGTGGGCCCTTCGTGCTAAGGGGAGAGCTTTTCTTACCATCATATTCCATTCACAGTATGGATTTAAGGTGCTGGTCGTCTCTTTGTCAGGATACTGATGTGGCAGCGCTTACTCGCCCGTCAGTATTTCGGAACCGCATTAAGATTATCGGAATATGGAAGCGCGCAGAGAAATATCTGTAAATCATCAACAATCAGCGACAAACTGGACGGACGTGGCAAACGGTCTCTAGAGCCGTAGATTGTGGCATCCACTAAGGCGTCCGGTTCGCGACCACTTCTGATTGTTTATAGCGTTTGAGTATGGCAACACTATGTTCTCTCGAAATCGCATCTGTTGCACATGCATACCTCGCTTAGCTTACTCTTTTTTCTCTGCCACAGAAGCCCCGACCCTGATACCACACCGACTTACCGGCTAGTGCCACACAGCTCAAGGTGCCACATTCTCAGAGTATATAAGCCCGTGCTGTTCTCATCCTCCCCTCATCATATTTCACTTGTGCAACTCTCACCACCGTTGTCACACCCAACTTCTACTGCAACCATGTCCCAACCCGGCAATGAACCAGGAAGTCCATCCTCCATCACAATCACCATCGTAAATGCGTCTCCCAAGCCGTCACGACCTTCTACACCTCCGTCGAGAAGCGTCTTCTGAACGAGTGAGTAATGTTTCAACCTTCTGGTTCAAAATTAAGCTGACGGTCGGTACCATTTGGCTAGATCTGAGCAACGGAGGGCGAGTGATGGACACTTCGACAAGGAATGAATGGTTTCTGTTATGACCCATTACAGTGTATTTTTATCATTGCACATAATGCGAATCCGGCATGGAGTGATGTTTGCCTTGACACCTGCACCCGGATACTCCGAATCTCGGTCGACCGAAACTTCACGGTCAACAAGCCGTAAATCGTTCACCAGCAATGCGGTTAGGCCTGTCCCGCTGCGCTTCAAGATGCACTTCCACGGTGCAGTCAACCCACCTGCCCCCGCCTGGGTGTGGATCTTTTGTTATATTGAGTAGAGTCACTAAAATTACGCAAAGCATCCTTTTCAACGGTGAGGTAGATAGAGTCTCTGGGTGGTCTGCCGCATTCTCGCATAGCATTCTTTCAAGAGCTTCGAGGTACATCTCATACACCAGGACTTAAGAGCATTTGCTTATAATATTGTCAAACCCTACCTTTACGTATGGAGGCCTAGGATAAGCCGACATCCACGCTGTCCTATACTTTGTCAAGGAGCGTGTGCATCAAAGAACTTGAAAGATATACAAATATATATACTCAAACATTGATCTTACGGGCTTCATAAAGTCTATCAGCCTCGGACTAGCGGAAGGATCACGATGAGAAGGCGAAGGGTGCTGAGAGTGTCGTGGAGATGACTAGTGAGCCACGGGATTCTATCGTGACGAATGTCGGTATTCTAGCTCCGCGAGGTCCCTGATAATATCCAAAGGATCATCTTGCAACTGTTGTGAAAAGGGCACTAGTTTTCCGGGAGTTCGGTGGTGGCAGGAATTACCTCCCCTGGATCTGGGCACGAGCAGATGGTCTGTAACAGAGATCATATTCACAAACAATGAATGGATTTGAACGAAAGTCATGCCGCTGATCATTATTGTCGTGATGGTCAAAATTTAGTCCAGTCGAAGGAATTGTATGCCAAATATGCGCTGTCACACCACAGTCGTATAAGCATACCGTGACATACATTAAGTATTACAATATCGTAAACCTGCATCGGCGGAGGTGATCCATCGCAAACATATACAGAGGTTTGCTCTTGAAATTTGACACAAGATGACTTATATGACTTGCTGTCTTACGAGATGTGCGCTCAATATTCTTGAGTCTCGGATCTTCTGGATCGGATTTTGCCGCGTCTTGCCATCACCGCCAAAGTACGATGAATTCTTTTTCAGCTTGTCCGCCGCATACCTCAGATTGTACAGGCTTCGGCTACATGTCATCGACTTCTTTCTCCGAGCTCCCAATTGAACTACTATCCGTCATCTTTCAGTTCATAGTCAAACCGTCCCATTTCACAACTCTCTGTCTCGTCAACACGAGCTTTCGGGATCTTGCAGTGCCTCTACTTTACGAAAGCGCCTACGTCTATCCATGGCACAACGAATCGAAACTGAAGGTGGGGAAGGTTCGAGACGTGTAACAATCCGCGCAGGCCTGAGAAAGGCGTCAGGTCGTGCAGCTGTTTCGGACATTGCGTCGTAACGCAACGCTCGCAAGATATGTGAAAAAGCTTGGTGCGTACGCATCTTTGACAGCGCCGAGGATTACCAACATGAAGTAGTCATCAAGGACTTCCCGAAATCCCTAGCGACTGCCCAGCTCGAAGAGATTTGGACGATCTGCGCCGCCGGTCTCAGGAATTGCGTGAATCTCGTGCATTGCACATGGACGAGGGATGGATCATTGAACGATGCCATTTTGGAAGCTCTTCTATCCTGTCTCAACTTGCGAGAAGTGGAAATCAACGGTCATCATGATGGTCAATACAATCCAAGCCTTCTATGTCGTTTCACCGGTTTAAACAAGATCACCTTGATCATGCCGAGTGGACTAGTTATACAGCACTTGCCATTTTGGATCAAGGAGACCGGACCAACTTTGCAATACCTATCTCTAATATGCAAGGCAAGCTTTGTCTTTGTCAACACGATCCCAAGCCACTCAAGTGTCTTTGCAGGCATCCTCGCTCATAACGGATTCCCTTCTTAAGATCATAGCGCCAAATCTTCCTTTTCTAGAGCATTTTTCACTGCTCGGTTGTCCTAAAGTCACTCACGAAGGCATTCTTGCTATTCTGTCTCAGAACAAGTGCGTAATACAAGGCCTTGGTTTAGAAGGCCTATCTCCCAACTTCGTACGTTTTTTCGAAAGCGGTCCCGTGTCCATACGTAATGCTCTCCTGCAAGGACATGACCAAGTTCAGCTTCGCAGGACAGACGTCTACTCTTTCTCAGTTACGGTCCCTCACTATAACGGTCCAGCGACCACTCGAGATTTGGACCCGAAGCGTGCAGAAGCTGATGGAGAACGTCCCTCTAGAACTGTTTCAAGTATATTCGCCTGGGGGCGAAGACGTCTCAATTCTCCCTGACGACTTTTGCTCGGAACTTGTCTCGAGGCATCATGGTCGCCTGCGGCGATTTTCGGTCCACCGAATGCGAGTCAGTTTCGGTGCAGTAGAAAAAATCTGCAGTCAGTGTCCGAATCTGGAACAGCTGTTTGTCGTGATGAGGCGGCAGGAAATGGTGAACTACGATTTCTGCAGTACACGTCAAATGGTGGTATTGAACATTTCCCGGCAGAGATTACTTGGCCCCGTTCTGGCGAAGGCACATAAGCTCCGATCAGTGCACATCAATTTCCCACTCGACGCAGCAATTGGCGTCACTCGCGCAGAAATTTTGGAGGACGTGCAAGCTATTCTTCAGGAATGTACCGAGACGCCAATTATACAGTTTGGATGCAACACTCGGGTATGGCAGGTAAGATGATGAGCATGCTCCCGAACATCATAGCCAATATTTGTGCGCTCATCTCTTCGGTTTCCACAAGATCGAACGTGCTGTTCGGAGAGAAGAAATTGGTGAATTTAGCAGTGAAATTCGCCTGGTCAAATATGAACGACCAGAGGTCCCGGAGCAGTTCCTTGTTCTGCGAGCTTGAATTAGTTGGGTCGTTAAGTTTGTAACGCTGTAACTTGCAGCTGTAGGTACATGGTCCATGTATTTCTGTGGCAGTCGGATTATTTCCTTGGCAGTCTGTTCGGCATGCCAGTCCGAATTCCGAACACTTGAACGTATCCAGGATTGAACTGACCTTATTAATCCCGAATATTGTTAATATGACCACAATACTCTGTCTACATGGAGTTTCGTTCAACAACAGAGACCGTTAGATTTTGATCATATGACATCATTGCCATTGACGGGTACTGCGCGCGACGACACTAACCTCCTAAATATTCTACGGTCAGGACGAGCTACCACAACTAGTCCTTCCTCTTCAAAGCCTCTAGAAAACTTGATTTCTTATATTGGAAGCCCCTATGAGATGCCACAGGAACTTGAAGACGCTGTCCGGCCACTCTTGCGACCTACCGAGGAACTCAGAAACGTCCTCCCAGTTCTGACTGAGCGACTCTCAGATACCAGTGATCAGCAAGCGGATTTCACAGAAGACGCCGTCTCGAAACGGAGAATATTGGCAGTGATCTCCCATCGTGACGCACAGGACAGTAGTCACGAGGAAGGATGGTAAGTGCCAGTAGCACTCGAATAATTCCTCCTGTCACTCTTGTCCCTATGTTTATTCCGCTTATGTCTGATTGGTCATTTCATTATATCTCCATCCAGTCTGCTTATATACAAGTTCAAGTCTGATGCCCTCGCAAAGGGAGATTTGACGTTGCAACAGGCTTTTCCCATCAATGCGGGCTTCTCTACGTCGATGGCTCAGACAAGGCATAACACTATAGATCTGCGCCCCTCGGATTCCCATTCTGTTTCAAATCAGTCGAGAACAGGTTAGAGCAAGAACTTAGCCCGTCGACTGATACAGTCTCACCATTAACAATGCTCAGAATTATTCCTGTCAATAAAGACAGATGATGCGAACAGTCCTATTTCTTTATTAACGCATGATGTCCAAGGCCTGCGCTCAGTTCTTGCGGAGTGCAAGCGCTTGAAGACTCAAGCCGGTGAGCGTGTCATTCCGATGTTCTCGTCTACATGGGCAAATATCATTTCATAGTAACACTTGGTTTTAGAAGAGCGTGAGCAGTTGGATAGTCCTGGAGACTACTCGTGGATGCAGTATTACACCACAAAGCATACTCCTATATCATTATGTACGTAGTCACTTGTGTCGTGCAGACGGACCTTCAAAACATGTCACTTAGTATCAAAGATACCCCTTGACCTGCGGACCATTACTAAACCATTGCATACCCTTTTGTCGCCCGCTAGTGCTGGTCTTCCTGGAGGTGATGAAGCCGACCTTGACTTAATACGTGAGGAGTGGGTCCGGTCGAAGGCGGAGGGACTGGCGGCACGAAAGCAGTGTAATCTCAGGTGCGTTAGTTGACATGAAGTGCAGCCTGCGAATTTCGATCACTAAAGATCTCGAGTCTCTCTGCACCACAGAATTCGTGTCGGGACGTTTAATGTAAATGGTAAAATGCCTTCTCAAGACCTATCACCCTGGGTAAGAGGTGTAGAAACGAACAACGGGTACCCAACGGTCCTGCCGCCCTTAAACCCAATCTCGCCGCTGTCTATGGGCGAAATGCCAAGTACTTCGAAAGGTGTGCTAGATGAGGCCGCTGGTATGTGAAGATCCGGGCGATAAGATAGCTCTAACTCATCTCTATACTCATACGCTCATAGAGAAGCGTTCCGATACCGAGTACGATGCGAAGTCTGTCGGATCCAACACTGGTACTACTGAATCCACAACGATGTCGACCTTGGAAACGATATCGGTATCTTCATCGACGCTATCCTCAGACAGCACTATAGGCGGTGTGGACGCGACAGGAACGCCTTTGAAGACAGACGTAGAGGATACAGAATCCGATCCAGATCTATTGGTCTTTGGATTTCAGGAGCTTGATCTATCAACGGAAGCGTTACTCTATTCTTCAAAGACAACAAGGGAAGAAGCATGGTGCACGGCAATTTTGGCCGGCTTAGGCGAAAAGGGCGTTCTGTACGAGAAGGTATTATTAGTCCACCCCTCTTATAGCAATGGACGGCCATGACCGTCTGCCTAGCTAGCATCCAAGCAGCTTGTGGGAATGCTTCTCATGGTGTTCGTCAAGGCGCGATTGAAGGAGCATTTCCGAGATATTAAAGTATGTGCCGTTGGCGCGGGGCTATTGGGCATAATGGTACGTGCTATACCCTAGAATTAATTGTCAGAAACTTGGAGTCACAGGTGTATGGCATTCACCTATAGGGGAATAAGGGAGGAGCCGCCATTAGGTTGACGTATGTCCCTCCTACAGGCGAGGAAGGGTCTGTCGCACGCCCCATAATTATGACATTCGTCAATGCGCATCTTGCTGCTTTCGACGATATGGTCGATCGACGGAATGCGGATTTTCACGACCTTGCTCGCCGACTTGTCTTCGATGTGACGCCAGAGCCCACAAATGCCACGGATCCTTCGCTTCTGACCACTTTGCCTATTGGTATTTTCGAAAGTGATCTGTTGTTCTGGATGGTATGTTGAATAGTTGTACTGGTTGTATCTAACTCAGTGTACTGCTCTGTGTTAGGGAGGTGAGTGGGCTGATCCATTCTTTCAAGCATACCAGTCTAAATCTTAGATCTAAGATTTGAATTACCGGATAGATTTATCGGACAGTGACGTCCGTACGTTACTGAATGCAGAACCTAGGGATCGCAATATCCAGGCACTCTTGGAATTCGATCAAGTCGGTCTGGAGCGATTGCCACTTCTTATGCACAACTAACGACTCGCCTTAGCTTAGACGCTGTATGCGAGATGGCAAGTCTTTCCAGGGTTTTACTGAACACCACATAACACGATTACCGTACGGATGCCTTTATCTTCCAATGACTAGCTCTCATGGCATTTCTTTCGCAGCACCTATCGCTTCAGTGCTGGGTTGCTCACTGACTCTCTTGGTTACGATATGAAGTATGTGGATGATGTCTTGCACGATATCCTAAGTTGAACTTCATCTTTAAGACGGAAGCCTGCCTGGACAGATCGTATACTGTACATAAAGTCCCCGAAGACGGCTGTCCGGCAAGAGTCTTATGCGGGCCACCCCGAGATCACTTTCAGTGATCATAGGCCTATTTCGGCTGACTTCCAAATTACTGTATGTACAAACGACTTCGTTGAGAGGCGACTCTCACGCAGGGCATGGCAGATGCCCTTGGTCGACGACGCACGGTTTCAATCAGTGGTCAGGACGCACTACCATGAAGTGGTAAACATGGAGGACAGTGAACAACCACCTAAAGTGAAATTAGATAGCGCATTGCTGGAATTTGGACATGTTTCGTACGTACAATCTGATGAATTATCTTGTTCATGAACGTTCTGACATACTCCAGCTACGAGATAAAGACCCCGAAGGTCGTTGTATTGCGGAACGTTAGCCAGGTACGAGGTAGGAACGATCAACATTGTGGTTTGTTAACTGTCATACAGGTATCTTGTGCTTATCGATTTGTTCCCTTGGAAGCAAATGGCCCTATACGTAAGTGACAATGCCGAAGTTAGTTCAAATACCTGGCTCATCTTCCCAGATCCTCTGTGGCTCGAGATTGAGCCTACGACGGTTAGTCTTCGCCCCTTTTCTGTCTGCTCGCCGTGACCTCAGTTAACCAGGGATTATTACTTCCTGGAGAGACGACGGACATCAGAATCACTGTCCATGTCACCAAGGAGTCGGCGTCCGAACTGAACTTGCGATCTCGGAAACTGGATTGCACTCTCATCTTGCATACTATATTCGGGAAGGACCATTTCATCACTGTTCATGGGGAATACCGTAAGTCGGGTAGCAGCTATAGCCAACAGCACCTGACGTATTTGACTTGCTTGCGTCAGAACCAACCTGTTTCGCGAACAAACTAAGCGATCTCGTTAAGCTACCGGGACCCATAAGGGAACTAGCGGAGCCCAACAAGCTCTTGCCCGAAGATCAAGCCATAAGCGCTCCTCGCGAAGTTATGAGAATAATAAATTGGTTGATGACCTACGCTGCGGAAACGGTACTGTATTTTCTCTAGTAGACGGTGAAACGTCTAATGATTGGTCGGGCAGCATGATTTGTTCGTTGAGCCCGGTACTCCAGAATTAGTAGCTAGTATTCGGGAGGTAATTTCAATGCTGCATCCTATTCCCCGTTCACAGACTAACAGAAGTCGTAGTCTCTCGACACTGGCGCAGATTTCATCTTCAAAGCCAACACTGACGGTCAGTATGATCGCCAGACGAAAACTGCGTTCGGAGAGGCATTGCTACAGTTTTTGGACTCCCTTGTGGAACCTGTCATCCCTCGACACTTATATTCAAGATGCCTCCAAGTCAATGATCGTGACGAGGCCTTTGAGGTTAGTGACGTTTGATCGATTCCTTCCTAAACCTCCGGTTGACGCTGCTTCGAAGATTCTTAACAAGCTCCCAAGCGAGTCGGTGAATGTGGGACGATTCCTTCCAATACGAGTTCCTGTGACTGAAAGCTAGAGTTTAGGTTTGGATCTCTCTTACCGCGTTCCTTCACTTCATCAGCCAACAGCCGGGCGAAAACGCAAATGATGGTACTCCCCCTACCAGCAGAGCCGAACTCCTAGGTGCGCAGGTATTGGATTTTCTGACGATTATTTCGCCGATATTGTTGAACTGCACAGCGTCAGTTTTTGCGCCCATATTGTTTCGCAATGACCCAGCGCTATACCCTCCTTCTTCACCCGTCGGGACGCGCAGGTTTCTGCTGTTCTTCATACAGTAGATGTCATGCGCGCAATGATGCGGCGGCGTAGTGGTCGACTGAACCATATACATGTTCAGCTCTAAATAAGCCCAGTGGAACCTCGTCCATCGACCGAAGCCTACATCCAAATTGTGGAAGAGAACAGAGTTATGTGGGAGTTTGCGTATGCATGAGATATCCCGAAGCATCACTACTGCCCTTGCCTTATCCAAGGTGTTTCTGCATTTACTCCTTACATCTTATTCGACCCTGTCCTGAACTCCCACTCGTTGCAATTCTCTAAGCCATTTACATTGGAATTGGGCGTCAGATTGCACCAGTTCTGCACGATTCACGATCTCCGCCGATTATATTAGATACTTCGCGCCGAGCTAATATACAGACGGTGTAGAGTCTTCTAGCATCTTCTACTACCCGTTACGTAATGCCCGGTCTTTATACAACTAGTAGTTGGACCACGACCATGGACAGGAATATATCTCGAATTGCATTCATATTCGCTGAAATCGTTCGGTCCTTTTAATTATGGCACCCGAAGCTCCTGCAGACCAGCCTATCACTTTCTTCGACATAACGATAGGTGGCAGGCCAGTCGGTCGAATTATTTTCAAGCTGTACTCGGACTTGGTACCAAAGACAGCAGAGAATTTCCGTATGTGTATGACTTTGAAATGCGTGTGTTCTGTACTGACGTAGGTCTGAAGGGTCATTGTGTACTGGAGAGAAGGGCGTCGGAAAATCTGGAAAGAAACTATACTATGAGGGGTCCTCGTTCCACCGGGTAATCCCCAAGTAAGTGCTGGTCTCAGAATGTAAACAAACGCAGTGAAACTCAATTGGGTACTCTAGGTTCATGGTGCAAGGCGGTGACTTCACTGCGGGCAATGGAACGGGGGGAGAATCCATTTACGGTGAGAAATTCGAGGACGAGGCCTTCCCTGTCAAACACACCAAGCCCTTCCTTCTCTCCATGGTTCGTCCCACCCCCTTCGCACCCGAAACCTCCCTAACACGATTTGCAGGCAAATGCAGGCCCGAATACTAACGGCTCGCAATTCTTCATCACGACCATGCCGACCCCGCACCTCGACGGCAAGCACGTCGTATTCGGCGAGGTCATCAAAGGAAAATCAGTCGTACGCCAGATCGAGAACCACCCGACCGGCCAGGGTGATGTGCCCACAGAACCGGTCGTCATCGCCGCCTGTGGGCAGCTGTCCCCGGATGACCCCTCGCTGTCTGCGAATCCGATCACTACTGACGGTGATCCATACGAAGACTATCCGGCGGACGAGGAATTGAAGGATACTGAGAATGCGGAGGTCGTGCTGCAGATTGCGAAGGATATCAAGGAGTTGGGGGCGAAGCTGTGGAAGGAGGGCAAAGTCGACGCAGCGTTGGACAAGTGGCAGAGTAGGTGTCTTCTCTGATTGGCCGTTGCGAACGTGTTCACCATGGCTGTCGCAGAGGCGGTACGCTACGTTGACCACAAATACTCCGACTTACCAGAAGATGCGCCGCCAGAGCTCAAGGACTCCTACGACCTCCTCCTTTCACCTCTGCTCCTCAATATTGCGCTTGCTGGGATCAAACTCGGCGGCTCGAAAAATGCTACGATTACGCTAGAAAGCACCAATCGCGTTCTGGAGCAGATGACGCTGAACGACGCTGATAAAGGTACGTGAATATCCTGTTTATGGATTTATACCACGTCTAATAATGTCGTCCTACAGCGAAAGCACTGTACAGACGAGCGCTTGCTCGCAGCCTAACCAAGGATGACGAAGGAGCGGAAGAGGATCTCATCACGGCTACGAAGTTGGTACCGGATGACAAGGCCATTGCTGCTGAACTCGCAAAGGTAAAGCAGAAGCAAAAGGAGAAGAGGGACAAAGAGAAGAAGCAATTCAAGAAGTTGTTCGCATAATACTGTATAACATTTATCATAATAAGGGAGGGCATTATACCTAGAGTGCTCGGATCGGTAGATGATCTGTGGATCTATCATCTCCAGCAGAACGGGAGGAGAGCAACAACAGCAAACTGAGGTGTCTCACCAGATTAAGAAACATGACACAGTTCGAAAGTCCTCCAACTTATTGAAACTATCATTCTCCAATTCCTCCCTCAATCCTCTTCAGAATCAAACAGTGGGGTGCCATGAGGTTGTGCTCAAGATACATGCAAGCAGTTTGGTCGAAGGTGCGTGGCTCGCTTCCTAGGGTGGCCCGGATCGTGGTCTCCCCCGGTTATAGTCTTTGGGTTTCTTGACTTGGCGCTGCATCGCGAGTGAAGGTGCATGAGCTTTCGCATTAGGAGGTTGCACTTTGGCGGCAGGAGAACTATTTGCGTATTCCATACCACTTTGTGCGAGTGCCTTGATGACAGGATCCTCCGATGGCTTCTCGAAGGAAGAATAAGAGCTGTGAGCACCGGCCAGCTCTTGCGTGGCAGTCATGACGGGACTCGGCGCTGACTGGGGAGACGTCAACGTCATCGCCGAGACATCCGGGGAACTTGGAGGTAGAATAGTATTCCCATCTGGGCAAAGGGGCGACAAGACGGAAGCGGTCTCCACAAGCGGTGTCCTTGAGTCGGAACTGCTGCGTGAACGACTTGGGCTCGGTGGGACAATGATGATATCTGGGATGCTATGAGCTCTCTGCCGTGGATAGACCAAAGGCCGAGGAGCAGGCGCAGAAGGGCGATGAACAGGTGATGCAGACCTCGTAAATAACGACGGAACCGATGATGTCGAGTGTGCAGCTCGCAACATTGTATCATTATAGGTACCTTGCCTTCGGTTGGTGTCTCGTGAGTTAGAATGAGATGTTGCCAGAGTGCCCATCTCGATCGGAGGCCCAGAAGGAGCTTCGGTTACTTGTCCTTGCTCCCTGCCGTAGATGTCATGGGCTGCGCCGCTAGGCAGTAATTGTTTGAGTTGATGCATTATGCTCTGAGCTGACGGTCGCGACAGCGGTTCATGTGTCCAGCACTTCTGAATGAGGAGCCAAAAGGGGTCGTGAAGTCCTCTGCGTAAGTTGTCCGAGTTATTTGGACGATGAGGACGTTCACCACGGTCCACTATGATGGTATATAGCACTCCGTTCGGAACATGAGCGAAAGGTGGCTCTTCTGTGAAAACCTGCGGAGAACTTCGTATACAGAAGCAGAAACCGTAAGGCCTGGCTCACCTCGTACATCGTCATACCAAAGCTATAAATGTCGGTCTTCTCGTTTAATGGACTTCCTGACATCTGCTCAGGGGATGCCCAACGAGCAGTGCCGACATTTTGAGAGCTCGCCAGGGATTTTGTCTGCGCCTTCACCTGCGCCAGACCAAAATCACATAGACAGGCTCTACCATGCGCGTCGACGAGAATATTATTCTAAAGGAAATCTTTCAGGAGAAATTATGGTAAGAAATCGGTTCTGATACGCACCGCTTTCAGGTCACCATGAATGACGCGCTGTCCGTGTAAATATGATAGTCCCTTGGAGGCTTCATACGGCTGTGGAACTCTCGTGAGAGCGTTGAATATATTGAGAAGATACAACAAACAAGCTGTATTCGGTTAGTGTCTGGATTCGTCTGAAGATAATTCAAGACGTCTCCATTCTCCTTGTACACGCAAACTGCAAATCCGCGCTCTCCGGTATAGCATGCGCCTAGAAATTGAAGAATATTTGGGTGCCGTAGGTTTTTCCAGACACTGATCTCTTTTCGAAATACCTGGATGTTAAATGTTGGTTAGCCGGGTGTGAGATATTTCCACGAAACCAACAAACCCTTTCATGTACTGCGTTGTCAATGACCTTCACGGCAACGGTAGTACCCTTCCAGTCCCCTTGATAAACAGCAGCGAATCCACCTTGTCCAAGTTTCTTGTGTTCGTGTATAATGATGTCAAGGGGGGTAATGAGGAAGTCGTCGGAGGCTGAAGTGGTAGACCCCGAAACACGGATCATGGCATTCAATATCTTCTGTAGGAATACACGCTCCATCGCGTCCTCCAGATAATCTAATTTCTAATCAGCGGTCAACGGCGATTCAGTCCAACTAAACCATATCGAGCACGCGTGAAGATACCCACATGTTGAATACTCAAGATTCCGTCTTCAGCTTCTGTTCTCTGCACCAATAGGGCCTGTACAGCCGTGTTTCCAACTCAGTAAAGGATGACTGGTAAGCATGCTACGTACCTGTAAAATCTCGCGGTCGTTATGTAACACCTTCTCAAAACTTTTCCTAGTCTGTTCGGCGTCAATCTTCTTAGCTCGTTCGTTCTCCTCCATCCATTTCTTCATGTCCACGCTGCTATCCAGCTGATCAGGAGGCCTCAGTGAAATCTATTGGAACAGGATTGAGTAGAACTAGCCTGAAACAGACTGAGAGCCTCTGAAAGGCCCTTATAAACTGTCCCAATTTTCCTTGCGACATCATACTTCCATAAAATCCTTTTTAAACGCGACTGATTAGCAAGCGCGTCCAAGGTCGTGGACAGGCTCTGCACAGCCCTTGAGCAAACTATCAGCTTCTCAGATTGATCAATTATCAGAAATCGGCTAGTACGCACTTAAGCAGCTTCACGAGTCTGTCGACAGCCCCTTGTGGGATATTCGCTGCGCTGAGCTGCTTCTCGATGCATTCCAATACTTCCAGTAGATGGTTGCCGAGTCTCTCGCACTCCTCCCTGTTTTGCGTAATCGTGTCTGCAACCCTCTTCACATAAAGGCCCGCAGACACGATATCCTCAATAATGGAAATTGGGTCCATCAAAAGGCTTTGGAGCAGGGCGAGAGTGAGCGAGTGACAAGAAATCGTGTGCGAACGCACCTGCAGATGCTTGTGACCTATCGTCCAGGCGCCTGCATGGGCATAAGTTAATATTGCATTTGTCCCATTGACGAGCGCTATCAAGGTGCAAGCAGCTATATTAACGGACATGGGTCTGGTCCGAGACCCGGACGATGGCGCTTCTGCTCACTCCCACACTTGCCTCGAGAGGCGCCTGCCGCGTAGTTCGCGGAACTTCAGAGTGAGTGCGAGGTAGACAAATGACAGTCTTAAGCCCTAGCCACGTCTTCGCTCCTCCTGTATCTCGGCGAAAATGCACGCATCATCTGCCAATAAACCTGAGAGGAAGTATTTTTCGGCAAGACAGCATGAGGGCGAGTACTGTGATCAAGAGCCAAGACGAATGGAATAGTTCCGAGAAACGACAACAAATTCAAAAGAGTAGATGTGTACGTCGACGCCCGAGTGGTATTAGCGAAAAGCTTCATGACCGTCTTTCAGGGAGACTGATGCGAAACGGGTAAGACCAACTGTTCTGACTGGGACATACTCGAGATCTCTCGGGAGAAGATATGAACAATCCATCTAAGGCAAGCTCTGGCGATTTAGTTCGACTCACGAATTGTCGATGTTAATCGAACAGGAACCAGACAGAAACCCAATATGGGACGCTCGCGTGGATGATCGGGATATACCGGAGTGTGGCAGTCGGTGGCAAGCCTCGAGTGAAAAGACTACAGCGTTTGTATTTGACGCTGGACAACTTTGGATTTCGTACGTTACTAACACTGGATGAATCTATTACATCTGTCTTCTTCCTCCTCACTGCCCCTTTGCCTCGTCATTTCATCGATGCTCTTGAGCGAATTACTTGTTGAATTGCACACCGACTGATGGAAATCACTTGACGTTAAACCTCAGCTTGAAAGATACGTGGTCAGCTTGGGATCTGATCATCTGAAACAAAGAACTACGGCATCTCCCGCGGCCACCTCTTCCGGTGGCATGTTGTGCCACAGTGGCGCGCTGGCCTGCGAATATAAATCAACGCGTCTTGCATCCTGATTGATACACATCTACCTCCTGCATACACAGTCATGGACGATATTATATCTCTGCTTCCGCACCTTGAACTGAGGTCCGAACGCCTTGCCGTCGCGGACAGTCCTACGAATCGTACGGAACAAAGGATGAAACGCTCGGAGTTGCTAGCCTTAGCTCCGGAAAGCTATCAAGAATTATTGTACAGCAACATATCCTGCGCCGAAATCAGAGAACTGCTCAAGGCTCCTACTAGGTAAGTTGGGACGGCGCATCTCCAAAAAACATTGGTCTCACTGTGCCACAGTACTCCATGGCTCTATTCCGTTTTCGAGTATCCTCTTGTGGCAGATACACTAGCACCCTCTGTTTCTTCCTCTGCCATTCAAGGGACGCGGACTTGTTGCTCATTCAGAGATTCAACCTCGACGACCGTCGTCTCCACCAATACATCTTCGGGGAAAGCAATATGGTCTAGTCCCGACTTAAGCAGCTCGTGGGCGACTTTGACGCCGAAGTGGACATATGTCAGAGGAATGAAGCCACCTTTTATCGAGCCGACGCATATGCTGGTGGTAATATCTTCGATTCCCCAGCTACCAGAACTTCCTGCGCCGGATGCTAGCCCTGCATGTGTCGAGTGCCCAGTCAATATCCTAATCTTCGTCCTGAACTGTCCGAATATCAAGACTTCATCCCTTTCTCGAATTCCCCGACCGTGTTCAGAAGAACTTCCGCGTGTCTCTTTGAAACTGAGGAGCACCGAGGTGCTCCCTGAGCTACTTGGTTATCTGCACACCAAGGACCGACAACAATTATTCAATCGTCTCATTCCAGACTGGATGTATGAGGTCATCAGGACTGTAGCTCCGACCATGGAGGATCCTCGTCAACAAAAGCGGCCGGCATCGATGAACACGGTTTTAAAGGTGATCAAGACGCTGCAGCTATGGAAAGGACGCCGACGAGGCGTATCTGATCCTGACATGCAGGATGAACTTGTAGCCTCATTGCTAGACCAGAAGGTGGCTGATGGTATCGAGGTGGCCATTAAAAATCCTCAGCGATGTGAGCTTCGGCATCGCTTACTCGATGCATGTCCGGAGGGGGTCGACTTCTCTGAAGCTCTTGACAAGGTCGCAAAGAATTTGTATGCCCTGAAGAGCAATTTAGAGGAGTTAGGACATCACGAACAAGGGCTATGTTCGGAATTGGAGACGCTCTTACGCATAGTACTAGCGGAAGTCATACAGAGCATGAAGGCCCACTCGGACTAGGAATCTTCCAGCGTACAATTTTCATGGCTCTGGCGTTTTCATTGTGGACGTGCATTCCTTGAGCGGCATGTATTGCTCTAGCTGTCTTCTCTTAGGGTCATACACCGCGGCAATCCTTTTTTATTTATCAGCATCACGACTTTCGCGTATATTACCACTTCACCTTCTGATTCTTGTATCTTTTGAATTCATATTCCTTTGAATGTCAATGGATCATGAAAGACTATCTGAGCCAATCACAAAAGGTGCTAGTCGCGAGGCAGAAGGCTTGGTCGTTCCCGTGCCACATCGTGGGAGACTTTCAGATCCCTTTCCTCTCTGGTCACACTCCCTGTCCTAAATCTTCCGACCCCAGTCGCTATCTTGTCCAAATCTCCCCGATAGCAGGAACTTAAAAGTGGCTGAGATGATGGCCAACTTCATGTCCAACGGCAAACAAACCGAGTACTCCCGTATTGCTCCTAGAAGTGCCGACGTTCCAGCCTCGGTCGATGGGCAAGATCAAGCGAAGCGGGCTGCTGCAGATGATGGTTCGGGCACGGGAAAGAAGAAGGCAAAGAGGAGAAAGGTCAACCACGCTTGTCTGTATTGTCGAAGGAGCCATATGACTTGCGATGAGGGGCGACCCTGTCAGCGTTGGTGAGCATCGAGAAGAATTGCACCGCACACGTGTGTCTATACAGACGGAGATATAGCATCAAAAGGGAGATTGGGCATTTGTGTCACGACGAGCCCAGACAGTCAAGCAAGTCGGAGAAGGGCGCCAGCTCCATTGGACCCAACATAGATATATCGCGAGCGATATCGAGTAAGTGGCACTCCCAGTTTGCTATGATTAGATTCTCAATCCACTAGTGAATCCGTTCGCTGCGACTACTATCCCTGCCACCAACACAGTTTGGCCTGTAACTGTAGCTCCTCCTCCCTACATCGCATATCAACCGGAAACTCTAGGCAACGAATTTTCTGTCCTCACGTAAGCTCAACTCACTATCTACCAAGGTCTTGCTTTGATGTCGTCGTTCCAGCGACTTCCTTGAATCCCTCGACGAGCGATCATTCTTCAACCCCCTTCCAACATCTATCGCCCCATCTCTTGTCTCTGTTCCGTCATTTGCCGCCCCAAATACTGTCGCGCCTGCGAACGTAGGGAGCACCTTCCTGCCCAAAGCAGAAACACCCGAGCAGTCAACGTCGGTCCAGGCATCCACTTCTGCACAAGAACAGGCAACAGATAGGCCTTCGAATCCCGAAGACTCTATGCCCCCTCCTCTGTCGGCTTCAAATAAGACGGAGCAATTTTTGTACACTGCTGCAGACCAGGAATCTGGCACACGAGATGAGCGGTTACGGAGGGTGATCAGGGCCAAGTATGAGGCAGGCTTGTTGAAGCCTTACAACTATGTTAAGGGGTACGCGCGGTTGTCTCGTTGGATGGACCGGAAGTAAGCTCTAGAAAGGCGACGCGTTATTATGTTGCTGACAATACCCGCAGCGTTTCTCAGGAATCAAAGCAGCTTATCCTGCAGCCCTTGTCTGTCCTACGGCCAAAGTTCCGAGTAAGCATGAGGTAGCTTGTGAAGGGTACGGAGCTTGACTCTTCCACCTGTTCTAGGCTATCGCGCAATCCCTAAAAGACATGGACCTTGTCTTTATAGAGGAGGCATTTGAGCGACTGCTACTCGACTATGATCGTGTGTTCTCCGTTATGGGCGTTCCGGCATGTTTGTGGCGTAGGACAGGGGAGATATACAAGGGTAATCGCGAGTTTGCGGAGCTTGTAGGCGTGGATGGTTACATGATGCGAGACGTGCGTAAACACAGGAGTGCCCCATATTTGGTCAGGCACTGAACGTTGCTGCAGGGGCGTCTATGTATATATGAGTTGATGGCCGAAGAATCTGCTGTAAATTATTGGGAGGTGAGCACTATCCTAGGCTCCGATGCGGATCTTCACCATGCTGATTGATGCTTTTCCCTGAAGAAATACGGGCACGTTGCCTTTGACGCCAACCAAAAGGCTGTCTTGACGTCTTGCGTCTTGCGGTACAAGCCTCTCCTCAGCTCGCCTTCTGGATCTGCTAGTCCAGTTAGTCAGCGAAAGCCCTCATCGTCTTCGAAGCCTGCCGATCTGGTCAAGGAAGAAGGGTTCATCAATTGCTGTTTCTCATTTACAATCCGCAGAGATGCCTACGGCATACCGAGCATGATTGTTGGCAATTTCATCAAATGCTGACAGAATCTGTCGGAGTCAGCAAAGGACTTCCTTATCCCAGTCGATGTTTCATGCTATATCCAGCTGCTGCCCCGTTTTCATGCATTGTATAGCAGTTATTGGGTTAACGTCATGACACGTTCGTGTTATTGTTGTCGCTAATAATTTATTCCTAGCATAGTATCATACTGCATCGCAATCTGTATCATGTACCAGTAATATTATGGTGGCATGACCGTCGGACAAGAAGTAGCACCGCCAATAAAACCCATCACATTGAATCACATCCGGCGGGCGAGTCACGGCTAATGAGTGGCAAGCGCGCCCGAACAACTGCGGCTCTCATCTACCATCGCCCCCGGACTTATTTCGTCTACAGTACATCCACTAATTACTCCTGTGGGGTGGACAGTCACTGCCACGAAGTGCCCGCTATCAAATGATGCTGCAACCTCACCGATATCACGATTGCATTTGATTCAGTAGTATATATACCCAGCAAGGCACCACGACATCTCTGGCTTCCCCCTCTCGCACTTGAAATCTGGATGGAATCTGGCCATGACCGATGCTCAAGCGTCGCACCCGGAGCCGACGACGAGAATGCTACGGAGAGCGGCTAATCTGCTGACAAGCAGCGGGCAACCTACACCCGCTGTCCAGGAGATCATGTCGGCGGATGAGAGCCAGGAGAAATTAAGACGGAAGAGTGAGGGTAGCCTGGGGGCGTCGATATCGTCATTCAAAAGGAAGCTGAAGGGGACAATGAAGGATATGCCGCTGGTGCGTTCCAAGTCTATGAAAGTTTCCTCAAAGCCCTCCCCCACACCCTTCGACGACCTGCGGCGTAGTCGCACTGCTTCGAGGCACGGACGGTCACAGTCGGAATCGATTCCACGCCCTGCCTTTTCCCTGGCCCTGCCTGATCGTGGCGGAGCTCAAGGCGTGGATGGACACGTGCAGTCAGCGCTCCTTGGAAGCAAGTGCAAGTCCCTTGCAGAGCTTGCACAGTACCCAGGTACTACCGGAAAGAGACCGGAAGAGCAGCCGAAACGCGTCGCCCAGAAGTCTGGTATGGCCGACATCGCAGTCCCTTCTCTACTCCAGCAGGGTACTCCTATGATGAAAGTATCAGCCAAGAAACAGAAACGGGTCGTGCTTAGATTAGATCCTGAACAGGGTCAGATCCTCTACGAGACCAAGAAGCAGCGCATTAGTGAGCAGCGTCCAGCATACTGATCATTGCATGTATTTAAGAGTACTGTTGACAGTTCCGATTGAGAATGTCAAGGAGATACGAACATGCACTGATGCTCGATACTACCGTGAACAGTTTCAGCTATCGCAGCAGTTTGAAGATCGCTGGTTGACGATCTTCTATATCTGCGACGGGCGGTATAAGTCCTTGCATGTCATCGCCTCCACTCGCGATGTTCTGCAGATGTGGGACGTGACCCTGCGGAAGCTACATGCCATCAGGCAAGAACTCATGAGTGGTCTTGGCAATCTCGAAATACGTCAATCTCTTTGGGAGCGGCAGTACTGGAAGGCCGCGGACGACGAGCAGGATCAGAAGCTGGACTTCGACGATGTGGAGCGAATGTGCAAACGCCTAAACATCAATGCTGCCAAGGATAATCTGCAAAGACTCTTCAAAGTAAGCTCCATCTTCATGACTGTTTCCGCGTTCCCTCTCACCTCTCACGTCCGACGATAGGAAGCCGATGTCAATAGCCGGGGCTACCTTGATTTTGCGGACTTCCAGAGGTTTGTCAAGCTCCTCAAAGCACGCCCAGAATTAGACCGGCTGTACAAGAAATTGTGTTCCATCAAT
Source organism: Neolentinus lepideus HHB14362 ss-1 (assembly GCA_001632425.1). Classification (NCBI taxonomy): domain Eukaryota; kingdom Fungi; phylum Basidiomycota; class Agaricomycetes; order Gloeophyllales; family Gloeophyllaceae; genus Neolentinus; species Neolentinus lepideus. The sequence continues at coordinate 375,554 of KV425568.1, read as the reverse complement.
GGCACGTTCGACTTCAAGACCTTCCAGATGTTCATGCGCGATCATCAAAAGGTCAGTATTTCATGATTTAGTGTATAGCAAATCTGACATCGTATCCTCGTCAGTCCAACTTAAGCGAGGCTGACATGAAGCGTATCTTCAACCGGTATGCAGTAGCGCTCAGTCCGGAAGGATCCTCTGGTTCTCAGTCGGCTATGTCTCAACCATCTCCTCCGCCTTCTGTGGCAGCAGTCGCCGCCGCCGCCGCGTTGGCTCCTTCGTTATCTCTGTCTCCATCGCCAACCACCACGGCGGGCAGTTCCGTAGAAATTGCAACCTCTGTCACCGATACCCTTTCATCCTCCTCCACAATATTGACCCTCAGCACCTTCACATCATTTCTTCTATCCCTAGACAATTCTGTATTTGCTGATCAACACGGCAAGATCTTCCACGACATGAATCGGCCTCTTTCGGAATACTATATATCCTCTTCCCATAATACTTATCTTGTTGGAAACCAGCTGGTCGGAGTCAGCACGATAGAAGGTTATATCAGAGCGCTGTTGCACAGCTGTCGCAGTGTAGAAAGTACGTCTTTGTCCTTGCTTCTCTGACCTTATCGGGCTCATGTAATTCAATTGCAGTTGACGTCTACGATGGCGACGCTGAACCTACGATATACCACGGCAAGACGTTGACGTCGAAAGTGCCTCTTCGGGACATCTGTCAAGCCATACAGAAGTACGCCTTTGTAGCGTCGCCATACCCGATCATCATATCCGCCGAGATCCATTGCTCTCTATCTCAACAGGACATGATGGCACAAATCATGCGAGAGGTGTTCGGTGATGCGCTTATTACTGCACCGATCCATGGAGAGCGGCACAAGATCGAAGTTTTGCCTAGCCCGGAGCAATTGAAAGGGCGGGTGCTCTTGAAGGTGATTTATTGTCGGACGTCCAAATTCAAACACTCATCGCCCAGCTATGTAGGCAAAGAATCTTTATGTTTCTGACCGAGAAAGCCTTCGGGACAAGGAATTGACTGTTGACAGCGAATCCTCAACAACCGATAGTACTTCTTCAGATGAGGTCTTTACTGGTTTGTTTTTCGTATTATTCTCACTCTAAATATCATCTCACAACGATGGACAGAGCTGAAAAAGGATATGCTCAGGGTCTCGCGAATGGCAGAACGCGTTCGTCACTCGCGGCATTCTTCCACATCTCCGGGGCCGGCGGGCAGGGTCAAATCACCCAACGGCTCCGAATATCAGCACCAGAAGGTCAAAATGTCCTTTCAGCTGGTGGCGCTTCTTGTGTACACTGTTGGCGTCAAGTGCCGAGGGCTGAACAAGAAGGAACAATACGCACCGGAGCATGTTTTCTCGCTCTCCGAGAAAGTGGCGAACAAGATTCTGAAGCAGAGCATGATGGATCTGATCAAACATGATAAGACACACTTGGTCAGGGTGTACCCGAAGGGGACGAGGTTGAACTCGTCGAACTTCGAGCCTCATAGGTACTGGTCGGCGGGCGTCCAGCTGGTGGCCATCAACTGGCAAACTTTCGGCGAGTAGGATCAAATAACGAACATTTATCTGAGCGGCTGATCATTGTTTGATTACGCCGCAGACTTGGGGTATATGATCAATCATGCTATGTTCCAGAGAAATGGCCGCTCCGGGTACGTCCTCAAACCCCGAGCTGTGAGGGAGTACAATAAGGAGCTTTTGTCAAAACGGACTAATCATTATCTCGATGTCACCGTAAGCTGCTTTACGCTGCCCTGGTGCGCCAAGGACTACGTTCACCATGCAATGCAACCAGATCATATCTGCTCAGCAACTCCCGCGGCCCAAAGACTCGACTGGTCGCGAGATAGTCGATCCCTATGTCGAAGTTTCCGTGCACGTCCCGGACTGGACGCATTCGCCCTTCCTGCCAGACCACGCCGATCATGCCTACTCGCCTCCTTCAGGTCCTTCAGCCGTCACCGCAACCTCAGCGCGCACGGTGTCCTTCCGTACGGGCGCGGTGAAGAACAACGGGTTCAATCCAGTTTGGGAGGAGGAACTGAGTTTGCCATTTGACTGTGTGGGTGAGATGAAGGATCTGGTGTTTGTGAGGTTCGCGGTCAAACAGGAGGTTAAGGAGGGCGAGGAACCGTTGGCAGTGTATTGTGCAAGTTTGGGAAGTCTTAATCAAGGTACGTGATCCGTACTGGTACAACGTGAAGACGTTGATGGTGGGTTGGTTGCGCAGGATTCCGACACCTCCCGCTACACGATGCGCAACTATCTCAATATTTATTCTCGACTCTGTTTGTATGCATCAATATCCGGGACACGTAGGCGTCCTCATCTAACTAGATCTTCGTTTCATATACTGTATTATATACCAAGGCGTTACCCTACTGGTCGTTAACCATGTACCATCAACATCTTACGGACAAGGATTCTAGTGTATCACCCATTCATCATTCAAAATCATCTCATGCATACTTACTTTACACATTGCAACGCATGTATCCTACATCCTCTATTCCATACTGAAGTACATACACACATTGTTTGGTTAGATTGATCCGATAGCAGGGAAGAAAGCCAGAAACGTGAAAGCATTAGCAAGAACTGATGCCCCTGAGTGGAGGGCTACGAAATAAACAAGAGCCTTGGTGTTGAAGTTATCAGAATCATATCCATAGAGAAAGGTAAAGACGATGCATCCGTAAGGTCTTTCCCATTTCTGTTAGGTTCGAGCCGAAAAGTCAAGGAACTGGGATAGCGGCATTTATTGGGGTGGCGGACTCGGAGGACCTGGCAAGTGACGTATGAGATGCTACCTTATATGTAGACTGCGGAAGAGAACTCACCGAAAAGACCCCTGCGCTGTACAACAGGGCCGGGGGACGAAGGAGCAGCCGCTTGGGGGAGAGGTGCAACGATGAGTGGATTAGCTGCAAGCGTACGTCTATTCAACACCGGCGTGATTCAGTAAGTTAATATGAACTCACGTCTCCACTGCGCCCACGCGGGAAGATTTGGCTTAGGGGGCTCTGGCGGAGGAGCCGGGGGCGGGCTGGCGGGTACGACTGCTTGAGACTGCTGTTGATGCCCATGTCTCCGACGACCTTCACGCTTGGGCGGGACGACGCGCCAGCCTGGCTTAGCTTCGCGGGGAAGCGCGGGTTCTTCGACTGGTAGAGGCTCTGGGGCCGGAGGGGGTGGCGGGGATGGTTCTGCTTCCTGAAAACATGTTATGTCAGATAAATTGGGAGTAGAGGGTCCAAGGATGGGTGCGACGTACTCTTGGCCTCCAATCCGGTGAATATTCACCACCTGCGCCGTGCTTAGACTTCATGCTCATCAACTCCGCAATCTCGCTGCATCGGACCACATTCGATCAGATATGATGGTGACCTTATGTCTCGTTTAAAGCAAGACAGAAACTCACAATTGCAATGCACGTCTCTCATCCCTTAGCTTGCCAACTTCCTCCAATAGGATCCGAACTTCACTCGCCAAAGCTTTGCTGAAATCATTGAGGTACCTGCAAGCAACATGATATCGGCGTTTGTCACGGTCGACAGAACAACAGTGCGTACTTGGGGGTGGTGACAGGGTTGAAGTTCTCTCGCTCTCGTCTATTGCCCGACATAGTTGGCAAGAGAGTGAAGCTCTCGTGAACTTGGAAGACTGGCTATAAGTGAGAACTGGCAAGAAACAACCAAAACGAGGCCGCCGCGTGTGTAGGCTCCGTGATGCACGTGATCCAATCGCGTGTCGCAAGGTGGCGTCAGCTTCCACAGTAGCTTCCAGATAGGTTGGTTACTTGCTGAAGCGCTGACACTCAGACACATGTATTCCTTGGTGATAAATTGGCATGAGCCATGGTAAATTGACACACACAATGGTTCAAAGGGTGCCACTTCGCGTCAATACGCTGGAGTAGTGTTAGTAGGTGTGCTGAATCCCCAAGTGTCAAGTCGTGGCTATATCAAAACATGTATCTGAAGTGCACATACTTATATATTCAGATGATTTGTTTTTACAGATACTACACTGGAGGGAAGGAGCATGCCGAGGGGGGGACTGTGTCGTCATCGCTCTATACGACGGCGAATGGCTTCGAGTAGGAGGAATATCCGTTTTCTATTCCTGTATATCGAATAATCTCTTCATACTCACAGTAAACTTCTAGTGCTTGGATGACTGCGAGATGATCCGTTTAAACCCTCCACGAGCCGTGATACCAGCCATAAACCATACCTATATAAGCAGAGAATTTCTCGGCGTCTACATAGCAGTCAACCAATCCTGCACTGTCACAGCGCAGCCCATCAACAAACACAAACTGTCCGCAGAAATACAGTGGTATTGGCCAGGCCTTGGTTAGGAATGGAATATATTGATGCTCGCTTTTGTACATGTGTGTTCGATGAGGCAGTGCTTCATGTTCAATATTCTAGAGATACTGTAATTTCGTGCCTATGGATGAGCACTTATTGGCTTCACACTACATTCAGCATGACACAGGTATTAGGGCGTTAGATGTTGGCAGCATGATTCAGATCTGACGTAAAAGTTTTGGATACATATCTGCAGAATGGTCAATTCGATAGAGTTGTTAGGAAAGCAACGCCGTGAATGGTCCTTCTGTACGCGGCAACCGCCGCGCACGTGATGCGTCGCGTCACAATCCAAAGTTGTGGGGATGGGCAATCCTCGACTGGAAACAGTATTATTTGTACATGTTTGGCTCTCAGCCAAACCGCTCTTTCACCTGCCCAAAAAACGGCGGTCAGATTATTTGTGTAGATACTACCCCGTCGGGCACAATTTTGGTGCAGATTCACTCTTTCAGTTATCTAGCAGTGCATGTACTTGACCGATTTTGTACAGGTAGCCTAGATCTTAATATAATGCAGTCAATTCAAGATTTTACTAGTATTCTTAAAATTATGTCAAGAAGGTGCACTAGATAATGTGAAATGGAACAACTTTCATGTTTTGTGCAGCACGTGAAATGGCTTCAGAGAGCCATAATATTGTCCACAGTGTGGAGTGCTCGGTCCACTCATTTGGACGCAAGGCGCGACGTGACCGTGATGTGACAGGCGGGTCGAAATGCCAGTAATCCTAGACTACCTCCGGTTTTACCGTGATGCTGCATACATCGTAAGCGCTATATAGTGCATAATATGTGAGTAGATTAAATCACCCGTTATATCAAGCTTTTCCTGATTTTTGGCACCAGGTGTACCTATTATTAATGTCACTTCATTCAATTCCTCACAATATTGATACATTTCCGAGAACTCCTTCGATGCACAGCATGTATTAAAATGTGCAGTAAAAGAAATAAGAAACCTAGAACTGAGGTCAATGCTCAGCGTTACAGAGACAGCCCACCCAACATGCCTGGGAGGTTTGGCATGATAAGGAGGATATACTCCCTACTGCATCTATGGAAAGCGGCCCTAATTTGAGATCTAGTGCAATATAAGACCTGTATTTACTTATAATACATTCAACCTATGTTATTTTCAGTGTAGAAACCGAGGTTTCACTCGAAGCAAGGTGGTTGTGGCGTTGGTCACTTTAACGCCACAATCAGCTTACATAATCATACGCATCCCCAAAAGTTGTGGCAACCCTTGTCTTTTTCATTCAACCACTATGCCCGCCCGACCGCCTCTCAAGACGGTCTCAGCGAATAAGAAGGCTACGTCGAAGTCGGCCACCACCACGCCTGCAGGGAAAAGAAAGTCTACTGATGACATCCAGCCCGAGAAACCGTCGAAAGCGCGACGTACGACCCTCGATGCCTTTTTCGCGCCCAAAGTGCAGCTCGACGCGTCTACGAAACGAGAACCTGAACCAAACAAGAGAAATGTAGTGTTGAACGATGAGCAGAGCACTATTCTCAAGATGGTTCTAGAGGGCAAGAATGTGTTTTTTACGGGGTCTGCGGGTAAGTGTGCTCGGTTTTGCATTCTTCCAGTGAATGTGACTATACATATTGGCATCTCAGGAACCGGAAAGTCTTTGCTTCTGCGTGCTATCATCTCTTCCCTGCGCAAGAAGCACGCTAAACAACCCGGCGCCGTCTCCGTGACAGCCAGCACAGGCATGGCGGCGTCCAACATCGGTGGTCGGTCCATTCTCGCACTCTCCCCACTATCATATTTGATCTGCAGTAGGCATGACGATTCACGCTTGGGGTGCCGTGTCACCCACGTCACACAATCTGGAAGTCCTCATTCCATCCATCAAGACGTGCAAGCCTGCTTATCAGCGTTGGAAGGCCACCAAAGTCCTGGTAATCGATGAAGGTAAGATGTCATCTGTTATCCATTATAACATAATAACCATTGCGTAGTGTCCATGGTCGAGGGTCGCTTCTTTGATACGCTAGCTGCTCTCGCCAGCAAACTACGCAAACGGACAGATAAACCGTTCGGTGGCATTCAGGTACGAATGCCGCCAACTCTTCACCCGTGGTGTAATAACGTGTACATGTCGCGTCTGTACAGCTCGTCGTGACTGGCGACTTTTTCCAACTTCCACCTGTCTCAAAGGGCGATCCAGTCTTTGCATTCGAATCTGACGCATGGAAGAGCAGTATCGAAGAGACCGTGAACCTGCAACAGGTTTACAGACAGAAAGATACCAGTATGTCGCGCATTGTATCTTCTGTCAATCCTCTTTCCTACTCTCCCTACACCCAGAATTCGTGGACCTCCTGAACTACATGCGCCTCGGCATAACCACCCCCGAAGCTCTCACCACATTCCGCTCCCTCTCTCGCCCGCTCCCCCCTTCCACCATCCTGCCTACGGAGCTTTTCCCCCTTCGGCACGAGGTCGACTCCGCCAACCACAACCGCCTCAAATCCCTCCCGGGACCCTTACACACCTTCGTCTCGCGCGACTCGGGTACTGCATCCGCGGAAACGAGGGCGAGACTGCTGAAGAACATGATGGCGGTGGAGAAGCTGGAAGTCAAGGAGGGAGCGCAGGTCATGCTGATCAAGAACGTCGACAACGGCGTCGAGGGAGGGCTGGTGAATGGGAGCGTGGGCGTGTTGAGGAGGTTTTGCAAAATCCAAGAGGTGCAGAGTGAGCTTGGGGGTGCGGAGGCGAGGAGTGGAGGAGCGGCGGAGAAAAGTGGGCATGTGAGGAGTGTGAGGGTGGGAAGTGATGGGAAGCCGGTGGTAGTGGTGAAGAGCGAGGATGGGAAGGAGAATAAGGAGAGTAAGGACGAGAAGCAGATAAGCGGCATGAAGGTTAAAGGGAAGAAAGAGGAAAAGGATGAGGAGATGTACCCGCTCGTGGAGTTTGTCACCCCTGCAGGGAAGGAGTTGGTCCTGCTGGTGAGGGATGAGTTCAGGGTAGAAGACGGAGATGGTAATGTGCTCGCAAGACGGATGCAGGTCAGTCTCGAATTCATTCAATGTGTCCAGGGTCAATGACATGGCGCTGTAGATTCCTTTGATCCTGGCATGGGCAATGTCGATCCACAAGAGCCAAGGACAGACGATACAGAGGGTGAAGGTGGACTTGGGAAAAGTCTTTGAGAAAGGTCAGTGACCTTTTTGTCGGAGTTCATGAGCACAGTGTAGCTCACTCTAATTTATAGGCCAAAGCTATGTAGCCCTTTCCAGGGCCGCTTCCCTCGAGGGCCTGCAGGTCCTTCGTTTTGATCCTAAGAAAGTAAGTCCATCTGATTCAATGCAGTGGGCAGAAGATGACGATGTTCCTCTAGGTTGCTGCCCATCCCAAGGTTGTTAGGTGGTACAAGACTTTAGAGAGTGTAGAGGCATCCGCGTCCTCAACTTCGATATCGGCTAGTGGACCATGAACGACTTCGCATCGTATATTATTGCTAAGTTATCAGCATAGACTACACGTTTTCACAGCAGCATACTTGCATTCTAGCATAAGGCATAACATACAACATAACACTCGTAGAGTAAACCACGGTACCGGCAGTAAAGTTTAAAGAGATCCAAAGTATATGACGTCGGTACAGTCACAATATCACTTACTATTTCCGGTTTCCGACCTTCAAACTGTCTTGTGCAACACACCATGTCGTCGAAGCCCTCGTACAGCGAGAACATCGTGAACCAAAAGGTGCGCTGATTTGCATGTCTCCCAATATCCGTACTCACAACGATGGGTGTCGCTGCAGTATGACCGTTGCCGTACGTTCTGAACCAGCCATCCCGGTCTGACACGAGGTTGACTGCTTTTTGCTCGGGACACGTTTCGTTGCATGTAGTTGCGGATATCCTGGTCAAAACGTACGTAGTCATCTTTCCAGTGAAAGAATAGAAGCTAATATAAGTAGATAGTGGGGTAGGCTTCAGTGTGGGCGTCGTAGCGTCGGTCATCCTCTTCCGCCGTTCGTATTTATTCCCTGCCCTTCTACTACGAACATCTAATCACTGCCATTAACTCGTCTGTCTTTCCGAAACACCCATATGCAGGACGAGCATGGCCAGTCGCGTTCACAACAGGTGTCGGATCCGGGATTGCATGGGCAGATTGCGACAGGCTCTTCAACCCCACACGAGGTCCGGGAACGCGGGTCGTGACACAGGCGACGGCATCCGAGAACAGGACGGTCTGAGCAGGGTGATCTGGTAGGAGAGGTGGACATGGACAGGTGTGATGGGTGGCCACTACTTTATGATATACCGCTGTAGACTGAGACACGGTTCCAACTTCCAATAACGCGTCCCATCACTGTCCCGGCTCGCCACTGCTTTCAGCCTTAGGTATCTCTGGCTTGATCGGTATAATGCGCCCATGACCCTCCCGAGGCAGCTTTCGTTGCTCTTCACCAAGGAAGACCCGCTTGAACAGGACCACTGGCCGTGACTATTAGTATTTTGCGCCATTGGATGGAGATACACGGCCTGCAACTGACATGATGTAGCGCCTATGATGGGCAAGGTAACAATGATTGTTCGCAGTCTCTTCGCCTGAGGCGAGAGCGGAGTGCCCATGACCGGAGTGAAGGTGGAAGAGCTGAAATTCGAGTTCGGATCAATCGTGAAACAAGCTCGAGGGGCGAGTCACCCAGCCACGCGGATTGCAGAATGTAGATATACATGCTATAATATACAATGACAGCTGAATTAGCAGAGCAATCCGAACAGTACTAGTAGGCTAACAATAAAAACATCCCAATCAGGCTCTGTACAACGCCAATCGATCACCGGCAATTTCATCGTAAAAATCATAGCTCTGCGTGCACACCCACTGGTGGCCCGAACCTGGTTCAATAATGTGTAGGATCTGGCCTTTGTTCTTCCCATCCAACACCACTGCCTTCCACTTGGGCCGAGGGGCCATCGGTATCAGGAAGTGTATGGGCACCGCAGTAAGTTGCTCCTCAGTTAGTGTGGGATTATCCGACGATACCCATAGCTGCAGGTTCGCCGTGGATGTGATACCATCGCTGCCCTCTGTAACGAAGAGAACTTGGCCGCAACGGTTCTCGTATTCACCGTTGTACCAAGAGGGCCGTCCGGCGTCACCGAAGGTGCCTTTGATTTGGACAACAATGTTCTTCTTCATCGGCAAGGCGGGGTCGACAAGCCAGTCCTTAGGTACCTCTGAAGATGTGATGTCGGGATCAGTACGATATATACATGTAGACGGCAAAACTTGTGGACTTGCCGTACGACGACCGTTCACTCTCGGAGGTCGTTCCTCCGGTCGCGGCGGGTGTAGATGGATACGCAGCAGGTGTTCTGGTCGTACTGCCATAGCTGGCAGCGGGTGTGGCATAACTGGCAGCGGGTGTTTGTGCTGCCGCGGGAGTGGGTGCAGACTAAACAAAATGGTCAGGGTTCGTACTCAACAGAATGTTCAGCTACAAATACGTACCCAACCTTCGTGTGGCGCGGCAGGAGTAGGTGCCGCCTATAACATAATTAGCTTCAAGTACGAGATCGAGTACTCAAAAACAGTAACATACCCAGGTATCGTTTGAGGATCCCCAGCCACCACCATTCTTGTTGGGCGAAGCGCCCCCCGACGAAAGACCCCAGCCGCCACTCGACTCTGTTGGTCGACCAGGCGTGGCACCACCCCATCCTGACGATGCCCCTCCGCTCCCGCCCGCGTACGGGTTAGGCGTCCGCGACCCGACATTCCATGCTGGCGTTCTAGACCCGTCAGCGTATGGATTAGGCGTCCGTGACATAGCACTCCAAGCTGGCGTTTTCCCACTGTCCGCGTACGGGTTGGGTGTCCGCGACGAACCACCCCAAGCTGGCGTCTTGCCGCTGTTGTTGTAAGGATTCGGCGTATGTGAGGGCGGCACAGCCCATCCACCAGGCGTTGCACCTCCCCAACCTCCAGTACCGCCTTGCCGACCGCCTTGGTATGAGCCTATCGTGCGCGGTGGACCCATATTGCCTGTATTGCCCCATTTACCACGTCCATTAAAGGCAGCCTGGTCAAGTGGGACAAGCGTCCCGTCTGGGCTGTGAGGGGCGTTTGGCACAACACAATGCGGAAAATACTACAGGACTCACTTTCGGGCCTTCAGCTTGTCTCTCTCTATCGTGATTATCTTATTGTTGGTATGGAGTTCTACCCGCGCGACTGGTCCGTTAGTGTCCTTGATGGTTCCAACATACCCCTTGTATGTGCCTCTAATGACAGATACACTCAAGCCAATAACCCAGTCTCGCGGTCCACGACCCATAGCAGACCCGACCATACCACCACCAGCACCTCCACTCATAGCAGGATTCATCTTCGATAGATCAGTGCCGGCCTTGAGTAGATTGCCCCTCGGTGCAAGCGACGCGAGGGACCGAGCGCGAGTAACGAACACACCACCATTCTCATTATAATCACGATTATGCAAAAATGCAAAGTGCGACTGGTGGATGTGCAAAACGCGCCCCTTTCGGCCCTGGATGATTGACGTCCGGTTCAGCGCTTACGACGCACAAGGCGAACATCGCTCACCTCTCCATCGATTTCCTTGACATTGTCACCCACACGGAGCTCGTGGCCTTCGGAATCAGTCGCAATGGCGCGATTTGAATCTCTCCGCATTGAGATTTGATGCGGCTGTACCAAGCGTGTCTGTCCGTTTTGGTCTAATACGCGGAAAGAGTCCCACTCAGTCTTATAAATTACGCCAACAGTTTGAAGACTGCGCAATATGTCAATAGATGACATATAAGTAGGTAGAACTAGACTTACTCCAACTGTACAAGATCATGCAGCTCGTAGTTCCCAACAACATTGGTACCTGAGCCAACTTCTGCGGCTTCTCGCAAATCTTTCGAGAACACGGAGACCTGAGTAGATGTTACCCTTCAAACCTAATTAACTCAAGGAGCGATAACGCACCTCCTGCATCGACATGTCAGAGAGGAACGTCACGACATTGTTCTCCACGGACACTACTAGACCAGTCTCATCGGCGTTCTTACCCGTCATGACCTTGACATGGTCTCCAGGTTTGAACTTTTTCCGGACGCTCCTTGCGGGAACGTCCACGCGCTGGTTCTCGAGCTCCATGCTATTCGCGATGATCGTGACCACATCGCCCTCCATAGACTGGACGACACCATCGACACCCGTCTGCTCACCCTCGAACACCTCAACGTGATCTCCAGGCTGCAAGACAGCAATAGCCGCCTTCCTTGACGCCTCAGCAATAATTGTCAGGTCAACAGCATTGTCGTTCTCGGCCCCATCCATGCCACGCGCGAACTGTGTGATCTCGTCCAGAGTGGGGTTGACATTCTCCAGCTGAAGCGCGCTCAGCTTGAAATCCTTCTCGATGAACCCGTCCTTGTACGTGTCGTTCTGGAAAACGTACACCTGATTCCGCTTGGATACCTGTTTCCGGCCGTACACTTTCGCCACCTCCTCATAGTTGAAGAATCGCTGCGGTGGGCGCATTGTGGTACTTGACATGTTCCCGAAGCCCATTTTTTTCCGCTTCTTACCATCAGCCGTGGTATCATCCTTAGGGTTCAAGTCGATACGCGGGATGAATTTGAGGCCGACTTCCTCGCCATTTTCAGTGATGTCCATAACCTGGGCGAGATCGCCTTGGTATTTTCCTCGTCTAATGCGGACCCAGCTTCCAGGAGTGACGGTCAGATCCTGCTTCTTGATTTGCAACAGACTCGCCATTTCTTCAATAGGTACCAAGTTGATTCCGCGACTTGGGAAGATACCAACGAGCCCATTGATGGCTTCGCTGACCTGCTTGGAGCTGCGAGCTTCGACATAGATCATACCCGGCAGTGAGTCACGCTGGAACGCAGAGAGAATCGATAAGGGCTTGTTGGTATACTCCAGATCAATGGCTTTCCGCATCAGACTGAACACGATGTCCCGCTCTTTCCCTGGCTATTTCGATATCCTCAGTGGCGCTCCATGAGAGTATGATGATGACACATACCCGCACTCTGACTTGCCATAGATTCGCATCATGAACGGAGGGCATGAGTAGCCGTTGTGGGATCTCATTCATGTCCCCAGTATACCGTACGGCAGACTGATTATACCGTTTCTTCATGTCTTCAGCAATCCGTGCGAGGTCCTGGTCGTCGAGCTCCCGTTCTCGCCTATTCAGACGAGCGTGGTCTACTGCCCTACGCATATCATCCACCTCCTCGTCCACACCCTCCTCAATGAATCCCTCTGCCAAACGTTGTAGACATTGTCACTTGCTGAGCAAGTCAAGACGCACCTCGACCATAGTCCTCCTCGTCCTCGTCTTCCTCCTCATCCTCGTCGACCTCGGCTTCGACATCAAGGAAACGATTGACAGCATTACGCTTCTTGTGCCGATGCTACATCCCAGTCAGGGAAACATAAATCACTGAGACTGCATTCTCACCTTCGTTCTCTTTTTCGGCCGTCCCGAGTCCATGTCCCCATCTTCCTCGTCTTCTTCATCCTCATCTTCTTCTTCATCCATTTCGCCCTCCGCATCCTCGTCTACTCTGTTCTCGTCCTCGCCACCCTCGTCATCTTCCACGCGTCTAGGCGCACGCTCCTGAGAGTCTCCGCCGCCATCGCCATCTTGCACATCGTGGTGCCCGCTTTGATACGTATCATCTTCAACGTCAGACATGATGAAAGCGAGAACGGACAGTGAGACTTGTAGTTTGAGTAAGTTTCGTTGCAGAGGCGCTCTGGAATTCTCCGAGCGGACTTTGAAAATCCGTTAGCATGGTTTGTCCAATGTCCTTCGTCTCACTATGATAAGTCAAGTCTGTCTCCCCTTCTGAGTTTCGGTCGCCTCCGCAAGCTTTGCTCAGGAAAACGCTACTTTCGTCCGGATGGATCAATACTGCTCTCTGTCATTGCGAATCAATACCGTTGTCTGGACACCATTACCTGGATTTAGATGCTGAAAACTCTTAGGTGTGGTTTTTCCTGACTTCTGCTGGCGATCAGTCAAGCGGGTCATCATTTCGTATCGATGATATCATTATTATGCGTTTTGTAATATCAAACTAGGTGGTCTCCGTATTATCCGGCTGCAGCTCCTCCATCCAGTCGCCCTTCAAGCTTCTGGTTCCACATGGTCCCAGACAAATATTCAGACCAAAGAGTCCACGGACTCCGCCCATGACTCTGACCCTTGATCCGAATCCGGGGACCACCTTGATATATACTCTGACTTGTGCTCCTGACGACTATCACCCAGATGATGGGCCAGATCTCGTCCATGGTATCTAGTTGTGCCTTCATCCTGCTCTATTTTTGCGATTTTCGGATCTGTAGACGATTGTGCCTCCTGTGACAATACCTTCTCTCTCTGCTTGTCAGGATCCATGTTTTCGTGCAACCATCTCGGTCGAACTGTGAGGCGCTGTGGCTCTGGCTGGCAGAAATAGCACTGTCCGACAATCATCGCTCCTTGTAGCTTCTTGTCCCAGCTTCTCGTATATTCCGGAAGTGGCCTGAAGATATCTGGCCATGGTGGCCAAACCAAGTCGTTCTCGCTCAGCCAGTGACGCTGCGGATTAATTCAACGTCAAAGCCTTCTCTTTTATTGGAGATACTGGCGTACCGGCTCATCCAAGGTCAACTCGGGATATTTAGGGAAAGCATGCGACGTGGGCTTGCCGTTCCGGCTCTTCGATAGTGCGTTGCCATGCCTTGCTTGCCGTGAAGTTTGGTAGATGGTGGTCGTTCCTAAGCCCACTTGGCTGCTCTGCAGTGTATGGTTGAAGATCACACCACCTGTACGTGTATAATAACGCACTACAAGAATAACCGTCTGTGGTACCATCCACATCAGGCTCTTGTCCATATGATTCTCAGACCCAGGTCGACCACTACTCCAGCCGGTGCTCCGTGCTGGAACATAGCTACCCCTGGATGCTCGTACTCCGCTAGTGGCACGCGACCCCTCCGTGGCATTTCTTCTGGCCACAGGTCTGAAGCCAAAAAGATCCATCGAGGGATGAGAGTGGTAGTCGTCACTTTCGCCAATGATTGCGTAGTATGCATTTGGAGATAGCATGGTAGGCGGCGCTGTGGATGGTAGGCTGGTAAGAGGTTGCGTGTGGCGGGAATGACGGCCCTTTTAACCAGACGCGATCGGACGCGAGTCACATGAGCCCTTTGTCTACAACAATGCCACATGTGGCATGCGACTGGCGGGATCTTTGTTCAAGTGGCACCGATCTATCCATACTGTTTGCGAAGTTGCTGCTCTCTTTCATTTGCGCTGTCTCGTGGTCGTTGTCCGGACACTGCATCTCTACTTGTATGCGAGTGGCGCAGGAGGCCTTGTTTGGCCTCAATGGGACTATATCTTGGTCTCTGCGCTTCGCCTCCTCCATGACCAAAATATCCAAGGTCCAATGAGCAGCCTATGGGCTTGTCAACCCCCGGAATACTTGACGACGCACTTTTCCACTTGTCTGGACGCTCTGACCCACGAAGACCTGACGTCTTCGATGCCACATTATCGTAAACTGGGATTATATTATCTATGTCAAAGTTTCGAGTGTCCCCCTTTTTCTGCTATTCTCAAGGCAGGCTGCCTGGTCGTCAACCGGAACGTTCACCCCGTCATTAAAATCAGTACTCCTCTAATGCAGGGATAAACATGCTTTCGTACTTCAAGGTGCGAAGAACCTTCCAGATAATACTTCAAGTCCCATACTACGAAGCTAACCATGAGACGGAGATCTATACCGTGGATGGGCAACGCAGATCGCGGGCATGGATGCTCTGAGATCGGGCAAGTTGCGACGGAGATGACGGAGAAGCACATGCGGAGCGGCTTCCACGCTTGCGTATGGTCGACAGCCGAGGCTGATCCTTGTGCCGTCTAACTTGGTCCAAAGATACAGGCAACTCAAGGGTGCTCTGCCCAAGACTCTATGGTGTATTCTGCGATGGTCGGCCTTCGTGTGTTTGTGTATTCTAGAAACATGATATCTATTCTGACGATGGTACGATAAATGTGTTGCTTATCCTCATAGTGGCGGCCGAAACTTCCTGTATAGTCTTCGTCGTTTGATGCGAAACTCTAGATCTCCTTCCATCGTGCTCTACTTGGATCGCGCACCCCGACAATTCACCGATCATAGCCCGCAGCTTCGATGCGATTCATAGGCTTCAGGAGAAGGAAGAAGGTTACGGGATCTCATCTGGCTATCTTTCACATCCGGATTGGATGATTTGGATCCGGACTGCACTCTTCCAGCGCGCCATTGGTTCCGACGCGAAGGCAGAGCTCAGTATTCTCTCAGTTGAACTTGCTTTGCTCTAGGTGGCCAATTTGACGCCAGACGGTGCCGAGGATAGTCATGATGGTCCATTTCATCGATCAAGGTTTCTCATGCAAACTCAGGAGTACAGCGGAAATATATGATGCTGGGTGGGCGAATTGATGCTGGTCTACCAGAGATACGAAGAGACGCACATCTTCTATGAAGCAGTGCGGCGATTCTTACTCAGCCAGACAGCTGCTGGCCGGACGCTTGCTCTTGTTCTTAGGTTAGTCTGCAGTCCCCGGACACTGTTACAATTATCGACTTCATACGATATGAGAACCCCAAGGGTCAGACAAACTTTATCAGTAGTACGTCGGCGAGGATAGCAAGGAAACGCTCTTCTCCATCCTCATCATTTTCAAGAAGACGTTGAAGCTGAACACCATGCTGCACACCATGCTGGCTCCATCTTCTCTGCCGTAAGATAAGAAAAGAACGTCCCAGCTTTCTGACCGGCTTAACTGACTGGACGGTGGTACTTTCTATAGCATTGACCGCGAGTTCACTGCTCCTCTTTGTCCGAGAATAGCCCGGATGCCTTCATTTAACGGTAATCTAGAAAGAAATCCATTAATCTGCGGTACGGCAATGATGAGGAACAGAAAAAAGATGAATCGTCCTCCGATGGAGGGAAGGTTACGATATCCCGGCGTGTCAGCACAAATTACGGGACGATGAAGACACGCAGGCATGAGGCCTTTGCGAACTTTTTAATATCCCAGCAGCCTGTTGAAGATGAAGACAACAAGTAACCAAGGTTAGGCTGACTCTAGCCATCCATCAGAGATATCGTACCGAATAGCGATGCCTCTTTCGTTCGCTGCTCGTTCAGGGCCAGCACTTCCTGGCATATGATGGCTCTGTCGAACCCATCTGCACGGGGGCGAGCACGAGGCACAAGTATGGCACTGTCCGTCAGAGTACCACGCAAGTGAGTATGATAGTGATTGCACTGGCGTGTCACATTGCATTCCCATGAGCATGTTTGACAGGAGCGGAGAAACAAGGACTTGGAGACCTAGGCCGTATCCTGAGGCGGAGGTCTGAGTGAGTAGCGGTAAGTACTTCATATGAGCTGGAAATTAAGGACTAGCTGCGAATCGAGATACATTTACGACGATTTCTTGTGCAGACTGGACTTCATAATTGATCCGAATAGCAGGGAAAGCAGATTATAATCATCCGCCTGCGAAGGGCGGCAGGACGATGGTATGAGGCGAGACCTTGCCATATCCACTTGGGAGACGTGAGTCGTCGATGTCTGAGGCAAGCAGCGTTCGTCCACTCACTCAGGTCGTCTCAGAACAAACACGATACAATATGATCCTTAGTACGGAACAAATGCGGAGAAGAGGCACGGTCACCCGACATTGTTCCAACAGCGCACGAAAACGGATGGGGGGCGCGACGATAAGGAGATCTTCCGGATTCTCCGTGGATTAGCTGGACTGACAGGGCGAATGGCGACGAAGATGGCTTCATTCCTACCTTCAATAGCGCGTCCCTCCATCGACGCATTCGAGACAGGGATGCGGACCCGGAAGAAGTCTCATTGTACTGGAATGAAGAGACCACATCCACAGGGAAGACCTGCTCTGGTCAACCGGTCAACTCCACACGGGCGTCAAGAAACGGTCAAATGACCCATGTCGATGGTCCTCGAGGCGGGCTAAGAACCTCAGAGCGGCGGAAAGAGAGTAGGGTACAGTCGCTTAACGCGAGGAACTATCTGGTCCAATGGGTATGCGTACAATTTATCGTATTCTAAAAGATCCGTACGGGAGGCAAGACAGACTCAAAGTGGCCCCTGGTAGGGTGGCGCTAAATACCGTCCGAGTGATGTCCTTGTTGTCCAGACAGACGAAAGGACCTAGACGAATACTTCATGTCATGCAGACCCGGGTCCAAGCAGATGGGGGACGGGGACCAGCAAGCGCAACGTTAACGTTACCAACTGGATCATGCGATGTCCATGTGCTGCGCGCCACAACACGGGCCGTCCGGTAGTACTCTGTACCGTAACGTTCAATTGTTCTCTTCGTATGTCAAAGTTACTTGTTACTTGCAATGCCGGTGGCTTGTTACCGATCGGAACTTCGTGAACGTATCTACTATTGCACGGACTTGGTAGAAACTGAGAAGAGCGAGGCCCACCTCCACGGAATGTAGTACGCGTGCGACAGGACATTGAGAGTGACTCAGGGCAACAAGTTGTACATGGACGCAAACTCTCGACAAAACAATTGCCCCGCTACTTCCTAGGTATCAGTTCCATCGACCATCAATTAGAGGATACGAGAGTTAATGTGTACATGCTAGCCAGCCTGCTGCGACCAGCAGACGACGGTAACGACCCCTGATCGAGTCCCGACAACGTGGGCTCTGGGCAATCTCGGAGATGCGGGGGTTGGCTCGGAACGAAGATGTCAAGCCCATCTGGACTGAATGTCTTCGGAGGTTTCGTCAAAACCATATGCACGATCGAACGACATTAGACTGAATAGGACAGCTACCCTCGCAAGGTGCGTCGGCGCCCTCAAGAGTCCTCGGCAGGCAACATTCTGGACGGGGGAACGTCGGATCAAGACGAAGGCGGGGTACGCGATCATGTCGATCTTGCCCTCGGTGCATCCTCGGAGCAAGTTATCAATGGTACTTGATATTGTCTCGCGACTAAACGTATAAGTCTACCATCGAAGCGGCCACGTATCGTACTTCCCTATTCTATTTCTCCTGCTGCCACCATGACACAGAAATTACCTGCCGACTTCCTATGGGGCATGGCCACCGCGTCGTACCAGATCGAAGGCAGCCCAGCCGTCGACGGACGGGGCCCGAGTATCTGGGACACCTTCTCCCACCTCCCAGGCAAGACCCTTGACGGCCTCACTGGCGATGTGGCCACCGACTCGTATCGTCTCCGAAAGCAGGACATAGAGTTGTTGAAGGCGTATAATGTCAAGAGCTACCGGTGTGTATCGTGTCCATAGGCGTAGTAGGAGCAGAAGTTGACACCTCAGACAATGACAATTTAGATTCAGCATATCGTGGTCGCGCATAATTCCCCTCGGAGGACGTAACGACCCTGTGAACGAGAAGGGTATCGAATGGTACAGCGACCTCATCGACGAGCTCCTAGAGGCCGACATTGTCCCTTTCGTTGTGCGTCCTTTCTTCCCTCCCTCGCATCCTCCGAATCTTCCATCGTATTATTTAGTCTCCTGTATATCCGAATTCTGACCCCTCGCCCAGACTCTGTACCACTGGGACCTCCCGCAGGCCCTGCATGACCGCTACGGCGGCTGGCTCAACAAAGCCGAGATCGCTGCCGACTTTGTAAACTACGCCCGTCTGTGCTTTGAGAGATTTGGGGATCGCGTACGTTATTGGTACGTTTCTTTACGTTACTTCACACGTTGTCTTCGTTCCTTTGCCATTTAATTTCCTGTATCACGACTGCTCTATTTCCCTTAATTTCACGACGGATTATCTGCACATGTACTGACCGAGAAACAGGCTGACTTTCAATGAACCTTGGTGCATCTCGATCCTTGGCTACGGGAGGGGCGTCTTTGCCCCCGGCCGCTCCTCAGACCGCGCCCGCAGTGCAGAAGGCGATTCGAGGACGGAACCGTGGATGTGCGTGTCTTGTCACCTAAGTAAATTTGCCCACTTAACCACTGCCTCCCTTCCATTTACCCTGCATTGAATTGGGTCGAACCTCGAAGCGTCGGACACTCTGTTCTCATCGCTCACGCCTCAGTAGTCAAACTCTATAGAGAAGAGTTCAAGTCTCAGCAACACGGCGTGATCGGAATCACGCTCAATGGCGACATGGCGCTCCCATGGGATGATAGTGAGGAATGTGTGTGATCCTGCGTTAATGTTCTGTAAATGGGATGAGCATTGAGACTATGGTTTTTGTAGGTAGACAAGCAGCCCAGCATGCCCTCGACGTTGCAATCGGGTGGTTCGCCGACCCGGTGTACCTTGGTGCGTCCTCTTCTTTCTTTTTACCTATTCCTTACTCTCTGCGTCTCATCGTAACCTCCTTGCACAGGCCACTATCCTCCTTTCATGCGTGAACTCCTCGGGGACCGCCTCCCCACCTTTACAGACGAGGAGACTAAGCTCGTGCATGGCTCCAGCGATTTTTACGGGATGAACACGTACACTACTAATTTGACCAGTGCGTTCATTCTTATCATTCCACACAAGGTTGTAACCTATGAGTATGCTGCAGAGCCTGGAGGGGACGACGAGTTCCAGGGTAACGTCGAGTATACTTTCATCCGCCCTGATGGGACGGAGCTCGGGACGCAGGCGCATTGTAGGTGGTTGCAGACTTGTGAGTATCTATATGTCCCATGCACTTCTATAGAGGAGAGATCGGAAGCGGAAAGTGGTGGCTGATCAAGATGTCTATCGGTAGATCCGGAAGGATTTAGAGCGTTGCTGAACTACCTATGGAACGTGAGCCTCTCCTCTTCTTTCCTTCATTCCTCATTCCGTTTCTCACTTTCTACCATTAGAGGTATAAAACGCCGATCTAGTACGCGCCATTTCCTCCTCCTCCATCCCTTCCTCTGACCCATCCTATTCCTCATAGTGTGACGGAGAACGGCTTTGCCGTGAAGGACGAGAACACCATGCCGCTTGAACAAGCCCTCAAGGACACCGACCGGATTGAGTATTTCCAAGGGAACTGCGAGGCCTTGTTGAAGGCGATCAATGAGGATGGGGTGGATCTGAGGGGGTATTTCCCGTGGAGTGAGTCTTCGATACCTTTGCATCCGAGATTCGATGATTTGTTGAAGGGGGAGAGTTTGGGATGCGCTTGCTAACCCTCTGTTGGCATAGGCTTCCTCGACAATTTCGAGTGGGCAGACGGCTACCAGACGCGTTTCGGCGTCACGTACGTCGACTATGCAACACAGAAGCGGTACCCGAAGGACAGCGCGTGGTTCTTGGTCAACGTAGGTGTTCACTACACGCCTTACTTACTCTTAAACGCTCAACAACATTTGCTACTTCTCCTGTTGTGATACTTACCCGTGCTCTCGAACGTAGTGGTTCAAGGAACACATCGAGCCCCCCTCCAAATCCTCCGGTGAGCCCGCTACCTCCGCTCTCAACAACACCGCGCCCAATGGCCATCTATGATAGTAGTGACCGTTTGTATAAAGAGCGTCCTGAACTCTATACCCTCCTGGGGACTGGTCGGGGTGGTGGGAGCGCTGGGAGTTGCTGTGTGGAGCGTCAAGGCGGCGAAGCGATGACGCAGTACCGCTCAGGGGATATTAAGGATTAAGGGTTGGGCATTGACGCGATAGATATCGATGTGGATATTGTATTTTTATACGTATAAACGGGAGTATGAAAGATGCTTCGGATGATAGGCGGTGGAGGGGAGGCGATCTCGGGAGTGTGATGGGCGCAAGTTGATCCAACATCGGCAGAGCGACCAGCGAATGAGATGAGGGTCGTGGTTTTCCGTCGAACGCGCTGATCCCATGTCAAAGCCACTCAGTACTCAACACTCAACACCTAATCGAGAAACATTCCAAGGTCATCTGCTTTCATGATCATTTGTTAGTCATGGCTGACATTACATCGTTGTGCACCATCCGTAGATATTTTGGTCGTGTCGTCCCGTAGTTTGACATTTCCCCGAAAGTTGTGCGGGGTTAGCACACTTGCGGTGGATATTGTACTGCATGCATAATCATATCCTGCAGCTTTGTACCGTTGACCTGAAACACGTATTGAACGCTCCTGGTGTTCGGCGGCGCAAGCGCTTTTTGGTAGACGTGGATATTACCATAGCTAGGGCTCGCATAAGCGGTGTCCACAGAGACAAAGACTTAAACGCGAAACAAGAAAAGATATGTAAGCTCTTCACCACGATGGCGAGAGGGAGAAAAGTACCATTGGTAGAGTTCATATTGATTGAAGGGTCGATGAGGAGCGCCATCGCTGTTTCGTCCCAGAAAGGGAACTCTGTTCCCTGATTTGGCCGAGGATATCAGAAAATACGAGGTTGACGAAGAGATTCGTATGGCATACTCACGTAGTATTTGTACATCAGGTTGCTGTAGGAGTTATTTACTTGAATGACTTGGTCCAAGAAGGATTGCGTGGACATCACTTGGTTGGCGACATTCCCGGCGATGGTGATGTTTGGGAAGGGAGCGGTTAGGGCGATATTTGCTGCTTCAGAATCCATTATGAGGTTGATCTATGGTATTTATATATAAGAATGACAAAAGTGTGAGTACTCCGTGCGTAGAACTCACGTCCGAATTTAAGTTCGCCATCAATAAACTCCCAGTCGCCTGGAGCAGCTCGACATCGACATATCCTCCCATGATCACCAACTCCTTCGCATTCTCCGCGAAAGTGGGATCCATTCTCACCGCAAGCGCGACGTTCGTCAATGGGCCCGCAGCATATATGCTAACTTGGCCCGGATACTTCTTCACCATCTCTACCATGTAGTTGGCCGAATTCGTCGTGTTTACCGCTTTCGTCGTCGGGAACCCCTCAACGAACGCACTAGGAACGATTCGATTGGGGTCGCCGCCGGTGGGGTCCGAGCCGAGGGCTTCAGCTGTATAGTTGGGCAGCGCGAATGCGCCTTGCCAGACGAGCGGGCCATGAATCGATTGCCAGGCCTGAAAGCGCTCAACGGTTTGTAGGAGAGGCCAGGTCGCACCCGGAACAACGGGAATACAGGAGAGATTGCCAATCTCGAGGATGGCGAGGGCATGTAGGGTTTCTTGAGGCTGCCATGTATCTCCTGTACCTGCACGGGAATGACGAGATTGTCAAAGTAGAACCCTCGTATGTCTACCTGTGGTACGTACAGTCTGTCAACGCGAGTACATCAATCCCTCCGTCCAATGCCATCAAGGGTACGGTAAAGGCTGTGGAACTCCAGTCATTGTCCAGGATAGCATATCGTTTTTGAGCCGTAACAGACAAGATAATACTCGCGCAGAGGGCAACCAGAATACGGACACGCATCTCGACTCGATGGCAGACGAGAAAAAAGCTGCTCTGAGGACTGGAGAGATATTTATGGCCCAGCGCTGACATTGACGTCGGAGAGTCTCAGGGCCAAAAGTTCGATCGCATTCCGTTATGTTAACAAAAGACATATGCACTCGTGTGCAGTATCTGCGGCTTATCTTACCGAGAGCAGGTAATGCATGTTTCCCGGGTAAACCACTTCTGGAGATGCGCGTCGAAGATAGCAAGGGAGCAGACTGTCGAAACAACCTTGTCAACACAGAAATCATTGCCCGACACGTCCAGTTGCGTCTGAGAGGTAGTTCCGTTCCCAAACGTACCTGCGCACTCGCTGGGCAACAGTTGGGCAACAGATCTATGACAGCGTATGAATAATTTGAGGCACCGCGTTGATAACGAGAATTACCCAGCGGTCCGAATATATGACCAAATTTGAAGGTACTAATTATTGCAGTGACGTCAGGTGGAAGACAGTTCGAGGCTTGGATATTTGCATATTGCAATATTGAATATTGAATGCTGGACAGAAAGATGCATCAACGTCAGAAGAGTAAAAGACGAGCTGGGATGCGAAGTCTCTGAGACATTGACATGTGAGACATGATGCATCATGAGACGTCGCAACGCTGTGCGAGCGTGTCTAGCTCTTTGCATTTCTTCGCTCCGCTCTGACTTACCTCCTTACTAAACGCTGGCTTAATACGCATCTGCCTGGTCAACTTTGATGAGGAGTCGCTTTATTGCTGTCATGGCACAAGTTCACGGGCGTTTGCCTGGAAGGTCTCGGGGGGCAAAGATACAAGGAAACAAGAGGGCTAAGAGCGTCCTCACGCGTATGAAACTACGCTTTTAAGCGTGAAGGTACAAGTGCTACTAGTACCTGCGCCGCTCCTCGCTAGCCCGCCATGCATCCCCCATGGAACTGAGTCTCTCCAACATCCTCGTCGTGTGGTACCTTGGCAGATCTGAGCGTCCTGTGCTTCCAACGAGGTCGTTCCGAATGCGTGGATCTGGTTACCATGTTCTGACAAAGGTGAAACTCCGGTTGTCACCTCTGGCTTTTGATGGAGCTGCACGTCCTGATCATTGGGATAATCTTGCTCTCTTGGCTTCCTCCAAAATTTTCATCGTCTCTTTGCTCGATGCAATCTCGAGTTGGGCCTTGGTCGGGTGTATATCGCGCTTCCATGTGGTCAGGAAGATAGGATCTTGATCCTGGACCTGGTTTTGAATAGTCACAGCAGCGTTGTCGGCAGGAGGAGTGATTCTAATTTTAATGCCACAGGTTCTGGGACCGTGTGCAGGCCTTACGTTCACTTGCGGGAAACGGGCGATATATTCCTTAAGGCTGATTGGCTTTTTATGCGCATCTAGCAGTCCATAGTTCTTCCGAGCCTTTTCGAGGAAGGCGGACCGATCCAAGAGCAACTCCTTGCCGGCCCATGGCAGGTCGTACTTCGTTGAATGCCAATCCCAGTATAAGGAATTATTCCCTGTGGATCCGGGCCCGCCAGGCTGCCATAGTTCTTGGATCTTTACTAGCCAGTGCGGTTTGTTACCCTGCATAGGCCAAGGATCTATGGGGGATCCACCCACAGAAGCTACCTACAAAACCCCTTGAAAATGGCCGAGGGCACGACGATACGATGAAGGATGACTTACGGCATTCGTGTAGAGGAACCATGCGGCTCCCAATTTTCGTGTCTGCTCCCAAACCCTGCAACGTCTCTCCCAGTCCACTTCCCGCTTCGGTATACGACCGGACAATACATCTATTGCCTCACAAATGCGTTCAAAGGTGCTCATCTCTGTGGCAGGAGGTCGTCAGTCACCCTGCAACTAGGGTACTCGAGAGATAAAGAGCTCGTCTTCGTGTTAGCGGCGCATGGCTTCGAAAGCTCAAGCCAAGACGAGCTTTCGCAGCCCCCCGCCACGAGCACTACCCATGTGTCAACGAAAGCAGGCGCCGTACCTTTTCCTATCCTCGACTGTTTGAGCGGCCTCTTCTGTGGCTTGTCTTTAGAAGGACACTGACGGGCACTCAGAGCGGTCGGGCAACCATTAAGAAGCAGGGTGGAAGCAGGCATGTCTGATGAAGCAGATTTGCACGAGCGGCAAGTGGTCGCGGCCGAAGTTCGAGTTGTGGCTCAACGCGTGTGGGCGGTCGACCAAACACGCGTCACGTGCACGGAAGATGCGATAATCCGAGCTTCACACTCCGTCTTACCAGGATACCTACTCAGTTACAATGGATACAGCTGGTGAAGACGTATGCATTAGATTCACCTTTTTCGTCGCCCCGATCGTTATGTTTCCTCAAGGACACTGAAAATAACATGAGTGACATTGCACTTCATCACCATGACTTGCTTTGCTTATTTCATGTACATTTTTTCTAGCGCGAGCTTCTGGAATAGACCGTATCTCCGCAACTTTGTGATACTCGTTCATCAATGGTGTCCCTCCAGATTGGCAGTCTGACCCAAGACTGGATCAAGTTTGCCACCTCATTTTCGCCAACGCTTCCGTCGATGTTCCTCCGCACAATGCTCGCCCTGCACGATGTAATCAGCTACGCTCGTGCATATTGTGTTGGCAGTAGTTGTACTCTGTTAGTACATTACATTTACACCTCCAGGCGTGCAGTATTGCGTGTGGCACAGGTTGATATATCAGTAAGTCTCACAAACTAGTAGGTAATATCCAGACCGAGTCTAACGAATTTAAGCCCGCTGCTTTAATAATATCAAAAATGGTATTTTAGCCCGAATCCAACGTTAAAGCGCAGATAATGACCAGACTTGTCACATTTCATACTGAGACCGAGCTCATCATCGCCAGTTGTAGACCTGCCCTGTATACTTCCTAGGCAAACCAGACGGCTCGGGGGAACATATTGCGCCCTTTGGATGTTAGCGGTGCGTATATTCGCTTGACCACATTCGCTATCGGCGAACTCACAGGAAATAACGAGTAACTCGGTTCAGAAGATCTGATGCAGCTAGTAGTGTTAAGTTGATTCCTAGGATGACATACTCCCCACATACCCTTTCCTACGCGCTCCAGGAGTAGAATCTCGATGCCTGTTTCCGGCACATCTCATCATATACTTGCCAGTTGAATGAGGCTCGTACGTGACTCTGTAACGGTGCGTTTTTCTCTTCCGAGCCATGAGGTTCTGACTCTTGAGTGATGGCACCTTTAAGGATGAGCTCTCTTCAGGCAATGTCGCATCAGACCAACGGAAGCATCAAGTGACTGCAAGTCCCAGCATCTCGCAAAGTACATCCTAAAACCAGCATTCCCTTGCAAGAAATTCCCAGGAGGCACCTTCAACATCATGGTGGCACATGAATATACGACGCAAATGTGACAGCTTCTAGGGCGAAGACTCTGCTTGTGCGACATCGCCTCAGGACCCAGCCCAAGTATACTGGAGTGCTGGTCGCCAACAAAACACCACTATTACTAATTTCATTCTCTAGACGACAGTTCTTTACATTTCGTACCCTGCCGTCAAACCTTAGCTAAGGCTCCGAGGTCAATCAATACTCCTTCGCTATTCAACGCTCCTTCGATTAGAGCAACATCTTTGATAGTCTCCCTCGGCTCTCCAAGCCCTGCGTCCTCCGGACCTGCCTGACCTGCTACCGTCTTCAAGAAGCTCTCGACCTCCTTCGTGACACCGACACTCTCCTCGACGAATACCTCTTCGCTTTCTTCGACCTTCTCTTTCCCATCGTCCCCTTTGACCGTCTTGACCGTCTTGACAGTAATCTTGATTCCGCCGCTGGCGTTGTTTGCAATAATATACCCTCCCGTCCCGGTGATGGTATAGCCGTTGCTCGAGCCAAGAGAGGCTGACGGAGAGGCGAACGTGAGCTCGTAAATACCGGACGAGCCATCGGCGGAACGCAGGATCATGTGGATCGTATCATGCGGAGGCAGCCAGTCCTTATGTAAGGAGGCGAACGAGGACAGAAGAGTCGGATGGGAGGCCGCAGGCAACATAGTCCGAAGAGCGGCAGAGAAGTGGACGCCTCCGTCCAACAAGAAACCGCCTTGGTACTATCAAACAACGATAAGAGATGAATGAGGGAAGGGCACGCAGAACGTACGTCGGGGATCGTCCTCCACGGCGTCTTATACCATTTGCTGTCCTTGTCGATATAGTTGATGATCTTGCTCTGGTAAGCGATGACCTTACCGATCTTGCCTTCCTTCACTAAAGCACCTGCTTTCTTGAAAGCCGGTTCCGCCTCAAAGTTTTCAGCTACCCTCCAGACTAATCCTTTACTCTTATAGCTTTGTTCATACTTGACAATCAGCTCTTTAGCGGTTTTAACGTCAGGTGCAATGGGTTTCTCGCTCAGCACGTGCTTGCCCGCAGCGAGCGAGGCAAGGATAATATCCGGCTGCGTAGTGATAGGCAATACCACGATCACCGCATCAATATCCGACCGAGAAAGGAGTGCCTGGAGAGAGGAATTCGCAGACTGGGGCTTGTCATAGTACACGCCGACAGAAGACAGGGATAGTAGTTCTTTGGCGCTTGAAGCCAATGACGACGCTGATTCTTGTGAACG
This sequence comes from Neolentinus lepideus HHB14362 ss-1, assembly GCA_001632425.1. Taxonomy (NCBI): domain Eukaryota; kingdom Fungi; phylum Basidiomycota; class Agaricomycetes; order Gloeophyllales; family Gloeophyllaceae; genus Neolentinus; species Neolentinus lepideus. The sequence continues at coordinate 348,157 of KV425568.1, read as the reverse complement.
GGAGTACACTGCTTTCAAGGAGTACAGAGAGCTTGACAGCTTAGATAGTGCTGGAAGGTGGGCTAAAGCAATATGGGTAACATCGAGTCTGACCTTCATTCTACGAAGTCGTTCGCTGCTTACCTTCCTTCGCAAAAATGCCCGCGCCCAGGATGGCTATGCCAACAGGAGCCATTGTATTTATCAAATCAGTAAAGCAGCGACGCTGTGCACGTCCTCTGGGTGGTAGCCAGCGGAATATATACCTATGGACGAGGTCATGCTACCTGCCGGGGGATTGTGACGGTACATTATCGGAAGATAATGATCTGGTGTAGTGCTTGCGATCATTCACAAGAATAGAACGGGAGCCCGTATATTGATTGGTGATAGGCACAGACCGGCCCGAAACTATAATACATTCTAATTGTACCTCCTATATGGCATCGACATGGGCAAACATGACTACTTGCACTGATCACATTGGAAAGCCTAGACAGTAGTAAGTACATGCATGGCACGACTGGGATAGTACTCACGTTGACTCTACCGAATTTGCGATTCGTTTCGCGAGACACAGACCTGAGGCGGATGTTGTACTGCGTGCAGAATCATAGCCTTCAACCTGTCCGCGTCGATCTTGAAGACATATTTGACGCTCCGAGTATTAGGAGGAGCTAACACATGTTGATACACGTGAATATTCCCGTAACTGGGACTTCCGTACGCAGTATCGACTGATACATAAACTGGTCAAAGTCCAGTCAGTTTTGGCAGGTGATAAGGTGTAGCATAAGCCAACCATTCGTGGAATTCAAGCTGATGGTGGGATCAATCATCAAAGCTGCAGCAGTTTCATCCCAGAAGGGGAATTCGGTGCCCTAGGAATGTGTAATTGTTAAACATGAACGTACTTCATTAAGAATCAACAACTCACATAATACTTGTGGGTGAGATTAGTGTAGGGATTATGCACTCTAGCGATCTCGTCCAGGAAGTCTTGAGTAGACATGACTTGATTGGCGACGTTACCCGCAATTGTAATGGACGGGAAGTCAGCGGTGAGCGCGATATTAGCCGCCTCGGGATCGACCATCAAGTTGATCTAGGGCAGCTTAGCTATTGAGTGATCCACCGCTGACAATGCCCCACTCACATCTGAGTTGAGATCCTGCAAGAGCAGGCTTCCAGTGGCTTGTAGCATATTCACATCGACATATCCACCCATAATCACCAACTCCTTCGCATGTCTAGCAAATGTTGGATCCGATCTTACCGCCAGTGCCACATTCGTTAATGCCCCCGCTGTATATATACTAACTTGCCCCGGATGTCTCCTGACCATCTCCACCATAAAATTTGCTGCCGTCGTCGAATTACGAGGCTGTGTAGTCGGATATCCTTCCACAAACGCGGAACGGACAATACGATTAGGATCGCCACCGGTAGGGTCCGCGCCCTCCGCTTCAGCGGTGTAATTCGGGGGCGCGAAAGCGCCTTGCCAAACAAGGGACCCATGGACGGCCTCCCATGCTTGGAAACGTTCTGTAGTTTGCAGGAGCGGGAACGTCGCACCCGGTACGACCGGAATGCAACTCAGGTTTCCCAGTTCCAGAAGTGCTAGGGCATGCAGCGTAACCTGCGGCTGCCAAGTATTGGCAGTACCTATGGTAATTGAGCTGCATGACAAGAAATAAAAGAGGACGATAAACGCACAGGAGGTAAGGGCCAAAATCTCGACACCAGCATCCAGCGTCATAAGAAATGGTATGAAAGCCGTTGAACCCCAGTCGTTATCCATAATCGCATACTGTGCGAAGCAGGCTCCAATAAGCAAAATCAGGATTTGAAAGATTCCTTTCATCTAGTTGGCGGTGGTGGAGACGAGGGACTCGAGAGCCTGCCTCCCAACCAAATAACCTAGCTCTCTCTTAAACCATTGCCTGGCCTCGTGCATCAGCCTCGAGGAAACATGAGGTGGAGGTACAAGCATATCCCGGCTGAGGAAGACTCAGCATCATTTCATACAAAGTGCTCTGGCGTTCACGTACCGTTAGTTGGTGACATCACTGTCCAAGATAAATAGCCATACTCGGAAAGGATTGATCGTCCACGGCTTTAACGTAAGTGGTGATAATGTTAGCATCCAATGCAATCGATTCCCGCTCCTCCGATACACCACGGCCGCTGTTGCTTGTTGTATGGAAGAAACACGATACAGCTCAGAAGCTGTGGACTGACAGTCCGAAGGGCAGACACTGCGATGGCTGTATAGACGAAAGTTCCCTCTATTGGCGCACCGGAGATAACCGAAGAACCATCTATTCAATAGCGCACAAGAGTATAGTGGAGCAGGAGTCAATTGCAGTAGAGAATAAAATAGATACATTCTGCTTGTACTGTAGAGCAATCTCTGTGGCACAAACGGTCTGGACATAAAGAGAGATAAGCCACATAGAATATAAAAGAATGCATTCCTAAAGAACTGGTTATATAATAACGATCTGTCCGGATCCCACGTAACACCATTCACAGTGCCTTCCATGAACTGATAGAGTTAGGTAAAGGGGGCAGCTGCTGGGCAGATTCCTTATGTGGGGGTTCGCCGAGGTGCTGTAGGGGGAAATAGAAATGAGGGGGAGGGCACAATGTTGAATCCGAGTACCGTGCTCGTCGCTCGATACCTGCGACAGTATATGGCGCAAGCCTACGCAAGTGCCAATATCGTGAAGGCACAAGAAGCTGCGTAGGACATTTTCGGTACTCTTCTTATGGTCGTAGACAAGTGACTGCGACCATCGATTTGAACAAAAAATATGAGTGCACCCTCCTCGCTGTGTCGAGTCGGAATGCGAAAACTGCGAGCTATTAAGGCACCTAAGACCATGGAAGAATTCTGGCTGGCTCTCACTTGGTCTCATCCTTGTCTGGTAACTCGAAGTTTGAGGACACGGGCCTCTTCAATTTGCAAAAACTTCATCACGGCGTCCACTTACCTCCGAGACATATAGAAACTAAGAACCGAGTTTCGTTCGCGGTGTCGAGCATCGCGCAACATTGGTATATTCGGCCCCGGTCTCGTGTCCCATACAATCACATCTGGTCCAAGGATGGGACAGTCTCTGTCTTCCTTCTATGGGGAAGCAGTCCGTTAGGTGCGGAAGGACAGTCACAACTGAATAGCATGCTGGCCAAGTTCTTTGAATGGTCTATTTGCATTAGTATCCTGCAAGCTCTTCTCTCATTCACGGACACGGACTTTTCATCTTCCGGCCCGAGACCAGATGCGCTTCCTATATGGGTGGAAACTTCGACACGTCCTGGTTCCGATGTATGTTCCGAGTATGACGGAGTGAGTGCAGCATGTACGGACATTGATGAGATGTGCTCAATAATAATGATAATAGCGGGTATATGAGTAAATGCGACAAAACAAGATACAACATCACCGAAATCGATCCTCGAACTTCGAAAAGACAATCGCGCTTAACGCCCTAGCTTCCCGTAGTCCCAGCAGACCCTATACTGCTGTCAGTTCCGATGAATGACAATCAAGCGGGCATTACGCACATCTACCAACTCATTTGGCATCCCCACCACCGCCAGCTTACTCCATCTTGCCAGCCCAGGCAATAATCCCGCAAGCCTAATCCTAACATCATCATCCTCACTCCCGCTCTCCACGAAGACGTTCCTTTTCAAGCCGTCAAATAATAGGTCGGTGGCCTTATCCAAGCACGTCTCCAGCACATATGCAAAGTCCGACGACGTGAGGAGGTTGCGCGTTTCGGAGAGGAGCGAGGTGAATTCAGGGTCGGGATTGCTGTAGGGGTACGGATGTGGCGAAGACGGAGCAGCCCCGCCTTTCTGGAGGACGTGTTGCAGGGTCTCGGAGGTTGGGGGTATGAGGGTAGAGAGGAAGCTGTGATGGGGAAGGAGCTGGGGTAAATGAGACATACGTCATGTAGGAGAGAGGTTTACTTTATACGTCTTTCTGTACCCTCGAAGGTAACTTCATGCTCTACCCTACGGCGGACGTCGCCTATTAACCGGTGCAGGTCCGTGACGTTTAGCTTGCTCTTCAAAGAGACCCTGCAGATCAGTGGTGGTCAACCATATAGCCCAAAATTAGGCAAGTCCGCGGCTCACTCTTCAAACACCTCCTCCACACCTCTCTTCACCCGCTCCCCGACGTCCTTCCACCCCACGTGCAGCATCCACCAACTCAGAGTCAAGAACTTCCGCTCCGTCTCCTTGCTCACCGTCTCCTCCATCTCCTCGTCGTCATCATTATCTGGGGGTTCCCAGAACAACGAGAATATCGACACCTGGTCGAGCAGACTCTCCCGCATCCGCTCGTCGCGTTCCTGTTGGAAGACTGACTGAACGTATTTGTGGCGGCCGAGGATGGTTAGCTGGAGCTGGGTGAAAAGGGTGAGGAAGGTGAACGAATAGAGGATGGTCATAGTACGCGTAAAAGCTGGGAGAACGTCATGAACATGTACGAAAAATTAAACAAGGGCATACCAAGCATTTTGATCTCCTTCCATAGTTCTGCTTTACTCCGCGTACTTGATGTCGATGACTCTCCTTCCGAGCTCGGTGGCTCTGACTGTATTGTAATCTGAGTGAAGTGCAATTAACAAGTGACAAAGGAATATCTCACAGTCCCAGACTCTGTAGTGACGCTCGGGGCAGAACTCGTGGTGAGCATTGAGTCTGACAGGTCCGCGCCCACATGTGATTCCTCCGGCACGCTGCCCACTACATCCGACGTTGCACGAGGTAGAATTGGTCCTGACTGAACAGTGAATTCGTCTACCCAGCTATTCGACGAACCAGTCATATTGTCATTGTGGGATATGATCGACGCCGAGCCCATGTCAGAGCGAGCATCGTGCTCCTGCACAAGTTCACCGCTGGACAATATTGACTGGACTAGTGACTCCCGCTCAGCTCGACCTTTCGAGAGTTTAGACTTGGCTTGCAGCTCGTACGTCAGAGCTTCTACATCCATGTCCTGAAGAATGTGCTTGCCCAGCGTCGGTACCAGCGTCATGACCATAAAATTTATATCGTCCTGGTTCTGCTCAAAGCGGCGACGTAGGCTACATAAATTAGAATAAACTCAATTTGAAGTCACAGACCACTCACTTCTCTCGAGCCGCCCGCTCCTGCTTGATCTTATCCCTAAACACCTCGATGCGCGCGGTAACATACTGGCTGAGTAGATACAGTCCCCCGGCGTATCCAGCAGCTTTCGTGAGGCCCCTTCGGCGGTCGTATATGTACTTTCTGGTTGACTCGAGCATTGCGGACGGAGAGTCGCTGCTGCATAGCCCGGTACTTCGGACGCGGGGGAAATACACGCGCGATCAAGGGAGTAGTAACCCATTAGGCTCGTAATTAGCCTTCACTGGGATAGTACATTAGGAAAATGTCAGGCCGAAGGGACTTGGCTTAAATTTCCTTAGGGGACTTAAAGGTGTCTTAAACGGACTTTCGGGCATCTTTGGCCACCTTTCGGCGCTTTAGGCGCCGGGACTTGGCTTAATTTCTCTTAAATAAGGTGTCCTAAGACCGAAAAAGACCGGGAAAGACCGCTAAGCCCGGATGACATTTTCCTGATGTAGTCACTTTTGAAGCTCCGCCTACTTCAGGTCCTGGAACGGAGTCTATGACTCGGGAGTCGTTGCTGCAGCCAAGCTCTCTTGCTTTTCACTATTCTGCTTGACAAGACCGCATCTTGTGCTATATTAATATGGTTGATGCACAATGCCAGCCAGGTCAGCCTGAGAATATTCCGAGTCGCTGGTGGTAAACGCATTTCACAGAGGCTGCCCGCAGAGAAGCTTCTAAATAGTTCGTGGCTTATCTGACAGAGACAATCACATTGCCATCTCTCCAATCGAGAAAAAAAGCTATCCTGACCTGTACGACTTCTCCGGGCAATCCTCGCATCGACAGATCGTTCTCGAGGTTCACTACACATGTATTCTCCGGATTGTTTGAAGCACGTATCCGCCAACTACCTCGGAACATATCGTCGGAGATCAGGCTGTTCGGATATCTTAAAGAGGATCTGGTGACCTTCAGACAGCTTGCATACCAAGAGAACGCTTTTATTCTTAAGGACTCAAATTGATTGGCCTGAATTGGCCTACATTCAACCCAATCAATCATATACCCTATCAGACTGAGAGTTAACGCTACATTTCCGCAGGATGTTCAAACTATGGAACACATTTGTTGACTGAATACACCTAGAATGGTGAGGCCCATTCGTGACCCCAAGTAGTCTCTGCTATCGGATGGATGAGAGGAATCGCCGGACTTAAGGGGTACAAGTCCATTCCGTGTCACTTGACTAATACTCATTTGTTTCCAAGATGATCTAGCCGTTTCAACTTCCTGGTAGCGTGTCTCTTTTATGTGAGGACTGGACGGCGGTCCACTTTTGATCACTCGTCTTTTCAAATGCATGGAAACCGTCGAAATTTGTCCCAAACTGGAGATGAACCTGAAGCTCGCTGCAGCTGTTCGTCACGCCGTCGACCATGGGTCTCTGCATTCCGAGAGAAGAAGTCTATGGGCAGGCTGACGGAACCATCGGCAAAGCCAACGTCCCATAAAAAAAAAAAAAGAAGTCTATGGGGACATGCACAAGTTGTGCACAGTCGCTTGGAGCATCTCCCGGCCAGGTGTTTGTATTAGCATCGGAGCTTAGAGCCTTGCGCCTTCCGTCGAAAACCGACTCTTTGGTTCATGCCCGAAGGTGCTCTGGATGATTCCGACGAGGTCAGAATCTTGGGCTGGTGGGGCCGGCGTTCGTACGTGACAGACTGCCTCAGTTGCTTGGAGAGCTCGATGTGGCATGTCTCTGCTATACTAGCATTTAAATATATTCCAGAATAGTGTAGCAGTCAGTTCCTATATAACAGCGTATACTGGCGTGCACCATCGCTGGATTTATACCTATTTATACCAACAATGTTGAGCCTTTCCCGCACCCTGATTGGACAGTCCAAGGGAAGCACGCTATTATTACATAAGCGAACGTATTGTCCGATTACGGGCGAAACTGCGAAGTAAACGACAACTTACGCTGGAATACTATGGTCGGTTATCTCGCTCTACGCCACCTTTACCCGGTCAACTAACATGGATCATACAGGGAGGAGGTGGTAGATATCCCTACCCCAAAGAGGTCTGGTCGCCAGCCGGTACGTTCATCCCACTCCGTCAACGAAGAAAAGACGATCTGATCACTTGACTTGGAATCGACAGGCGGTTGGTGGACGCGTCCATCGAACTGGAAAGCCAATACTGCTATTGCATTCGCGGGAATCCTTGCTGTCACGTATGGTGTCTGGCAGGTCAGCGCTGAGAAGGAGGTGCGTCTGTGTGGTTGCTCACATTGCGGGGATTCTGACATGTCATTCTTCTCACAGTGGAGATATATTGAGCCTACGAAACCCATACCCTCTATGTTGGTGAGCATCGTATTCTACTAGAAGAGCGATTTTTATCTCATACTTCATTCTGCAGTGGGCAAAGCAATATCGGGACAAGAAGGAGGCTGATTCGTAGACGTCATCTCTGCTCGATGCAATACATCCTGTCTCTCTCTCCTACAATGACATCTACATGAGGGTTATGCATGAGCATCAAAGTGAGAAACGGCTGTAGCGAGTCCCTGGCGTGTATGACCGTGTTCTGCTCGGCACTTCACTCGTACATATCGTGCATCCTGCTCCTCGCCCCTTCTGCGCATCCGCCTCTTTGATGAAACTCCTCCGAGAGTATACCAAATTCCAAGCGAGCATACCGACGGATAGTATCCAATAATTAGAATGCAAAAGGAATCAACTATAACTACAACATCGAAGCAACCAAGAACTGCTCAACCACGTAGATCTTACTCCTCTGATAGTGCCGAGGTCTCCTCATCCCCATCACCTCCATTCTCGCCATCCCCGTCATGGTCCGAACTATCCTCGTCATCGCCCGGAATTGTCATCATATCATTCAAACTAGTATCACTCAGCCCAGCTGAAACGCGAACGCAACTCGATGAACGCACCAATGCACAAACGGTCTCGCAATCCCAACAATCCTCCCCAGCTCCTCCTTCCACCCTGGGTCAAGCACTTCATCATCCGAAAACCTACTCACCACACGCTCAGCCGCCCCATCTCTCCCAAAACAATAACAACGCACCTGTGAACCACCGAAAACGTCCGCAGCTTCAACAAATCGATATCCCTAACACCCCATTCGCGCCTTTAAATCGCCACCACGACACCAAACGGGGGACGGACGTACTTGTGCTCCTTATCCACGCCCTTCGGCGCCGTCTTCAGCTCATCCTCGAACCCGAACACGCTCTGCCGGTAGCCCTTGGGATGGGGTTTCGGCTCCCCGAAGAGCTTGACGAACTCGGGGTGAGAGAGAATCTTGCGTAGCCGTGCGGGGCTCCGAAGGATGTTATTTCTGCATTTCATTTGAGTGAGCAGTTGGTGGTGGGGTGGGGTGGGACATACCGGATTGTTTGCAGCTCGTTCTTCCCGGGACACCACGCGCCGGCTGCGATGAGGCTCTCACCCCCAGGTTTCACTAGATCACAATATTACCGTCAGCCGCCTCACTATGCTTCATCACGGACGCACCTAGCCTATCACGCAGATCGCTTTATCAGCATTTGATGTCTCAAAGACGTGTCATAGGTAACTCACACATGATCTAAGAGGAAGTGCACAACAACAACATCAATTGCCGAGTCTCAACATCCAAGCCAGGGAACGCCTCACAATGCGCAAAGATCCCCTTCCGCCCGCTCCTCGAGAAGCTCGCCGAGAACCCCGTCTTGTACGGCGTCTTGTCGTTGCTGAACCGCATCTGCCCCGCACCCACCATAAGAGAAGGAGAAGGGCAGACAGACAAACAAACTCGGGGGACACACTCACGTCGCGATAAATCCGGTGCATCACGTCTTTCGGCGGGAGCGGCGGTATCTGCGCGTCGCACTCGACCAGCACGTCCGTAAACGCCTCCACAAAGTCCTTGAACTCCTTCTCTGCAAGGCGGTACACGGGCTCTGCGCACCCGCGTCAACCACAGTCCGCAGCAAGCACAAGACCACGCACCGTGCAACTTGAACCTGCGCGCGATCAGCCGGGCACGCAGCGACAGCACAACAGAGGCTCACCACTGCCGGTCGTTACACTCGGGCTTCCCCAGCTCGCCCAAGAAGCGCAGCGTATTCCTCGATATCTGTCCCGGCGGCACTACCCCCCAATCAGCCGACGAGAACCCCAGGCACGCCTCGCAAGGCTACCCACCTCGTCCGGTCGCAGGCGCCTTCACCACCGCCCCGACGACCTCCTGGCCCTCCGCGAGCTCCAACTCGCTCTCTTCACCGCCCGTCGCGACTCTACTGCGTTTCTTGGGCGAGCCGGGCAGTTTCTTCTTCGCGCTCCCCTTCTTCGCGCCTTCGTCAAAATCCTCGTCCAGGTTATCGCTATCCAGCACGCCGTCTGCCTCCTCCTCCTCGAAATCGCTCTCCTGCTTCTTCGTGCGCCCTCTTTTCGCCGGCGCCTTCCGCTTCCGCTTCCTCCCCTCTCCCTCACTCTCTCCATCCAGATCATCGCTATCCAGCCGAGCCACGACCTTACTCTTCCTAGGCGACCTCCGCGTCCCCGAGCTGAGTCGTTCATCTTCTCCTTCTCCCTGACCAAAATACTTCGACTTCGACTTCGAGGCTGACGCTTTCTTATCAGCCGCCGCCATGACTGCGGTTTCTTCAGAACCCAAGGAGAGGAATAACGATCGAGAGCAGAACAGGACAGAGAAAACAGCTTACCTAATGCGGGACGCGACGCGTCGGTCCGGTGATTGCCGGTGCCGTGGCACCGACGATGGCTGAGATTATTCCTTTGCCCTGTAACACCTACTCGTGCAGAGACCATACGAACAACTTTTCCACTCGAGAAGCGCCGGCTGCCGCTGGGCATATACCTTGCGACCCGGTATGATTTTGTTACTGTAAGTTAAGTGTTTATACTTATATAACTGCTCTGCGGGCAGATTAACCAACATCCTCTACCCCGCGAAAGGCGCGAGTAGATAATGACTACGGAAACACGACTGCTCCGACACTCGGAGCGGCCTGAGATCGCATTTAGAACACATCGTGGACCATACAAACAATGCAGTACAAGTAGGAAACTACACACATAAGCACAGACTAAAGGTGAAGGGAGGCCTAGTAACGGGTAGGTGCTCGAAACGGTGCTAGCGCTGTGAGGATAGCAGCGAAAGCTGGTCGGTGAGTATTACCAAGAGCAGTGACACTTGTTGCTTACCTGGGAGGACAGCAGCGAAAGCTGGTGAGGTTGACAAAGGCCCTACCTCCAGTTTTTATTTGGTCCTGCTGGGTGAGCGACACACTCGTCAATCACATTCGCCACCTGCTGATGTGAAATGAACACCAATGGATACACTGAGCTCGGGATATGCCATACTAACGCGTGGATCGGTACACGATACACTGCCCAGCAGACGTGGCGCTGGGCAAGATACACTGTACCACGGCAGGGGTACGGAGTTGATTAAACCTTTGCTTTAAACCCGATCAATGTGTAGAGCTATATGGCAAAATATCCATTCTCCCCTTTGTGATATGTTGGACTGCATCGGATTCAAATGCGGCAAAGAGGTACCAGGAGCAAGCTGAAAGGAAACAGGTCAGTGAACCTGAAATGAGAACATGAACTTACGCTATGGCACGGGTAGCAGGGGCCAGCTGAACTTACATCTGGCTTAGCCGCTTAGGAGATACAGGCTGCAAAGGCTGGTCATCAGACAATGTCATTGTGGCAAAACGGACACACCAATGCTAACAGAATCCATGATGTGCGTCTAAACTATGAGTAAAAGGCGTCCGTTACATGCGTCGAATATGAGCGAAGTTTCGAGAGTCGAGACGATACTGAGCCACAGATGACAAACATACGCAAACAATAGCAAAAAATCTGGCTCGATATCCGGGAGTGCGAGAAACCTTGCTGGTCGCAAGGTAATATAGTAATCCATGACAACTTTCCCATATAGTAATCTATGTACAATAGACACCCCATTTTTATGACTTTTCTACACGTCTGCCGCCAGTACTCCTCTTATGACGCGTGCACACAGAGCAGATATGAACTTGGACTATGAACGTTAACCACCACGGTATAATCATGTTCGCGCAATCTAGCTTCAGTGTTCACTTTCCCGCAGCACCGTGAACTTCCCTGCAGTCCGCGAAGGTAGAAACATGAAAGCTCGCAGGGTTACGAGGACACGGGGAATCCAGCTCAACAGACGTGACAACCATCCACCAACTCTCGAGTGATTTACTTATTCGGGGCAGCAGTGGGTCGCAGGAGCGTTTTCTTACCGGAATGTTCGGACAAATGTATGACGCGCGGGAAGAGGACGCTGGACGGAGGACGAATTTTGGTGTGCTAGACGCAGAATGAATTTCGATACGCCAGACGTAAGACCGGGTTCGATACCCTAGACGTAAGACCGGGTTCGATACGCTCGACCCAGAATGAGTTTCGATACGCCAGACGCAGGACGGAGTTCGATGCACTAGGCAGAGGCTCGATACGCTGGACAGAGGACGGATTTCGATGCGCTGGACAGAGGACGGATTTCGATACGCTAGACGCAGGACGGATTTCGATACGCTGGGCAGAGGACGGATTTCGATACGCCAGACGCAGAACGGATGTCGCAACACCGCCCGAACTTTTGGTTGCACATTGACACGCTTGGTCTCGTACATAGCCACCCAGTATGCGCACACACACCCAAGCCACCCGGGATGCTCATACATTCCGGACATAACTAACCCCAGGGCCGGGGACGGAAAACGAGGGAGATATTTGTAGGGAAGGGTTCAGGTTACAAGCCCCAGACGCAGTCAAATCGTGACCTTTTGGTCCCCAAGGGCGATACTAATACTAGTTGGCATCCATTTGTATGGAGGGAGGGGCGGACGTTCCTGGTCCCTGGAGGATAGAGCGTGACGAGATAATAGGGTCCTAGTGCCGCGAAGAGCAGGCGGCTGGTTGACGTCCCTACCGAGCTGTACGCCGGCGGATCTCTGACGCGGGGAATGGTGCGCATCGAACGGGTTGGGGTAGGGCGGTAGGGTATATCGGGGGACGCAGAGGCAAGGGGGTAAATCGGGGGTGGGTGGCATCGGGGCGCTCTTGGTGCATGGCGAACTTGTCGATGTGAGGTGAGAAGGTAGGTACGGAGTCTGTAGAAGCTCGATTCGCAGAACGGATGTCCGTTCGAGTTTCAATTTCAGGTACAGAGGGTAGGCGTTTAACGTTTAGGGTGCGGCGGAGGCGGAGTCGCGCAGGCTCGAGGGTCAGGGCCGCGAGGCAGAGCAAAGTGTCAGTACTACTTGAATTATAACCTAGTGTCGTTGACTAGGCGCGGCGAGTCTCTGTATTGGCTTCTTTCTGTCTAGCGTCGAAATTGCTTCCCCAAATCCAAACTGCGTGTGTCCAAACTGTGGCGGACTCGCATAGGTGCCATACAAGATACTGCGCATAAGTGAGTCTTTGGGATGCCAGAGCACAAGTTTAAAGAGACTCGAGTCGGGACGCCGAGGTTATAGCAAACGGCTTTCTGGTTTGCGAGCGTGGACAGTCGACGACGCGGATCGAATGGAATTGCTGGTGGACACGTTTCAGACGGCGTGCCTGCTGTACATATTGGCGGTGCTAAATTTGGGCCGTCGGTGTCCATACGGAGACGAGGATGCCGTGGGAATGCCATGTGGCTTCGAGACGGAGGCAATTCCCCGCATTTCACAGTCGACGTATGGGACAGCTATTTGTAGGCGCCCTATTCTCGAATCATTCTTATGAAATGTCGAGGCCGCGCCCATTCACGGCGACCCCGCCATCGCCTCAGAAGCCCCTCCCTTAACTTACGGCACGTCCATTTAATATTTAAGCCAGCCCAATCCTCCCCTCCAATTTCCATCCTGTCCTCACCCCGAGGCCCTTCCACTCCTTTGCCTTATAAAAAACAGCCCCGTCCCCTCGCCACCCACGCCGCCATGCAGCTCACCGCCGCCCTCGCCTTCTTCGCCGCGTCCGTCCTCGCCGTCGACGCCCTCGCCACGCCCACCAACGCCGACCGCATGGCCCGCGGCCTCCCGCCCATGCCCCCAAAAAAGCGTCTCCACCGTGCGTGTCCTCGCGCGCCGGTAAACCTGCCCTAACACTATACGTAGACGCGAGAAACAAACCCTCCGGCACCCCGCCCCCGCCCCCGACGCCCACGGGCGGCACCTCGGGCAGCTGCAACACCGGCTCCGTGCAGTGCTGCAACTCCGTCCAGAGCGCGGGCGACGGCGGCATGCCAGGCATCCTCGGCCTCCTCGGCCTCCCCGCGGACCCCGACGTCCTCGTCGGCACCAACTGCTCGCCCATCGACGTCCTCGGGCTGGGCGCCGGTGCGTCTTGGTGAGTGTGGAGTGTGGACGGCGGTGTGATGTGCTGTACTGACGAGTGATGGGTAGCACCGCCCACCCCGTGTGCTGCGAGGACAACTCGCATGGCGGGCTTATCTCTATCGGGTGTATTCCCAGTACGTCGCGTCTTTCGTTTGGTATTGAGTGTCTGACCGCGGGTGCACAGTCACGCTATAATCACCGACGCGATAGCCCCCCTTCCCGTTCAACCCTCTCCACACTCTTCCCATCTCCCCACCCCGCGTCCCCTTACCCCGCACATCCCCCCTCTACTCGCTTTCATTCGTTTTCTCGCCGCACGTTTTCGCATCTGGGCTTTGGCATTACACTCTACACTACTTCCCTGGCTTATTAATACCGTTCCGTTGTGGGTGTTGGGGTTTGCAATGGTATTTTGAGGTGTCGTGTTGTCGTGGTGTTTTGAGGTGTCGCGGTGTCGTGGTATTTTCAGGTGTCGTGGTGTCGTGGTGTTTTGAGTTGGCGTGGTGTCGTGGTGTTTTGAGTTGGGCGTGGTGTTTGATCATGCTAGTGGTCGCGGCTCAGAATATTGAGTTGTCGTGGCTCCGAACTTTTGTGGCTTGCATTGCCTCTTGTGGTTCGTGATGCCGTTCTGAACTTTTGTGGCTCGTGTTGCGGTCCTGAGTTTCTGTGGCTCGTTTTACGGTCCTGAACTTTTGTGGCTCGTG